>CAKNYM010051948.1:357834-400359 GCA_932195095.1 Andricus curvator
TATACGATACACAGTACTTAACTTAATGTTTAAGTGTCATATTCATTGAAGTGATATTCAAAATAACTTAGCACACCACTAAATATTATTTTTTAAATATTACTTAATAAATGTAACAGATTTTCAATGTAATTTGTCAATTTGTAAAGTTTCATTTTCAAATTCCCCTCGAAACTCGCGCGAAAATTTCAAAAGTGTCGTCTGCTATGCTCAGCTTTTTCGCATTTTTATAACTTTGAGAATAACTGGAACTTTTAGAACCGAAAAACTTTTTGTACAAGTTTAACATAGGGTATGTCTTAACAACTAAACCACTTTTCTCTATAAAAAAAAACCTTTTCTGGTGGAAATATTTGGGTCTGACCGCGTTTCACCAACATTTACCGTCATGACCGGTCAGGATTTGGTCATGACTGTGAAATACTGAGCAGCGCCCATCACTACTGGCGACCAACTAAACGAACTAAACTTGCAAAATTTTCAAGGCTTTTCACTGATCACTGTTTGCCATTGTTGTTTAGAACCGTTTATAACGTTATGGAACTTTGATGGGTTTATTAAGAAAAATGCTACTTCATAAAAATTGAAAGCTTATTTAGAGCAGAACAATTGTACCAAAAATAAGAAAGGATAGAAAATTTTCATCTATAAAGGGGTAAGGAACTAATTCCTTTCACGCTTTTCACATGCAAACTCGTGGAACATTGCAACATAACCTATGATAAGAATTAGGCCGCCAATATGATTTCTAGAAAATATTTCGTGAATCACATGTGAGTTCACCAATTAAATTTGATTTATTTTCTAGTATTCTATATTTTTTTTGTTTGGTTCAAACGTGTGCGAAAGTTCTTATTTTTAATTCCTAAATTCTTGCATATTTCATCATATTTTAAAGGCCTTCTGTCTTGCCTATAATTATAAAAAAAATTAAGAAATAGTAACCGTTTTATAACTATATGTCCTACATATACTATGAAATTATATTTTTATAAAAACTCAAATATCTCAATACAAGCGGAGTTCAATGTTCTCAAACACATTTTGTTATAGAAAATTGTATGGTATTTAGAATTTGTAGGTTCCAAAGTGATCTTTAAAGGATTTTACACCCTGTTTTGTATACTTTCGTGAAAAAATAAAGAAAATCATCCATTTTTAAAGATGGTTTCAGTTAAATTTCAAAGAGAAATCTCATTGCCAGGTAAAAGGTTACTTTTTTAATATCCACGTTTCACATTTCTCTCTATGACGTACCGTTTCAAGAAAAAATGACAGGTTGTAAGATATGTATTTCTCTGTATTTCAAACTCTTGTCTGGCATATTTAATTTCAAGAAATTAATTTCTCTATTTAAAATTAATTATATGGGGGGGGGGGGGTGAATTTAATTCCAGCTTTCCAGAAAACTGTGAACATGTAGTGGGTAAATCTCTGGAACTTTTAACTCATACCTCACTTTTATTTAACTTTTACCTCACCTTTATATTCAAAGATTATAGTTATATAACTAAATCCTTTTTTTTTTAATTTTGAGTTAATGGAAGAATATATGAGCATTTCGTATTAAATGTATCCTGAACTAATCTGTTTCAACAATTGATACTATAATAATGTATTTAGTTTGTATCTTGGATTTCAATCTTTTCGAAAATTTAGATTTTGACAAAAACCATCCTGTCATAATAGGGTCGTCCAAAAATCGCAAAGTTTAAAACATGCAATGGGCTTTTGGAAATTCTTGTTCCTTTTTGATAAAAAAATAACATTTGTAAAAAAAAATAATCCAGTCGGATAACACTCGATCGTCGAAGTCAAAGGTTAAATTCAGTGTATCGTCGTGGCTTTTGTGATTCCAAAAAAATGTTTAGGATAATAATAGTATTTTTTTATTTTAAATTTAATGGTATTGTGTAATTTCATAGAAAAGATAGTTAGAAACATTTTTTCACGTAATTTACTTTTTCTTCTCATAATTAAGACTTTTAGTTCCGATATGAATTAATTGGTACCATATAAGTTGTTTTTAACATGAAAAATAATAATTTTATGCACACTGAAAAGAATTACTGGATCCAGGAGATGGATTTCATGAGGTTTACGAAGAAAAAAGTTTTTTGAACAGTCAGCTTACAGTTAAAAATTATATACCTAGTTTTGAAAAATTTGACTCGGTATTTTTTAGTTCCGTTCTCAAATATCAGAGGGGCAAGGCAAGACATAAATATAGAAAATTTTTTGTTATATTTATCTTTTTCAACACAATACAAGTAATTAATTTGAATGTCACTTATTTAAAATTTAAAAAAAAATTGCCACTTTTGTCCGTAATTTTGTAATTGAACATGTAAAGTATTTTTGTAAAAACTAAAAATTCTCTCAACATAGACATCAAATTTTGTATTTAACCAAAATATAGTATTATATTACATATAATTACATTTTGAAAAATTCAAGACCCTTCTACACCTACAAATGTGAATAAAAGGGGTTTAGAATTTTTTTATAAGTCAGTGTTTTTGACATTTATTAACATAATAATATTATGCTTTTGCAAACAATTGCCTGTATAAGTTTTGCGGTATGTCTTTGTGCCAGCGTAGCCGTATATTGTATATATAAGAATATATAGTCAGAGGGGCAGATTCTTGTTTTTTGGAAAGCGTTAGCAGAGCGCCTGATTTTGACTGCCATGATTAAAATTGTACAGTTCCTCGAGACGGAAAAATGACGTTTTGAGGTATTTAAATCAACGGAATATTATCATCACAAAATTTTTGTTCCGAACTTCACTAGATGACATTAGTGAATAATTCCATGAATTACCTGGCCTGCCACTGGTTCCACTAATCTACATTTGAACTTTTTTTTTTGCTTTCAGATTTAAATCTCCATAAATGAATAGCATCGGCGAGTCGTGTAATGAACTGAAGAAGGAATACGACTCCTGTTTTCATGCTTGGTTTTCCGAAAAATTCCTGAAAGGTGAAACGAATGAGTCGATGTGTGCTCCTTTGTTCAGAGTCTACCAGCAGTGCGTCAAGGTAAATTAAAAGACCCCAAAAAGCTTGAAATTTAGACAACTAATCTCGTGGTTGTGGTAATGGAGGCGTGCAAAGAATTAAGAGAAAAGTACGAGGATTGTTTCAATATTTGGTTCTCCGAAAAATTCCTTAAAGGGGATAACAATGACTCGATGTGCGCTTCTCTTCTCAAAGTTTATACCGACTGCGTAGAGGTAAGATTCAATATAATTGGATCCGAAATTCTTTAATGGATTGTTATCATCAAAGGGTTGATAAAACCGACATTTTTATTTTATTTTAGATTTTCCTATTATCCTTTATTGTTTTTAATTTTTTTTTTTTTTTCAAAAATTGGTGACAGAATGTTGCATTGACCTTGAGGAGTTAGGTACCAATAAGAGAAGAGAACAGCCTCGATGTGAAACTCTTCTATTTTTCCTCTACTTTTAAATTATTTGTGTACATCCCAACATTTTTCCCTGTATAAATCCTAAAAATTGAGCATTTTTTTCCTCTTACAATTAACCAATGTGAACAAAAACCTATTTTGTCAAATTGAGAAACTAAAAATGTTCAACTTGAACTTTAGGATGAGTTACAATTTTATTGCACAAACAAGAATAAAATCCAAGACTTTTCGTTTCCAGCTTAAAATTGTAGGTACGCATTCAATTTTAAACAGTACAGCATTTTAAAAGCCCAATTTAAAATTCTGCAATTTAGACAAGACATTTCTATTTTTATTTTCCAAATTGTGACGATACTAATTACATTTTTTAAAATTAATCACCATTCTCCACTCCATATGTTTCAAATATTCCCAAATGGAAAAATATGGAACTTAAAATTGTACAATATTAAAAATCCAAATCAGAGATTTTTTGTTTAAACGTTTTAAATTTGGAATGATTTAATTTTAATTGATTTGTGCTTTAAAAGTTCTTCATTTTTAAAGTTCATTTTTTGATTAATCCTGTTTGAAATTGTTTTCTTCGGATCGTTCCAAAGTTGCAATTTTTTTAAAGATTTAAATATTGATAACTTCATTTCACAAATTATAGTGGTCTATTTAGAAATTGTTCAGTTGTTCTCCTGTGCAATTCAAAGTTCTTTAATCTTGAATTCTTTAAATTTAAAGTTTGTTAATCTTAAATTGTTAAATTATTTTATCGCTAGAAATGGAATTAAAACTAAATTCTTGTCATAATATATTTCCCGTACTTAAAAATGTACCCAATTTCCATAATCATATTTTGGTTAGAAACAGAATTGTTTTTATTTACCATTATCTAGAGGTATGGCAACGGCCATACCACGCTGGAAACACCAGTTCCCGTTAGATCACTGAAGTTAAGCAGTGTTGGGCGCGGTTAGTACTTGGATGGGTGACCGTCTGATACTACTGCGTTGCTGTTGGCGGTGGTGGGTGTGGTGAGCCCACACTTGTAGTTATTTACTACAAGAAATTATCCACCTAGAAACACTACCCGAATCGGGTAGTGTCACGCTTACCCCTTGAGGCTCGCCGAAAGGGAAATGGCTTAATGGTATATATGCGACAAGTTCGAACCAGTTGGCGACTCGATCCGACTACTAGTTTCGAATTTTTAGCCCGCCCATTATCTTATTTTTAATTTCTTGTCAATCTTAACCAATATTTTTTAACCCCAATCATGTTTTAAGTTCAACTCATCATTTGATCAACTTAAATTATCAACCCTGAATGCTTTTAGCATTTCAAGGGGCAAGTGGATTAAGGTGAAATGTGACCATTTTTGAAAAATCGACTTTTGATAATGGATGAAGGTGATATGGCCAACTGAATCATATACCCTTGCTACATATCACAAAACACCTTTAGTATTCTCAAAACTGAGCTGATAAAGGTGAGTCATTACACAGCTCTGCGTGGTATCTAGAAACTTTGGAGGCGTTTCTCTCGAATTTAGAAAACTGTCACATATCACCTTCATCCACTTGCCTCTTCATTTATGAAAACACTATATTAAAAAAAAATTATTGAGAAAAAAATACTGATTTCAGAAAGCGATGAAGGAACAGCAAATAGAGTTGAAAGACGTAGAATTGAATTACTTGGAGGATGACAAGAAAGACCAGAGTGGCAGCTGACAGCCGGCAGGGAACGGAGTTTTAACCAATTGGTTAAGAAGATTTGCTTGTAATCCCTTTTCCTCACAAAGGATGATGGGAATCGAACATCGTAAGATTCTCGAAATTCGGGACGAAAAAAGTAATTGTTTGATACCTTCTCCTACATCAGTTTAAACCATATCCTTCAAAAATATAATATACAGTGATGTTGCAAACTAATACAATTTCCACTCTTGAAGAAAAATAGTTAAAATATTGAAAATGAATTTGCTTAGGTTTGTCATTGCACAAACTTTTAAAAACCTCACATTCAGATCTTATTCTGTTGTTTTGAAGGTGTAAATGTTCTTCTCTTGTCATATGATGCTCATACAATAGTTTAATTTGCATAGAAAATTTATCGCTTTAATAGGAATTTGGTGTATAGAAGACCATAAATGTTATAGAAAAATTAGTAGCTGATCTCACAGCTTTAAGATACATGGGATGTAAATGTTATATGTATTTGAAGGGTCGCGGGGAAAAACGATCAGAGTCCACCTTTTGAAAAAAATTCAATAATAGTTTTATTTTACACCTCATTACCAATACATTCGGAATATATTTCGTAACTGAGAATTTTTATCAATGTTTCAGTAAAAATAAAGGTGACAGATATCGGGCGTCAGGGAAGAGCAGTGAAATATGAGGACATATGCATGTTGCAGGTGAAGCTTTTGCCAATACTGATACAGAGTTTCAAAATTTTCAAATGATTAGCGATTATTTCCTGGTTAGTGAAAGGTGAAGAAGCACAATAATCATATGATCATATCAGAATACTCAACTTTGAATGGCTGTAAGTCACTGAAAATAAATTATGAAAATTCTGCAAAAAGTATATGGGTTTCGTTGAGCCTTTCTGTGCACAGTGGTGAAATTTAGAGCCAAAATAATCATTTGTTAATAAGTTATTAACAAAAGAGTAGGGAGGTGTTATCTCCGAAACTAAGAAACTTACAGAGATGATTCTTGAAACAAATTACACATTTTTGGCTTCTGACAATGTTGTACGTATTGTCAATGAGCAAAAAGTTGCACTTGAATGTTTAAAAAATTATTTCCTTGGAAAAATATAAAAGGCTTTATGATAATCGAGGCAACCACACTCTCAGTGTGGGACCTTGTTCTGATATGATCATACGATTATTGTGTTTCTTCACCTTTCACTCGCCAGGAAATAATCGCTAATCATCTGAGAATTTTGAAACTCTGTATCAGTATTGGCAAAACCTTCACCTGCAACGAGCATTTGTCTCATATTTTTAGAATTTTTTTCTGCCTAGATTTTCACGGAAATCTGTACAAAAATCGCGGTGCCTAAACTTTTTGGACAGATAGTAGTGATGCAATATCAGTGTCAAAATATTGATATTATTGAACCGATATTTGATATCGATATCTTCATGCCAGATACATTGATTTCGTAAATATCTAAAAAAATATCTTCCCTCTCGCTCACTTTAAAGTATTTTTAATATCGGAATATCGGTATTTTTAAACCGATACCAAATATCATATATATCGATATTTGCACGCTCGATAAATCGATACTGTAAATAGCGATATTTTCGTTTCGATATTGCATCACTGTGGTCCCAACGCGAGTTTCGTGTACTACTCACTTAAACTGAATCAGTGAAATTCACTGGTTGAAATAGCCAGAATTGGGTCACTGGTATCACTGCAGTGAAAATTCCACTGGTAACCAGTGAAATATCACCGACTGCCAGTGAAATTTGTCAATCGGTAAATTACTGATTCACTGGAAATCACTGAGAATGTCACTGCATATTTCAACAAGTGAATCTAATTGGCTCAGTTAAGGAGAGAGTACTGTGCCTGCGCTTCAAAGTTGCACTAAAAAAAAGTCTATACCATTCTTTCTATGTCTTAATATTAATCGATAAATTAAAAATGGTTCGTTTTTTTCATTTGGTACTGTTAAATAGAGGGTTGAAGAACAAGGGAGGTGACCTCATGACTTTATATTTGTGGTTACTGTGTAAACTATCGAAACTTTTAAATCGTTGTTGTGGATAATTTATAAAAGTGAACTCTAATCGTTTTTCTCCGTGACACTTCTTTTGTTTTATTGTTTAAGAAAGAAGAAATGGTGCGTTTAATAAAAAGTTAACAAAGGTCAGATGGTTTTTTATTTCAAATAGCTGTATCTTCTATGGAATGAATGATTTTTTCATAATAATTGAGAAACGCTGTTTTAAAAAAAAACTTTTTGCATAATGTCCTCCCGAGAGAATAAATTCGTACCCTTTAGCCAACTGTACACAAAAGAATATACAGTTTTTAATTTTTATAGAAATAGATACGGATTTTCAATTTCTCATTAAATTATAACAGATCAGTATTGTAGACCAAAAATTCCTGAATTTTTTTCAATAATAAGTTTAATTCATAATAATAATATATTAACAATAGATTAATAATGAGGGGTGCTATGATACACAAAGGAGACTACAGCTACGTTTTTGGGTCATTATAGGGTTTCTATGGTCTCGAGTCCCTAACAATAATTACTCACTTCGTCTTTCTAGTAGTCGGCAAGTAGTGTATGTTTTGAGAGTAGTTTACACCATGCGATGAAAACCCGACATTTTTATGATTATTTTTTTATTTAAACAATTTTTGTGTTATTTTATCTTGAAATAAGTATAGTATTCTATAGTTATTTTATAATATTCTCTTTCCCAATAAAAAACAAAGAGATTGATCTATATAACAACTAATTTATTGTTAATAGAAAACACTGACAAGGAGAGGACGCGAGATGGACATCGCCGATTTTACTGGGGCTTTGCAGGGTGAAAGTACATCAAAATCCATTAGGGTCTTATTTTTTCTTTCGATCCAATGGGCCTTAGTCTCCGAGATATCGAGGTTTGAGTATTTGCGCTCAAGCGCTCGACTCGCCACTGCAGAGCGGGGACTCCGGACTTGGCGCTTACTCACAGTCCGACGCTAAATTTGTGATAAACGGAAAGTCCACAGGGTTTCTATATCATTTCTATAAAGTTTTTTTTACTTAGATTGTGAATCTTAAAACGAAAATAATCCATCACGTCAAATTTTTGAAAACAGACGGGGTCAAAAAGTGAAAAAAAAAAAAAATTTGTCCCTTCTTGGGAAAGTTGTTAAACACTATAGTCCGACGGATAGTGACTATTTTTTAAGTGAATCGTGCTAATTATGTCATAAGCAATTATATATTTTTTAGGTATATGAACCCTTAAAAAATTTTGAAGACGAGAGGCATCCGCATGTTACTAAAAATATAAAATTATATTTTCCGTTCAAACTATGCAAGATACGGAAAAATGTTGAGAACCCAAATTGTTTATCTCTAAAATATCTATAAATTTATATTGTATTGTATATTATATTTTTTTTTCTTTGAAAAACAATATATAAACTTGGTTTTTTATTTTTATCGAGTATTATTTGTAAATATTTAACAGTATAAAAATAATTCTATTGAAAGGCATTAGATAACAAATCAAACTATGCAAGATACAAAAAAAAGTTTGAAAGTAAAATTATTTACCTTGAAAAGATCTATGAGTTTTCCTCAGGTCATTTTTTAATAGGACGCATATATTTTTTTTAATTGTAAAAAATGATATAAAAATTCAAAAATTATGAGGATGTGCTTGCACAGTGGGTAGAATTTTTTATAAGAAGAAAATGTCCTAAAAGAAGTTACAGACATATTTTGAGCTCCTTTATTTAAAAAAATTTTTACACAAATTTTTACGAAAAGTTAATAAATATTTTCTTGAAGTAAATCATGTAACTTCTTTATAATTATCACCTGATTTCAGTTCACTAACATTCATTTAGTTAATATACACTTCAATTGAATATAGAACTTCATATTTATCACTTTCGTCTAGCAAGTATAACATAAGTTCATATAAGTTTTTTAAATAGTTCCTAGGTACAATAAATCCATTATCTCGATTGCATTTCCCCCTAAAAACGTTTCTCAGGGTGCCAAAATATTTTAAAAATGCCTCCGTTTGTGATACGAAATTCTCTAGGAAACAAGAAAATGAACAATATAAATTTAATTATTAATTACTTTTAGCAAATATTTTATCCAGAAACTAATTTTTGTTAAAAACACTTCTTTTAATTTGTCATTCAATGCTTTTTAATAGAATTATTTGTTCTAATATAATATATTTACTAATTAAAAGTGAAAATTCAAGTTAATATATATTTTTTTGTAAAAACAAAATCGGAAAATTATTGATAAGTCCAAAAAATTGCTTTCACGTTAGTAATTTGAAAGGATCGAATTTTTCGTAAATGCCGCAGCAGTAGCATTATTATTTTCTCGGAATACCGATATTCGAAAATTTCTCCGCATGATACTTTCCGCGAAATGCGTCCTATGTGCACTATGCGCAGGGGCGAAACTCACATGTGAACAAAATATTAGTCTATTGATCACAAGAACAAGTCATTAGACGTAATATCTAACGGCTGATGACTCCCATCTTCAAAATTGTTTGCATCATTCACTTTAAAAATAAACACTATCCGCTGGACTGTAGTGTTTAACAACTTTTCCAAGAAGCGGCGAAAACAATTTTTTGTTTTTTTAAATACTTTTTTACCCCGTCTTTTTCAAAAATTTGACGTGATGGATTATTTATGTTTTAAGATTTGCAATCTACGAAAAAAAAAATCTTTCTAGAAATGATATAGAAACCCTGTGGACTTTCCGTTTATCACAAAATTAGCGTCGGACTGTGAGTAAGCGCCAAGTCCAGGGTCCCCGCTCTGCAGTGGCGAGTCGAGCGCAAATACTCAAACCTCGATATCTCCGAAAAAAGGCCCATAGGATCGAAAGAAAAAATACGCCCCTAATGGATTTTGATGTACTTTCATCCTGCAAAGCCCCAGTCGAATCGGCGATGTCCATCTCGCGTCCTCTCCTTCGTGAGCCAAGGAGAAAGGCTTGAGGAGATGCAGCACCCCATATCATCAACAGAAGTGGAAAAAATATATCAACACTAATATATGGTTAAGAAATAAAATTTAACTTGATGAAAAACCCGCATTAAACTATAATCATTTTTATTAAGTTTAAATTTTCTTCTTATTTTCTTATAAATAACGGAAACCTTTTCTCTTTAAATGAATACGCATTTAGGGTGGTTCAAAATTTTTGTTTTCGAATTTTAATTCATATCGACCGGAAATTTTTTCGAAACCACAAAAAAATTAATCCATTTTTTTGTATTTAAAAAAATGATATTTAGAGGTGGCGAAAGCTGCATGACGTTTAACTCTTATTTCCCATAAGAAAAAAGACGTTTTTTGTCAATTTTATTCAGAATCGTTAATGTTAGGTGAATTGAGTTGAAACTCAACATTTCTCTTCACAATTAGACATAGAATACAAAGTCATAAGTCTGTTTAATAGGGTCCCAAAAAAGCCCCATAAGTGAAAAAATGGGTTTTGCGAGTTTTTGGTGCTAATTATGATTTTTTTGCGGTTCTTTTTAATGCAAATTGTTTCTAATGCATAAAATACTATACTTTATACTGATAATTAAGTGTTTACATAAATTGTTTAAACAATTTTTCATTATTTTTAATAATATTCACTAAGAATGATGCAAGAAAATTGCAGTTTTTTCAAAAAAATTCAATTTTTTGTCCAATTTTTAATTATAATGAAGTAAATAATTAATTAAAGTTAACAAAATTATTGGTTAAACAATTTATTATCATTTTAAATAATATTATCTTTGAATAATGTTAGAAAGTTGCGGTTATAATTATTGCGGTAATAATTATAGAAATTTAACAAACATAATTGTTTAAACAAATTTTTATTGTCAAAAACTATCTTCTCCTATACCTATAGTAATGCTAAATAGTTGCGGTTTTTTTTTAATTTTCCACTTTTTTCAACTTTTCACTCACTTAGTAAAGTAATAATTGATACAAGTTAACAAATATAATTGTTTGAATAATTTATTAATGTTTGTAATTATCTTTCCTTAGATAATCGCTAGAAAGTTGCGTTTTTTCCACATTTTTAAACTTTTTTTCGACTTTTTACTTAGTGAGTTAATAATTAATGCAGTTAGGAACAAATATTAATATTAATTTAACCAAAAAGGCTCTCAGTAACTACTTCAAGGAAAATTTACATTTAATATGATTCGTATAGAAAATTTGAAAAATATTTCAAACATCTGTTTTATTTCAGAAAAATATATTCACAAGAAAGAAAGAGATTGTTTAAAATATGATACTCTCTAATGTTTATTTATTATTTGTTCATAACTAAAAAGGCAAATGAAAGTTAAACATTTCAGAAAAAGCCGACGCTTTCTGACTTTAATATAAATGAAGATAGTTATAAACAATAATAATTTGCTTAAAAAATTATTTTTACTGGGCTTGATTAATTATTAAGTCACTTCAAGTGAAAAATAGACAAATAGTTAAAAATTTCAGAAAAAACCGCAACTTTCTACCATTAAGCAATGAGAATAATAATAATAATAGATGGCCGCTGTGTAAGGATAACAGCGGTAAAGACAAACTGCAAACTACACCATGCTCCTAATAATTTTGTACCTACAAATGGTTTCAAACATCGTATTAAAATAACTTATAACATCCTCATCTCATCAGTCACTTGACTTAGTCCGTGGCTATGACGAAAAACCGGGTTCACCCGAGAAAAAGTTTGAAACAAAAAAATAAATGGTTTACTTGATTGAATTACAAAAATGCGTCCGTAACTGATAATATATACCGGGACAGCCCCGTGCAGAATTTTCAAAATTAAAAATCCAACTAACAAAAATGTCTTCAACATATTGGGCTGTAGCCATCTTAAGCCTGATACATTAATGCATAATTTTTTACACAATTATGTTTGTTAACATTCATTAACTATTACCTCAATCTAATTGAAAATTGGACAAAAAGTGGAAAATTTTTGAAAAAACCGCGACTTTCTATCTCTATTCTAAGAGAAAATTGCTAAAAACTATAAAAAATTGTTTAAACAATGTATGTAAACATCTAATTATCAGTATGCAGTAGTATTTCATGTATTGGAAACAATTTGCATTTAAAAAATTGCAGAAAAATCATAATTAGCACTAAAAACTCGCAAAACCCACTTTTTCACTTATGGGGTTTTTTTGGGACCCTATAAAACAGAATTATGGAGTGGTAATTAAAAAAGTAATATTTTGTTCGTATTCTATGGCCAATTGTGAAGAGAAATGTTGGAAATTGTGAAGAGAACCGTCTTTTTTTTATGGGAAATACGTGTTAAACTTCATGGGGCTTGCGCCACTCCTAAATATCATTTTTTTTCGAAACAAAAAAAAGGGATTTATTTTCGTTTGGATTCCAACAAATTTCCGGACGATATGCATACAAATTCGAAAAAAAATTTCCAATACATTTTTGGACCACCCTAATACGCATCCAATGCTTTAATTATAATAATTGAATACTAATGTTCTTTTTTAAAATTTTACAAATCTTTCTATTTTTATCAATGCTATTCTTGAAAACAGTTTTCTCAGGCTGTGGAAAACATTTTTCGAACCTATAACAATTTGTTATTTGGTATTATTTTCGTAAGACTAATATTTTTAAGTACATGTTTTAATAATCTGATTTTTGTGAAATTATTATGTATAAGCTTATATTCAATTCAAAAACTCCCACCAATAAGATAACCACTGCAGCCAATATTATAAAGATTCATCACAGCGAGTATGTTTCTTTATTTTACAATATGTATTACCTCTCAAATGTGACCTAATGGGTAATATTTTAATATATAAATGAACTTTGATCATCAACGTTTGGAAATAAATTATTATTACCGAAACGTGTAAACTAAATAGGTTAGAAAAATAGTCTTAAAACACTAATGTTGGTATTACTCACAAAATAACCAGCCATTTTTTTTTACAAAATCGTGTGCCTGTCTTCACGCTGTTCGCGTTGCACATGGTTTACGGCGCTCACTGTATACAAAAGTGGTAATTGTTGCCGATTTTTCAAAATTGAAACGTATTTAAATACATTTAAAATGACGACAACCGGTACCGACAGTGCTGATACACCACAAATGCAAATTCGATTTGTTACAAAAGAACAGAAGTAAGTTTCACAAGAATAATTTGAACTTTTCTTAGGTTATGTTACTCGTTTATTTTTGATCTTTTCAATTCATTGAGATTAAGCTTAATCAATTTATTTACAATATTCGTTTTATAATTTCCATAGTTGTCCCACTAGAATTAAAAGAATAAGGTTTCGTTTGAAATTTATAATCTGAGTTTTATAGGTTAGGAAACATTTTCCTTTTTGTTGGTTCAAAATTTACAAAACAAACCAGATTGTGTTTTGTGCTGTAATATATTTTTTAATTAATTAATTTTTTAAATTAGGCTAACTTTGACGTCAAATTCATCCATTTCCGTAATATTTTGTAAGGTTTTTTAACTTAATAAATTTCAATGATTTTAATTTTTAGGTATGCGGTTCCCAATTATCCCTTATCGGTTCCAACAACAGTCGTCATCAGTGATTTAAACGCTCTTGTAAATGAGTTGCTAAAAGGTATAATATGAGTTTTAAGTTTCACTTGTTTAGAAAGGTTTTATACACTTTCTTGCTATTTTGCTTTTTTCCTTTTTGTTTTTTCCACCGAATAAAATTAATTTAATATTCTTCCATTTCGAATTTAAGACCGAAGAACTAATAATCCTGAATTTAAATGGTTTAAAATTGAAGGTTTTTCAAAATTATTATTTCACTTTGGAGGCCTTAATACCTAGTTGAAAATTCCTCAACTGAAATCGTTCAAAATTCAATAGTTTTTAGATTCAAATATTAAAAAATTGGGCATCTTAACCCTCCGTTTACAGGCTTCTTTTTCTCACCCTCCGTTTACAGACAGTCTTTTAAGTCCGAGTCAGTTTTTAAACTATTTCTGGTTTTCAAAAAAAAACTTGTAAAATCTGAGTTACTTCTTAAAGCATCTACTACATGACCTAATTGTTGTTAGTTTTAATTGTGAAAAACTTTTTGAATAAAAATCTTTTCCCGCAGACGTGATATTCTAGTTTGAAAAATCGCGTGTGCCTTGAAAGCCCCTGTCTGTAGACGGAGGGTTAAAATTGAAAGTGTTTAAAATAGAACTTTTAATTTTCATTATTAATTTAGAACGTGGGGAAAAAAATTCTGATTAAAACGTTGAAAATTGGACAATTTCAAATCAGAGACACTTGACGTTCAACAAAATTTAAACGTTTAAAATAAATTAATATGAAAGTTGATAAACTAGACAATGTAAAGTTGATAGCGTTTGAAACTGAACAATTTTGTAATGTTTCCTTAAAGAGATAAAAATTGTATTTCATTGTCAAATTGCAAATATTCACATATAATGATTTTTATTGTAAACCTTTGAAACTAAGAGAATTCCAAAATAAACAATTTCATGTTCTAATATTTGAAATTTGTCAATTTAAAATTTAAATCTCCCTAACTTAAACGATTTCAAATTGAAAGCCTTAATAGTGGTGTTATTCTTAATGCTTTTTTTTTAAATTAATAATCAAAACTTTTTATTTTAATCGCTTCAAGTTTAGAATTATTTCACTTTTATTTCTTTAATTTGAAAATTCTTACTTAAATGCCTCAAATTTTAAATTTGTCATTCTTGAAGAATTTAGAAGTTTAAGAATAGGAAAAATGTAATGAATTAGAAAATTTTTAAATAAAAGTTTTAAATTATCTTTATTTAAGAATGCATGTTCACTTGTTTAAAGAGATTTTGTTCACTTCCTTGCTATTTCGTTTTTTTCCTTTTTGTTTTTCCACCAAGTAAAAATTAAGGCGGAAGAACTAATAATCTTGAATTTAAAGTGTTTAAAATTTAATCATTTTAGTTTTAAATATACAAAAATAAACAATTTTAGCGTTTGAAAATGAATCCTTGCAGATTTTACAGATTTATGGAAAAAAAATTTCAGATTGAAACATTGAAAATTGGACGATTTCAAATCAGAGGCACTTGAAGCTCAACAGAATTTAAATGTTTAAAATAAATTCATATTGAAAGTTGATAAACTAGACAATGTGAAATTAATAGCGTTGGAAATTAAACAAACAATTTCATGTTATAATATTTAAAAGTTTCCAATTTAAAATTTAAATCTCTCAAACTTGAACCATTTCAATTTGAAAGCCTTAAAAGTAGTGTTATTCTTAATGCTTTTTTTTTAAATTTGCTGAATTTTAATTAATAATAAAACTTGTATTTTTCGAAGTGTCTCGTCGTCCCGAAATTCGGATTAATAGTCCAATATTTTTCATAAACTTGGCTAGTCCGTCCCATTTTCCAACTCCTTCATTTTTTCGGGACGACTAGACACAGCCTTTATTTTTAATCGCTTCAGATTTAGAATTATTTCACTTTGATTTTTTTAATTTGAAGATTCTTTCTTAAATGCCTCTAATTTAAAATTTGTCAGATTTGAAGAATTTGTAAATTTAAATAACAGGTAAAATATAATGAATTAGAAAATTTTAAAATAAAAGTTTTAAATTATCTTTGTTTCAGAATCGGATCTTGTAACGCAGGAGGTCGAGTTCGATTTCCTAATTTCCTCAGAGTTTTTGCGAAGTTCTCTTGTAGAACATATTGGAGAACGTGGAATTTCTACGGAGCAGGTAGTGGATATAGAATATGTTGAGAAACATCCTCCACCGGAACCTCAAGATTGTCTCATTCATGATGATTGGGTTTCTGCTGTTGCTGTTTCCGGCAAATGGTAATTAATTATTTCTTGATTTTTGTTTCAGTGATCCAAAGGTTCAAGGCGTTTAAAGTTTTATATTTATAACCTTGCTTACACTAGGCGTGACTGACCATTTCTGATCTGTAATTTCATTAATAAATAAGTAATGCATTCAAATGAATTTTCCGTATCAGATAATCGTAAAGACAATACATTTTTCATGATGTGTAAGTTCGGAAATGCCACTTTTTTTTACGGAGACATTGCATATTATTATTAAAATGCTGGAAAGCTTGAAAAATAGTAATACGTAAACTTGAAGAATCGACAGACTACTTAAGATCTCATTCAAATTAAATAAATAAAAAATCCTAATTTTTATCAGTATTTTCGGAAACAGAAGAGAAGTTTCCATTCGGTTTTAAGAACAATTTTAAGATTTAAGGTTGTAATGATAAAATTTACATCTTTTTTGTGTCTTGTGTTTTTATGGTGCACAAGATATAATATTTATTTTCATTATGTAATAAGAAACCTATGAAAAATACTGTAAAGAAATTGTATAAAAATAGTCAATTTGAGTGTTTGTTGAACTTATTCATAACGGGAAAACCGTGTTACTACACAAATATATTATACATAACGTCTACTGATTATATTTTTCCTACACCAAATATTCTTTACAAAAATATTTTCTATAAAGAATATATCCTACACAGAAGTAAATAATAATTATTTGATTCTAAAAATATTCTAAAAATATTGTACATCAAAATATGCGGTCCAATATTTTTCCTACACAAAATATATTCTACACACCATATTTAAAGCCGTAAACGAAATATTTTCTACAGGACGATGTGGCTGTGAACTTCAACTTATAGTACAACTTTCATCTACGACTAAAGTTGGTTCAGTAATGATTACAGTAGTTTTTAGTTCTTATGCGGAAACAAATAGATTTAAGATTTTTTTCACATTTTTTTCAATCGCCTACTTTTCACCGAGTAACATTTGTTTATTAAGTTTGTTTTGAAAAATCATAAAATTTATCAACTCATTACGAATGTTTCTGAAATTATCATGAAGTTCCCAATTAAAAGGTCTGACATCGAAAAAACTAGTTTTTCCCTCGAAAAATGCCCGAATCATCTATTTGTTTATAATATTAACAAGAATAATCTTAACAGAAATCTTTCCCATAATGATATTGTCTCCATCCAAACTTCTTGCAATATAAGTGAAAAAAAGACGTAAAATTATCTAAAATTATAGAAAACATACTTTCAACAAATAATTTGTTTATAAAATGTTTTTGTTTATTATATTATGATAAAACGTCTTCAATTAATGTTACTCTATGAAACGTAGTCGATTGCAACGATTTTCCTATTGTTGACGAGCATCGGGAATGTCAAATAGAATAAAATAATTACTATTTAATTCTGTGTAGGATATGTTCCGTGTAGAAAATATTTTTTTTTAGGAAAAATATTGGACATACCTAATATTTTTGTGTACAATATTTTGAGAATAATTGCAGAATGTAATAATTACTATTATTTATGTGTAGAAAATATTTTGTATAGGAAAAATATGATCAGTATACGTTGTGTACAATATATTTGTGTAGGATCGGGCGCTACTCTTGATAACTCGCAATATAATCAACAATTTCTAATGTCAGAAATTACCAAAATCTATGAAAACTTTTTTTGAAAATTATCCCAAGAACATTGAACGACACTCGTTATTTCGAAAGTTAAATTTTTTAATTATGGAAACTATTCAGAGTAAACTATAAGCCATAAAACTTCTAAAGCCATGTATTTTAGAAACGACTTAAAAAAATGCGGGGAAGATTACGATATTCCTGGCGACAAAGGTTTAAGACTATTCTCGATACGGTTTTTTCGATAAAAACAATTCCGAAACTTTTAAATTCTTGTTTCTCGCAAAAAATCCTATTGGAATCCGCATTAAAACTTTATTGCCATGGATAGCCTAATCTTGCCAAACTCTGAAACGGAAACAATATTTTTCAGGATTTTGACTGGATGCTATGACAATACTCTTCACATCTGGACATCAAAAGGCAAACATATTCTTATCATTCCTGGTCACACTTCTCCAATTAAGGCAGTCTCTTGGATATCAGTAAACGATGAAAATGCTTCTTTCGTCAGGTATAACTTCAACAATTGCAACATGAATTATTTATATTTTACGATTTCAAATATCGTTTTAAATGTATTTGATATCATTTTCAACAGTCCATCTCAAAGACTCAATAAGAAACTGCGAAAATTGTTTGTATTTTATTTTGTACTATTTTTGACAGTGCCTCTCAAGATCAAACTGCGATAATATGGGATTGGAATATCGCGAGCAACTCTGTAGATTGTATTCACATTTGTAAAGGACATGAAAGAGGTTTGGAGGCTGTGGGAGTTAATGAAACTGGGACATTAATGGCGACTGGTTCGTGGGATACGATGCTCAAAATTTGGTCTACAAGTAAGCATTTTTGTGTCTAGTATTTTTTTTTAATTCTAATAATTCTAACAATTTTAGGTACTGTGATACATTTTCAGGATAAAGCTGAGTTTGTTTGTACTTTTTCCAAAATGTGGGATTTTCTTCAGAAGTTTCACCCAAATTAGACTTTTACTTCTCTCTGGGGTATAAACAACAGTTGGAATTTTAAAATATCTAATTGAGATTTCAGTTACATATAAAACATTACATAAATTTCAAATATTCTAATTTTATGTAGACACCGAATTAAGCTAATAGTAATCTTAATTTCAAGCTGCCGAAGATGACGAAGAGGGAGAATCCGCCTCGAAGAGAATGAAGAAAGACCACGGCAAAACTAAAGTAAGTTCTTAAATTAACGATATTTATAACTAAATTTAATATTTCTAATTAAAATTTTAATTAAAATTAAAATCTGCAGGTTCCAAAAAGGACATTGAAAGGTCACAAGGAAGCTTTAAGTGGAGTAGTTTGGACAGACAAAACAGAAATTGTTACGTCATCTTGGGATCACACGTTAAAACTTTGGGACTCAGAACTCGGAGGAATAAAACAGGAGATTGCGGGGAACAAAAGTTTCTTTGATGTAGATTATTCTCCTCTTTCTCGCACGCTTATAACGGCTTCGGCTGACAGACATATCCGTTTATATGACCCCAGATCAAAAGGTGATTATTGCGAAAAGTGATGTTAAAAAGACTTCTTTATTCTTAATTAATAATAGCTAACCTACTCAAAATTGCGATGTATAATCAATATTCCTATTTGTTACTTAATAGTCTTTCTTGTCACAGTATATAAATGTTGTATTTTCTATTTAATTAGTCAAACTTAAATTTTCTTAATTTTTCAAAAATTGTGGTTTTCATATGTGTTAAATTTGTTGCCTTAACTGCTTTCAGATGGAGCAATAGTAAAGGCGATGTTCACTTCTCACATTCAATGGGTTCAATCTGTTTGCTGGTCGACCACAGATGAGCATTTATTTTTGTCGGGTGCCTACGATAATAACGTTAAACTTTGGGATACGCGAAGGTAAGGATATTTTTATTATTTTAATACGTTTTGCTCCAATTACAGAATATTTAAATCAAGATTTAATTTTATATAGGTATGTAATTCTGAAATCGGTGTACATAAAATATTTTAAAAAATGTATTTTTTATGAGCAAAGTGCTCATAGAAGTAAGACCAACAGTGATATAACTTTACAGCTGGTTTTAAATGATTCTAATTTATTTGTGAATTATTTTTTCTGTTTTTAGTCCCAAGGCCTCGCTTTTCGATCTCATGGGGCACGAAGACAAAGTCCTCGCGTGTAATTGGTCGAATCCGAAGCTGATGGTTTCTGGAGGATCTGACAACACAGTCAGAATATTCAAGGCGAAGAATTCCAATCGCTGAGAGTAAATAAAGCTCCTTAGGTGAATTTTTACTCTTTTTCTTGGAACTGATTCAAAAGTTGTAAAATTTTAGTTCAATTATTGCGTTAATGACACTCTCGTAGAAAGGACTGAACATATGCCACATAATACGGAAATCACTGATTCTACAAATCTTTCAGTGCGTAGCTGTGTGAAATTTTTATATGCTTCGTGTCATAGTTTTGTACTACACGATAAGCGATTCTTGTACAAAAAACTGTAGCTATCGATTTAAGAGATTTGTAAAATAAATACCATTTTATTTGCTAAATTGCTAATGTTTAAATTATTTTATATTTTAGGGATTAATTTGATTTCATTTCTAAATGCACTAAGATTTTTTTGTTGCAGCGAAAAATAGTCTGCGTGTTCATGAAAATTGTTTAAATAATCACAAGTTGTCAATTTGCAAAGTAGCCTAACAAATAGTCATGAAAAATACATTTTTAGTTGATTCCGTAAAAAAAATTCAGACAAATTCCATTTCAAATCACGAAATATTTCAAGAAAAGTCTACGTCATGGTGCCTGAATGATTTCTTATTTGGTTATATTATTATAGAGTAAAAATAAAGGGGCACGTATTTCAGTTTGACCACAAATTTTGCCGTTAATTTTTTTCAATCATTTGAAGATACCTTGTTCTTTCTTTTGATCCCAGAAAATGAAAAATGTTTAGAAAAATTACAAAATGGCGACTGTTTTTTTTTTAATTCTTGAAAGTGGATTTTCTAAAAACAAATCCACTTTTAAAAATTCGTGTTTTTTTTAGAAAAAATGATACTTAGTGTATATTTCTTGAGTTTCGTTCTTGGCGAACCACTGCTTCCCATTAAAAGATTGCGTTTGAAAAATCGATTTTTCGCATTTTTCTCGGCAACAATGAATGAAAGGTACAGACAAATGTTCAAATAAAGGTTTAAACATGTAGAGAAGTTCCATTATAAATACCTTTTTCTCTTTTGCAATATCTGATATTGTTTATTACAAAAGTATAAAATTATATTTAAAAAAATGTCCGGCCTCAACAATGGTTAAGTCCAGATAACATAATCAGAAACGGGAGAGCGTCCTTGTTTCGTCGCTGTTCCTACCTGCTCTAATTTTTCATACCTTGATAAGGGTGCTGTATGTCGTATGAGCACCGAAATGTTGGAATTGCAATAGGAGTATTTTGTGGTGGTTGTCCAAATTTGATCGTTGGATTCTTGTTTTATTTTCAGGACTTCTATACCTAATCACAAACTCTAAATAAAAATGTGGGGCTTTTCAAAAAATCTTCTTCATTTTTTTCATCGATTTTCGAAAACGGAATTTTCAGGAAAACCCTACCTTTTTATTTTTTTCAATATTTTTAAAAAGTTTCTGCCAATATAAAAAAGGCATTCCATCAGTTTTATGCAGGATAAACCATTTTTGAGGCCAGGATTCTTTTTCAAATATAATTTTCATTTTTTCTTCTCAACGATGTAAGATATCACAAAAAAGCAAGAGGTTTTTTATGTAGAAATTGTCTAGATGTGTCAACTTTTATGTCAACATTTTTTTGTACCTTTCGTTTTTCCGAGAAAAATGCGAAAATTCGATTTTTCAAATATTATTTTTTTTTAAATGTGAAGCAGCGAATTACCAATAATGAAATCTATTTCTAAAAAACAAATGAAAAATTGTAAAAGTGGGGTTTCTTGATTTCCATGGAGAACAAAAAAAATGAAATCCCCAATATCTACGCTCGTTCGGAAAATACTGCAATAGAAAAAAAATCTGTCAATTTCTGAGAATTCGCAGGTAATCTTCGAATGATTGTAACAAATGAAAAAAAAAAATGTCGATGAAACTGTGAAATACGTGACGGTATTCATTGAAAAATAGCCAAACTATGCATTTGTATATAAAAATTGTTTAAATAATTAACAATTGATGTCAGTTTGCGAAGAATCATAGCAAGGACTCATCGGAATTACATTTTTCACTGATTTCATACAAAAAATTGAGGCCATCCATTGAAAAATAGTCCAACTGCAAATTTGTTGATAAAAATTGTTTAAACATTAGACCAATCACATCTATTATCAATTAGACGTAATCGAAAATTAATTTCTCTCACATATTATACCAAAACTATGTAATTTAATAAGCTGAACATTGTGAATCCCCAGAAAATGACTTTTATTTATTAATTTGTTTATACTATTATAAAAATTGTTTTTAAATTATTTTCATCCACTGGAAATTCGCTAATTTATGCTGAAAATCATAATCAAATCTGTGCTGGGCGGTACACACAACATTATGAAATTTTGAATACTTGATTTGTAATTGAACTTTATAATTGAGCCGTCGGAAAAGTACAAACGGAGAAAACGATCAAATGGGGCAAAAAATTAAAGTTTAATTGTGGCGATTAGGGAAGAAATTCGAGAAATATTCTAATCGCTTTTCAATAATATATTACATTTGAAGAAAAAAATTCCAAGTCAAATAAATCGTGAATATAAAAATTCTAAATATTACTCGCTTTTAACAAAAAAATATTCAAATATTACAAGTTTAGTATTTTCAGTGTGGCAAGCATGGATTTTATTCCACGCCGGCAGGCTCGTAAATAGTTGTTGGTGGGGCAATAGCAGAATGTACTAAGGGGGAATGGGGATTCACCGCTTTCGCAAACATTTTTTTGTACTCGCCTTTATCGAGTCTATACAGGGTGTCCCAAAGGTCGCGCATAAGGACCACAGCCCAAATACTGGTGAAAAACAAAAATTGTATTTTAGAGCTCAAAAATGTTGAATACTCATTATTTTTTGAGATAAAGAAGGTCAAAGTGGGCCAATCACGTTGCGTCTTTCAAAGTTAGGCAGTAGTGCTTTAATTAAAAAAAAAATCCTCAACAGCAACTCAATTCACGCTAAACAGTTTTCTCGTTCACAACAGTGACCTTTGAAAACAAGTTTGATGGTTTAGGGGAGACCGGGGCGAGATGAGCATACGGGGTCAAATGAGACACTGCATTTTCTCTCAAAATATGTGATTTTTGTTGCTGTTCTTTTCGGAAATAATAGTAATAATGATTTTCTAATTACTCGGAAAAAGATAAAAATTAAATAGAGTAGATAAAGTAAAAATAAAAATGATTAAAATTTCAAAACCTGAATCCTGTTATTCTACGATATCATAGAACGAAAGGAAATGATTGAAAATAATAGACAATGTTTTTAAACTAAAGTTTGTCGTGAAGTTTATTTACCGAACTTGAATGTACTAACGCATTTATACAGAATTAATTAATAAAAACAGGTAATATTGAAGTTTTAATCATAATTTTGATTTGGGGCGGAATGAGCCGGGTTCATGGGGTGAGATGAGACGCTCTTGTCATGTTTGTCATAACCTCTTTATGGAGCTGGCAGAAAAGTTTTTGTTTGCAAGATGTAAGTAGTTTTGAGTGGAATTTTCGAAAATATATAAAGATTCAAAACAGAGTTGCAATAGTGAAAACTTACAAAAGAAAAACTGACATTTGTGGTTAGAAGAGTCTATGACAGTTATTGTAAAATCTGTTGTATAAAGAAATTCTAGTGTCAGAGCACCTGCAATTGGGTTTGTTTATACATTTTATTTTTTGAGCTGTTTCTTCAGTATATTCTATAAACAGTTTAACAATTATATTTAAAAAATTTCAGAAATATTTTATAAATGAAAAATTTCAAATAAATGTTAATTCAACTTGAAATTAGAAAAGTTATTATATAAAGGAAAAATTTGAATTAATTAACCATTAAATGCATTTATACTGTCAAATATTTATAAAATCCTTCCCCTAAGACCTAAATAATCAGACTTAATTATACCTTACAAAATTATTTGTTGAACATTTTACAGAGCATGAATTGGTACGCATAATCATATTGCTCAATCGTGTAAAACAATTATATTTTGTCGTGATACTCATTTCCATTCTCACAATACTTCAAATAATCTTCTATGTGTACGAAAAAAAGGAAAAATTACCTTCTATTAACAAAAACTAATAATTATTTGAGGTGTCTCATCTCGCCCCAATACGTGTCTCGTCTCGCCCCAGAGCATGGGGCGAGATGAGACATGTGCACAAATTATAATTTTCATATTTTCATCGCAATTACTATTTTTGAAACACTTCGTCTTTTATGAAATTGATACATGAAGGTTCATATAATGTATAGAACCACTTACATTTTTAAAAACTAATATAGGTTTCAACTATTTCACTAAAAATGATAACTATGCTCATCTCGCCCCGGCCTCCCCTATTATTTTTCAAATCATTTCACGTTTCGTCGTTGTGAATTTGTTTTCAAAGGTAACTGTTGTGAACGAGAAAAATGTTTAGCGTGAATTGGGTTGCTGTCGAGGACTTTTTTAAAAATTGAAGCAACGTGATTGGCCAACTTTGACCTTTTTTATCTCATAAAATAATGAGTATTCAACATTTTTGAGCTCTAAAATATGATTTTAGTTTTTCACCAGTATTCGAGCAATGTGGTCCGTATGTGCGAACTTTGGGACACCCTGTATATAGTATGTACGTTAGCTTTGAATGAACGACACATCAGCGGTCTCAGAACGTTCTATAGATAAATTTACACTGGCAAAAACTTATCTACAGCTATTCCATTATATTATCATGAAACAGATTAAAATTTATTTTATTTTAGTCATGACTCATGACGTTTTGAGAATAATAATTTCTAAGAAATGTTTTTACAAAATATTTTAAATGATTTCACTGAGAAATAATTAAAAAAGAATGATATTGATATGTCGTGATGATGGGTTCCACAACTGGTGGGCGTCTTCATTGTGTTAGTGCAGCGAAAAGTGACGCGAGTTTTTAGGAAATGCGTTGTTACTTGTAAATCTGAACACTGGACCTTAGAATTGCGTATTGGATTTTATCGAGGTTCTTACAATATGTATTTAAAATGTGATCTTTTAACTTATTTATTCATGAATTTATTATCCATTTATTTATTATCAATTATTCATTGAATATTAATGTTTAATAATTATAATCCATTTGCTATAAATAGTAATTATTATAAAAGGCGCGGACGTGACAAACGCCTAATTAAGAAAAAAGTAAAATTTTAAGTTGGGTAATTTTAAAAGTTTTTACATATATTTCGAAATCTTATAATTTTATAACAATAATTTCGAAATTTTTAATTTGAACTGTTCTCAGTTTAAAATCTTTTATTTCAAGCTTTAAATATTATAAACTTGAACGTTGTTAAAAATATTTCAACTCTAAACATAGATTTCGTTTAGTTTTTCTTTTTTGAAGTCCAGTTAAAGTTATGTAAGATTATGGATGACATACGCCTTTTTAATCGAGTGTGCGTGTAACTTTTTTTGTAGGGGTGCCACCTACGTCGGTTTCGCGCGTAAAAGCCTGCGGAATTCTCGGTGCAAAAAAAATGTTGGATATATTTTTCACATTTTTTTAAACTCAATTACGTAAGCTCCAATGATCTTATAATCAATACCGCATAATTTCTCCCCCCCCCCCCCCGTGAATAGCACTGATCATAAACTTTTGCACATATTTTGAAAGAGGGCCTTTCATGAAGGGGACCTTCCATAAACCACGAGGTCCAATTTGGGCTACTGCCCCCCCCCCCCACACCCATGTAGCCAACCATGGACCCCCTGGGTGTTACGTTGTTTTTTTTATTTCTTGTAGAATGAAAATAAAAGGAATGCCAGCATGATTTTTTAGACACCTCATTGTAAAACCACGTGACTCGGACCCCCTCCCCCCGTTAAAGAAATCACATGATTTATGGAAGCCCCCTAATATATTTTTGAAAATTAAAAAAAGTGTAAAAAATAATTTTTTGAAATATTTCATTTACAAACCTATGAAAATTTGAGAAAAGCACTTTTTATCTCGCAAAATTTAAAGCTTAAATAACAATTTACAGAATATAATAGCTACTTTTTGTGGTTTGTGAAAATAATTATAAGGTGCAACATCTTTCGAAAAATGTCAGTTTTTGTCATGATAGAACGTTTGAAACCGATGTACATTAAAATTATGTTTGAAAATATCTTTTTGAGAGAATTTCCATGGATTTAAAATGTTTGAGTCAGATTTTATAAAAATGTCACGGAATTTGAAAGATTTCCAAACATATCAGGAGGTTTTAATTTTTTCAAGAGATTTAAAAATATTTCCACTGATTTCAAGGAATTTCGAAGGACTTTAGAGGATTTTAAATATTTTTCAATATTTCCGGGGATTCTAAGGAATTCCTACGGATTTCAAGAGATTAAAAAAATTTCAAGGTGTTTCAAAGAATTTTGTAGGATTTCCAAAGATTTCAAGATATTTCTAGTGAACTTTAAAAAATAAATTAAATTAAATTTGAAGAGATTTCTACCGATTTTAAAGATTTCAAGTTAATGTATTTCAAGAAATTTGACAAAATTAAGGTGTTCCAAAGATTTATAGGGATTTAAACGTTTAATTTATGTAATTTGAATATCAGAGAACTTCCAGTTTTTTTCCAGAGTTTTCAAGAGATTAAAAATATTTCTACGAATTTCAAGGAATTTCGAAACGTTTCAAGGGATTTCACAGAATTTTGTAGGATTTCCATAGATTTCAAAGGATTTAAAGGAATTTCACAAGATTCAAGGATTTGATTTAATCTTCAAGGATTTCAAGGTATTTCAAAGATTTATAGGGATTTAAACATTTTTTAAATAGAATTTTAATGAATAATTTCAACTTAAGTTATATTCAAGGGCTTTCAAATGATTCATACTTTTTTAATGGATTTTTACGTTTTCCAACTACTTCAAGGGATTCTACAGGATTTAAGAAGATAAACAAAATGTCAAGAGATTTTAAAGAATGTTGCAGGATTTGCAAAGATTTCAGGGAATTTTTAGAGAACTTTGACAAATAAATGAAATTTTATTAAATTTAAGGGATTCTTAAAGAATCCACAGACTTTAAGCAATTTCAATGTATTTCAACTAATTTCATAAGATTCAAAGAACTTTATTAAATATCCAAGGATTTCAAGGGATTTTAAAAGATTTCTGTTGATTTTAATGTTTTTTCTAGCGAACTTCAATGAATAAGTTTAATTTAACATATATTCAAAGGATTTCAAATGATTGATACTTTAAGGAATAAATTAAATTTTATTTCAAAGAATTTCTACGTATTTCAACCATCTAAGATCATCTAGGTTTATAGGACCTCCAATTATTTTAAAGATTTTTGGGAATCTTACAAATTTTAATGGATTTGAACAGATTTTAAAATATTTCAAAGATTTTAATGGACTTAACAATATTTCTAAGGTATCAAGGGATTTCAAAAGATTCCAAAAGGCTTGCATATGGATTTAAAATTTTTGGATATTGAGTATTGTTTGTGGCCGATTCGAGAAATATTCTAACCGCTTTTCAGCAATATTTTACATTTGAACAAGAAACTTCATGTCAAATAAATCATAAACATAAAAATTGTGAATATTACTCTTTTTCAACAAAAAATATTCATATATCGCATTTTTAGTATTTTCAGAGTGGCCAACGTGGATTTTATTCCACGCCCGTTGGTGGGGATTGTACTAAGGGGAAACGGGGATTCACCGCCTTCTTAAAGAAATTTTTTTTTCTCTTGCCTTTATTGAGTCTATACTCTATAATTCTATGTATACTTTAGCATTGAAGGAACATCACCGGTCTCAACACGTTCCAGATAAGTTTACACTTGTCACTATATTGTCATGCAGCAGATTAAAATTAAGCTTATTTCAGTCGTGAAGTTTTGAAAATAATTTCTACGAACTCTTCTTACAAAACATTTCAAATGATTTTACTCAATTCATCTTTTGGTATAAATAAATGGAAGAAAATGTAAAGAATATATTTATTGCTCAAGTCGTTTATGTATTTTTATGTGTGACCGCATATCCTCTTTAGGACTGTTTTTGCGTTGACGTCTTGAGAAATAAATATTTATGTTTCCTCGACTGTAGCTAAATTACTATTTTTTTTCGTTCTTCAACAAATCAGTTATCCGGTTGAATCGTAAAATTTCAAATTTTCGAAATTTGGGAGGGGTTAATATTACTCGGATTTTTGGTGTACGCTACATTGCAAGATTGAATATGTTATTGTGAGATATTGCATGAGCCCACATAGCACACTTCCCGAAAAAACCAGGTCTGTCCCAGGTTGAGACCTATGCTTTTCCCCAAAAAAAACCCGGGACAGGCCTGATTTTTTCGGCAAGTGTGCTATGTGGGGAGTTTGAAAAAGATTCCGTGGATTATAGGAAATTCATTATAGAAAATCATTATATAGAAAACAATTATAGGATAAGGAGCATTGGAATAAATAATACAAAGATATATTGAAGGAATTAATATAAAAAGTACAGAAACAGCAAAAATCTGTGAATTCTCTTGATATCTTTAAAATGGCTTTAAATTTAATTCAAGTCCTTTCGTAATCGCTTGATACCTTTGTAAATTTTGGTAACTCCATTAAAATGTATTGAAATCCATTAAAAATGGTAAAATCTCGCAAAATCTTTAAAATAATGGAGGTTCTATAAATCTTAATCTTCTCTCCTTTAAACTTGTAAAATTCTTTGACATTTCTTGAAATCTTTGAAAATTCTACCAAATTCGTTGGCATCTTTTCAAATTTTTTATATCTCTTGAAATTCTCTGCAATCTTTTTAAATAACTTAAAATCCTTTGAAATTCTTCTAATTCATTCATATCCTTTCAAATGATTGAAATCCTTACAAATCCCTTGAAATAAAATTTAGTTTATTTCGTAAAGTATCAATAATTTAAAATCCCTTGAATATAAATTTAATTAAACTTATTAATTAAAGTTCTCTGGAAAACCGTATAAATTCCTTGAAATTTTGGAAATTCCTTGAAATTTTTGAAATCCTACAGAATTTTTTGGAATCCCTTGAAATGTCTTTAGTATCTTGAAATCCTGTCGAATCCCTTAAAATCCCTTGACTTCTTTGGAAAACGTAAAAATCCTCTAAAATTCCTTGAAATGTTTCGAAATTCCTTGAAATTCAAGGAAATATTTTTTAATCTCTTGTGAACCGATGCAATTTTTTAAAATTAGTTCAAAATTTTAGAAATCCTATAAAATCCCTTTAAAAGCCTTTAAATCCGCGGAAGGCCCTCGAAATTTGTTGAATTCCTTTGGAATCCCTTAAAACCTCCGATATCTTTGGAAATCTTTGAAATTCCGTGAAATTTGTATTAAATATGACGAAGTCGTTTTAAATCCAAGAAATATCTCTGAAATTGAAATTAAATTAAATTTATTCATTAAAGTTCTCTAAAAAAAACCGTTTAAATTCCTATAGATCTTTGAAATCCTTAAATCTTGTGAAATTCCTTAAAATACCTTAAAATCTCTTGAAATCTTTAAAATCGCTGGACATCTTTGAAAAACGTAAAAATCCTCTAAGATGCTTTGAAATGTTTCAAAATTCACGTTTGGTTTTGAGCTTTTCAGTCTTGACATCAAAAATAAATGGTAGGTTTTAGAACTTTTATTTTGTGTTATAAATGATTGTTCCTAAGACTCTTCAATGTTGACATCTTTAAAATTGTTTAATTTTAATTTTGTGCCTGGCTTCAATAACAAAATTGTTATTGAAGGTCTATGGAAGACGTTTGATGGGAAAGTGGAATGGGGGGGGGGGCACAAATGTATTGACGCCACTAGATAATTATTATAGAATGCCGGACATTTAAGGATAGAATTATTTTGTATGAAAAATGATTAAGTAAAATAAAAATGATGAAGTTACATTTTTTTTATATTTTGAAAATTTAACTTCTAAATAAAATCGATATTTTTCTAAACTGACACGATTGCTTGTTTACTAGCGAGTCCTGGTAAATTCTTAAGAAAAGTCCATTTTTCTTATTTTTTTTTTACTATTTCTGTAAGGCGAGTGATTTAATAAATAAGTGGAAGAGTGTGAATTGTATACCTATAACGTTGTGAAATGTGTGAAAAGAGAAATTTAAATATTTGGTATAATTTGCATAATGGAAAACAAAAATTCTCCTTTAAATGCAACTTTTGGGACTTATATTAAATATCTATTAGTATAAATACGCGTTGCAAATCGTACGATTTGGAGAGAAAAACGAGTAAAGTAGGGGAATGGAAAAGGGGATTCCCGGGCTTCGCGAAGAGTCCGTGAGCAAGGGTATAAAAGGAGAGCCGCCCATAGCAAAACATTCATTGTTCGAAGAACGCAGAGCTAATTCGAGTGTTTTCGACGTTTTTGAGAAAAAAATCAACTCCAGAAGGTTAGTTTTTAATAAACTTAAATTCGAGTATTTCTCTACATTCGTGATGCATATTTAGATTTTTTTTGTATAACCAAAATTTAGAAAATTATTCAGACCTCATTTCTGAGTACTAATCTCGAATTTGTTTCAGTTCATACTAATTTTGTAATGCGTTAAAAAAGATTCTTAAAAAATGGTGAGATTTTCTTACTTGTGGAATTTCAATTTTTTTAAATTTCATAGTTAATTTTTATATAGTTTTATTTTATTATAATGGTAATAGTATCTAATTAACTTCAAATTTCATCCCAAAAGTAAAAATTTGTATGTTGATTGTTTAAAATAGTTAATTTGTAAAGAATTGTAAAAGATACAAATTTTTTGAATTTTTTCATAATATTTCTCTCAAGATTTGCAAACTCTTTGTAACCCTATTTTTATATTATAACTGTGAATATAATGATAATAATTCGCCTTAAAAGTATTTTGAAAGTTAAGAAATTTTAAACGTACAAATTGATTAAATAATAATTAGATAATAGTCTTCTGAAATCGTTTTTTTTTTTTCTAAATCCTATATGTATAAAATTATTCAAGGCCCGTCCTGCCGTCCTTCAGTTTTCAGCGGTTAATATAGAAAATGTATATATTAATATAATTGTCTAATTTTAAAAACTATTATAGAAGGAATTTATCTTTATTTGTAAGATTGTCCGGTTTGTCAAGAAAATCTACAAAACTATAATAAGAAATTTCTAATTTGGTGACTTACGTTCTTCATTTGTTTAATTAAAGGAAAATTTAATTTAAATAGGTGATATTGTTTCGAGATTAAAAAAATTAATTCCTAATTTTTTCGCTCCGATTTTTTAAGCTAAAATAATAATTTAGTTCCTTTTTTTAAATAGTTGGATTACTATGCTAAAAATAGTAGAAGTATTTAGTATTTCAGATTATGTATTTCCGAAACAAATTTGATAATTTTTAAGATCCGATTCTTATCATTTATAAATTTCGGAAGAAGTCGAAATATTAAAAACTGTAAATTTATTTCGCTAATCGTGACTTTAGATAATATTGTGTATACAATTCTTTCCTTTCCGAACTCGAGCCAATTTCACTTTTTCGTAGATTTAAAACTAATTTTCAAAGTATTACTTTTCTGCAATTAGGCATTTTTACTGCATCGTTGAACATGGGGTGCACTGCTTCCATTGGAGATTCATTTATGGAAACGAATTTTATAATATTTTATAATTTCTGCTGTGGAAAAGAATTTATTTTTCCAAAAAATGTTATTGGTACAACGAAACAATAAAATTACTCGAATGAAAAAGCATTCGAAATTAGTCAATTTAATTATTTTATTTCACTAACTTTGTATAATAAAACATATTTTTGGTAATTACATTTGTTCGAAAAATTCTTCTTTGCCTCAGAAATTCAAAAATAATATTCCTTTACATAATTTCTAGTGGAAGCAGTACCCTCAGGAAACTTTTCATCGAGATCTAATTAGCTCTCAATAAAAATGGAAATGCCTAATTTTAAATAATGCAAACAAAATCTCTTTCAAAATTTCTTTGTAAGTCTGTGAAGTATAACACATAGTTTTAAAAATGTTAAATAATATTTTGATTAACTTTTCAAAATTGCAATACAACTATTAATTTCAAATAATTCCTTTCGCATGTACTATAGCAATATGTCTAAACATTGATTTTGTGAGAAATTATATGTAAAAGTTTATTATTTTTATTTCAAAATATAAAAGCTTGCATTATACAGATCATTCGAAATAGGTAAAATTTGTAAGAATTGAGCGCCTTCAAAAAATGGCAAAGTGTAATTTTGAAAATTTCTCAAGACCATTTTATTATGAAATTTATTTCAGTTATCTATATATTTTCTTTATTGTTCCATTTATAAATTATTGGTCAACAAAATTTGCAATTTTTCTACATTGGAAAGTCCATTTTCAGTTCTTCAAATTGAGGAAAGGAAATTGTGCTTTTTTGTTGAATAGTTTTTGAAATTCCTTTCAATTAAAAGCATATTTCAGTCTTTTTTTAGTTCTTTCGAATCATAATTTAATTATTGAATTACGCCTGCTCTGAAAAAAGTTTCACTTAAAAGAGCATACTAAAGTTTGTTCCCTAGAGCTTTTATGTTTTGGGGATACCTCCCTGAGTATTTTTACCCAACATGAAAAGAATGGTTACTTTCCCTTTTAAAATAGCTTAATATTTTTTTAAAATCAATTTATGTCATTTTTTGAAAGGAACATGTAATAAAAAAAAGATTTCTATGCTGAAAAACTTTAATGTTGCGTTCAAAAAAAGTTCCTATGTGATCAATATTAACTGATGTTTCGCTCTCTAATTCTAATTCTACGCTTTTACTGCATTTTACGTCAAAGTTATGAAAAAATAATGTCCACAAAAAAAAGGTATGTCCTAGCGTAAATAATTCAGAAGTTATGACCTCTTAAAGTTATTTTCAGTGTAATATAAGTTTTTTAATAAAAAATGCGATGTATAATAAAATTCCATAAAAAGCAGCCTACTATGAGAGACTATAACTTCCGTTCTTTGAGAGTTTGAATGAATCTTTTATTTTTGAGATAATATAATGTACATTAATTCACCTTGATACAGTTTTAATTTAGGATGTATAGTGGACAAGATATTACGCGAAAATAGATTTAACGTTTTATTTTCTAAAAAGTAACTTAAAAAAACGTAATCTCTTCTGAACTACTTATACTAGACATTCTTCTCTTTCTTGAAATTGTTGGGAAAAGAAAGAATAGTGTGGAATTTAAATAAAACTCATGTCTTTCACACTTTTTTCCAGAATATAAAAGTTAGCTGAAAGTCAATAAATATTAATCACATGGGAATTTGTTTATGACGCACAATTAAAGGTTTTTAGCAAAGAAAACTTGACTTATTAGTTGTTCATTTTGAAAAAAAACACATACATTTATCAAAAAACAATTAATATTGAGTTATTTTAAAAATGGGACTAACGATTTTTTCATAATCGGTCAAAATTCTCAAGAGGCATCCCCGAACCATAATTTCTAGGGTATAAACTTCAGCTTACTCTTTTAAGTGAAACTTGGTTCAGAGCAGGCGTGTGAAATATCTAGAAAAAATTGAAATTTTTACATTGCAATTGAGTTATTTTAGCAACTTTTTACTATAAAATATTTAGAATGACATCTTAATAAGGATCAAACATGAAATTTGACAAGATCAACAAAAAAAAAGTTTTCTGCGGTAGGTTTTCTATTATAAAATTTGAATAAAATTATAGAAGCATATGTTGCCCAACAACTTTACATTGAAAATGTGAAAACATTTGGAAAATTTTGCTTGTAAGAGGCGGGGAAATAAAATGGTACTTATACAGTTTTGTACCTCGTAAATTTTAAAAAACTAAAATATAGCAAGGACTTTGTCGGGCCTATTAAATATGTGCATGTATTGTTTAATATGCAAAAATTACGAAACATTTTCGCACTGGAATTAAAAAATGTATGGGAATATGAGAATTATAACTGAATAAGGCCCAAAAAATAAAGTTATTTCTATACTACACGATAGAAAATTTAGTCAAAGTAATAGAAGTGTATGGCGTGTTTGACGAAGCTTAATGAATCTCTTGTGATCAAAAGCTTAAATGTTCTAATTTTTTGATAGAGTTAGTTTTAAAATATCTAGGAAAGAAACATGCTAATTACATACTACAATTACGAAAAATTAATATTTCTCACTGCAAAGGTTTTTATGAGTTTCTGACAATCAAGTATTTTCAATCATGCTAAAATGTAAAATTTATGTAAAATTTATATAAAATTTGTTATTCCGATATTTGCCTAGAATTTGTAATCGTTAAATTCTTTTAAATGTAAATTTTTTTTTTCGTGGTCAACATTTTTATTTCAATAATTGAGTAGAATCTGTACAGTAGTTAATTATTTTAAATACTTTTCAGAACTTCCAGTTTTTTAGGCGCAATTCGATTCCAGATGAAGGTTCAACTATTTTGTTGAAATTTTTTTGTTTTGTTTGAAAATTAATTTTTTAAATTAAAAATTGAACTATTCAATTTTTGGTTGAAAAATTATCTGGTTTATTTGAAATTCGTTTGAATATTTATCATTTTAGTTGAAACTTATCATATTTGTTTGAAAATGTAAATATTTTTCTTGAAGTTATTTTTTTTTTGAAAATTATAATTTTTTCAAACTGAAAATGTCACTATTCTTGAACATTAATTTTTTTTACTGATAATTTAACTATTCAATTCTTGGTTGACAATTTATATTTTTTAGTTGAAAATTCATGTCTTTTGTTGGAAATTCGTCTTTTTTGGTATAAATTAATCTTCTTTTTGAAAATTCATCTTTATTAGTTGAAAATAAAACTACGTGGGTGAAAGTTAAACTCCTCTGTTGAAAATTCATCTTTTTGGTTACAAATTCATCTATTCCAGTATAAAATTCATCACTTTGGTTGCATTTTTTTTTAGTGAATAATTAATTTTTTTAACTGATAATTTAACTATTCCATTTTTGGTTGAAAATATGTGTTCTTTTTTAATTCCAAATTCAACTATTTTGTTGAAAATGGATATTTTTTAGTTGAAAATTTAACTGTTTGAGAATTCATGTATTTTGTTCAAAAATCGTCTTCTTTGGTGTAAAATTAATCTTTTTGGTTGAAAATTTAACTAATTTGGTTGAAAATTCAACTATTAATTTGACTGAAAATTCATCTATCTTGTAAATGCAATATTTTTACTTAAAAAGTTAGGAATTTCAAGCGGTTTAAATTAAATTTAAGGCAGTACCCACATATAATTTTACCTAAATATAAACTAAATTTTAAGTATAAGATACAATAAAAATTTGTTTAAATTATTATTCAAATTCATGGAATTTGAGATCATTTAAAGAAATGGTTAATTATGTTTTTAGTATTATTTAATTAATCGATGCTACTATTATATATTTTAGAATATTTTGTAATTTAATTTGTCGAAGCTTTCTAAATTAAACATATTAATTGAATCTCTAGAAACTGAGAAAAAAAAACATTATTTATAATAAACTCGCGAAACTGTATGCATATTCCGAGTAAATTGTTTTGAAAAATGAGAAATATTGGATGGCTCTGTACTATGCAAAATTATACCTGGAAAAAACCTGGAATTGTCAAGGATTCTTTTTTTTCAGGATTTAAGTAGAGACCCTGAAACAGTTCTTGAAAATTAAAGACTAATTTCCAGATACACTTCGCGAAATTATTTTTTACGAAGATATCACAAAAATAAAGTTCCATGCATTTGATGCCTCTTTCCTCTTAGCACTCGACAAAGTAAAGTTAGCTGGCGAAGATGTGAAAATGACTACTTAATTGTCACATTGTTTCTTTTACTTTTTTAAAGATGGACAGAAACCAGGGAAATCGTACTAACCAATGTAATCCTACACATAATCCGACCGGGCCAGGACACCAGGCCGGGTACCATGGATCGGGAACCAAGGCAGATTTGGATAATCATGCAAATCAAGGGAATCCAAATAACCCCCAATATGGAGGAGGAAAGAAGAACTAAGTTGTGTACATAAGTCGCAACAATGACCACTGATTTTTATACATTTTTTATCAAATAAATTTGTAAAAATCAGAAACGCACTGGCTCTCATTCATTTTGCGTTACATAGTTTTCAATAAGTACCCTTAAAAAATATGCACGATCTCTCGATTTAAGCGTAACAGTTTTTATAAAAAAAATTCAGAAAAATTTTGCTATCATTTTCCATTTTCACTCTTAGTTTTTATTTAATTTAATACAAATGGTTGCAATATACAATAATTCTTACTAACAATAATTATACTATTCCCATTATTGACATCACTGACGAATCAAAGGATCTGAAATAAGGGAAAGAATTAAGTAAAAATATCTACAATTTCAAAAGAATTATTCTATTTTTGGTACCATTTGTAGTATTTATATTTACTTTGATCGAATTTGGTCCCCTGGAATGTAAAATGGATTGCAAACAGCGTTGGAGTAAGCAGCATGCAGCTTCCTGAATATCTGCAAGAAAAGGAAAATTTCCATCTCAACTTTTACTTATACTCTTGATTATTATGTAGAAATTATTTAATAAATTAAATTTTATTTGTGCCATACCATTCTAACTTCGTTTTCTCTCAAGGTTGCATTAGTCGATTGTAATACTATGACGAACTTGATTTTCGTGTTAGCTGCATATCCATATCTGAAATTCAGATAAAGTTCCAGAATTAGTTTTGCGGTAGAATATACGTAGATATAATTGTATCCAAATTGAAACGAAAATTGTAAATTAGAATCTTCATGCTTTTCAAAGTATTTTATATCCTTAACATTTTTAATTCATGAATCATGAACTTACATTTTGTAATCTTCTGTTGAGTAGAGCATTCCAAGAAATAATTCACGAACATCATTAGCCAATTTATTTCCAATGTTTAATTTTTCTTCAATAATGTCGATCGAAGTGTGAACCTTATAATGGAATTTTAATTCATCTGCTTCGTTCGCGCATCTTATATATTTCGGCGAGTTCTGAAAAAAAATATACAGTTGTCGAGTAGTCAAATTTTGAAATTGGACCTAGTTCAGTTCGAAGGTTTTGGTTAGTATCTCAACAAGTATACAACTATTTGTAGGTTTCGAAGTTGAAATGGTTTCATTCTAGAATTACGCTTGAACGTGAATAATTTTATCTTAAATTTCCAATTAGCCTTTGATAAAACTCAATACATACTTTCATTTAGTTTTTGCAAAGTTCTATGATTTCTACAGTTATTTTCCACAATTGATTATTTTAATTAAAGACTATAATTATATTGAGTTAAAATTTTTAAAGATACAAAACTGATAAAAATTAAAGATTTTTTAGATAACTTTTTTTAAAATTTGTAATTAACTTTTTAGATAAAATTTTGTATTTTCCAAGCCGAATTTATTTCCAGTCGGGACTCGAGCAGGCTGTGCAATTCAAGTCACAAAATCGTTTCCGCAAGAAATATGTGGATTTTCAACGGATTTTAGACCACACGTATTTCACCGATTTGATGAAAATTTTTTTTTGCGAAGTTGGGTGTATATGAACTTTTAAGGCTGGTGACGCCGCTTATCAGAAATTTATCGAAATTTTTTTTTAAAGTGGTGCAGTATCTTAACCAATATAGATATTTTATTTTTTATTCATATAGATCTTTTCATTCTGTTTTGAAATTTATCAGAAAATTATAAAAACTTAAAAATTGACAAAATTACCGCATTTTTCTGAAAACATTCAAACTCTATTTTCTCAAAAATGCTACCATTTTTTTCTCTTAATTTTGTTTAAGTTGGTACTAATATGGTAAATATATCTCATAAGAGTTTATCTTGGGCCCGAGTTTTGCAGAAAAAGAATTTTTTTCTTTTGAAAAATGAAAATTTTCTGCTGTCATAAATAAGCAAGGAAGGATGAACTGGATGAGCACATTGTTTGAACAATTTTTTTAAATAATTAATATTTTGCATTTTACAGATTGACAAGATATTACTGCTAAACAATAATGCAAAATAACAATTGCAAAAAAAATCAGGCCAAAGAATTTTCTTGTAGAACTTTTTGAAAGGAATAACTTTGCCTTATCAACTTTTTTCATATCTCGTCTTGTTTATTAAAAATTGTGAATTTTCATGTTTCAAAAGAAAAATAAATCCTTTCTCCTCTCCAAGACGCGGGCATCGGAATCAGTGAAATAATTGTAGTCTAAAATCCTTTGAAAAACAAAATATTTCTTGTGGAAACGATTCTGTGATTTGTGCATGCACAGCCTGCCAGACCAGAAATGAATTCTTTCGCTTAAATTTATTTTGTGATTATAAATATGTATTGCACCATTTATTTATTCATCATGATTATGTTTGTATCCAGTGTTTTTGTGTTTAATTTTAATTTTAATTCTGTAACATTCTATTTCCACTTCGTTCTATTTATTAATTTTATTATATATTATTTTTATAATTTCTTAAAGAACAAAAGGAAAACAATCACATTATATATTTTTCAGTTGAAAAAATTTGTAACAAAAAGTTACTTAATTTATACGGAGTGTCTCGTCGTCCCCCACCTCTAATACAATTTAACTTAGGCGCATTATTTAAAAAACAGGCTTGCTACAAATTACCAATTTCGAAATTCCCTAACTTTCCTTCACTTCACCCGGACCAATTTTTCATTTCTCTGGTGTTATAAACTTTTCATTCAGGTTTAATTTTCATCCAAAGAAATTAATGTTCAACCAAAAAGATAAATTTTCAACCATGAAGATTAATTTTCTACGAAAAGAAGATGAATTTTTAACAAAATACATGGATTTTCCACAAAATAGTTTAATTTTTAACCAAACAAAAGAATTGTTTACTAAAATGAGGAATCTTTAACCAAAAAACTGAATTTTCAACCAAGAAGATTAATTTTCTACAAAAAAGACGAATTTTGAACAAAATACATGAATTTTCAACGAAAAAATATAAATTTTCAATCCAAAATGGAATAGTTATATTTACAGTTAAAAATTAATTTTTGAACATAAATAAGAATTTTCCACAAAATAGTTAAGTTTTCAACAAAGGTATTGTTGTCCATCTCCGATTTTCTTCATTCTAACATATGTTGTAGTACTCGAAAAACTAAGCGACACGTGTTTTTTCTTATTTGCCCAAATCGGGTTTTTGGGGTAATCAAAAATAATTTTGGGGTAGTTCACCCGCTTAAAATTTTATCGAAAAATTCGAGAAAATCACATCTTTCATGTCTCACTATAAGGACATTCTTATAATTGGTTTTGTTTTAAAAATATGCTTTATTTTAGAGAAACATAATAAAATATACTTATGGGTTTTTACCCCCTAGAAAATATTTTTCGTGAAAATTCAAAAACACGTAAACTTTATTTAATTATCGCGAGCAACATGTATTTTTTCCAAATTTTTTGGCCTAAATTTACTCCTGTTTGACCATTTTTTGTGTAATCAAAACTAATTTTGGGGTAGTTCACCCCCTACAAATTTTTCGAAAAAATTGAGAAAATCACATTTTTGATCTCTCATTGTGAGAAAATGTTTCCAGATGGTTTCATTGTGGAAGATACCGCTGCTATATGAGAAACAATTAACTGCGTATTTAAAACCCCAATTTTCGGGGGCCTTTTCACCCCCAAAAACACGATTTGGGCAGATAAGAAAGAACAAGTGTCGCTTAGTTTTTCGAGTACTACAATATATGTCAGAATGAAGAAAATCGAATGCGAATTTTCAACAAAATGCATTAAAAAAGACGAATTTTCAACGCAAAGGATAAATTTTCAATCAAAAATGTAAACGTTATATTTTCAGTTAAAAAATTAATCTTTGACTAAAAAAAGACAAATTTTCAACAAAATAGTTAAATTTGTAACTAAAGAAATTTATTTTCAACTAAAAATGGAATAGTTACATTTTTATTTAACAAATTTATTTTCAACCAATTAAAAACGAATGTTCAATAAAATAGTTAAATTTTCACTAAAGAAAAAAAGGTTTTCGAATAAAAATGATGAATCATCTAACAAAAATATGAATTTTTAATAAAGTAGTTCCACTTGCAACTAAGTAGTTTAATTTTTGACGAAAAATGTAATAGTTGATATTTCAAACAAAGAAGATTTTAATTTAAAACCAAAAACGGTTTAATTTAATCAAAGAAGACGAATTTTCAACAAAATAGTTGAAAATACTCGATTAAAAAAGATTAGTTTTCAGGCAAGTATTTGCATTTTTAGCCAAAAAAAGATCAAATTTCTACGACAGCAGATGCATTTTTAAACCGAAAAGACGAATGATCGACCAAAAAAGATTTTTCAGTCAATAAAGAAAAAGAATTTCAACAAAAATGTGGAATTTTCATGCCAAAAAGACGAACTTTCTACAAAACATTTGAAGTTTCGAACCGAAAATATGAATTTTCAAACCAAAAATATGAATTTGTAACAAAAAAGTTAATATTTGACCAAATAGTTGAATTTTCAACCTGAAAATACGAAAGTTCACCAAAACAGTTGCATTTTCAACCATAAAGACTGACTTTTTGTTTCGAACGAACTTGTTGAATTTTGAACAAAATAATGAAATTGTATGCTCATTCCCTAAGTTTACAAATTATACAAATATCTTTTTCGAGGTCAACATTTTTATTTAAATAATTGAGTACAATGTGTACAATATGATAATTATTTTAAATACTCTTCAGAACTTCCAGTTTTTTAGGCAATTCGATGTTTTCCTTTATTTTTGAATATTAGTCAAATTCCACACAATCATATGTTTTTGAAATTAAATTTTTGTTTTCGGGCATGAAAAATCAGGACATAGCACAAAAAATCAGGACATAGCACAAAAAATCAGGACATAGCACAAAAAATCAGGAAAGCGATAAAGAATCTAGACATGGCCTGATAAATCAGGACGTTTGGTCACCCTAATTTGGGATGAGTAGTAAAATATTTTCCTCCCCTTTTCCAGCTATCACAATTTTTCGAGATGACTAGACTTAGCCTAATTTATAATAGTTAACATTACACAAACTATTGCGTTTGCAACATTTCTGGTCACAAATCAACCAGTTTCTTGATTACTTTTAAGTGTTATTGCTATAACAATATCAATTCTGGTCCAAAATTAACGTTACTGTAAGGGCAGTGTAGAATTTGGAATTTCCATTTATTAGGCTTTACGTCCCAAATCTTAGCAAATTGTTAAAAAACATTGCTCATTGACATAAACTCACAGTAAATGAATAATAAAGTGAGTAAATCATTTGTTTATGAATCTAACGAATATATACTTTACTTTAAAATACGATTGCGTTCTTAACCTATAAAGCAAAATTGATCAACTTACGTCTTTACCGATTACTGCAATACACACAGCCATACTCAAAACCTCTAATAATGCACTAGAAATTGATTTCTTGATCAGATTACAATAATATTCTTGACAGCTCTGACGGCTCTGCAGAGCTGTCACTTTTTGCCGTAGAGGTTATGTTGACTGTGTTCCATCTTTGTTTCCCCTTCCCTCTTTGGTCTTCACGGTCTTCACCATGATCTAAGAATACACGGTCTAGCCTTAAGCTCTCCCAGTTTCGTCCCCACTCGCGCCTCTACCACCGGCTGCCATTTTGTTACCATAGCAACCGTTAGCGTCTCGGTCTTCACTCAAAAGATTCGAAATCATGAATTATGGCTATATTGTAAATCAATGTCAATACCTGCGAAAATTCTCAATATTCAAATGACGTGGAAGAAGCGGACACTGGTGACGCTATCCGTTTGTGCAAGTGCAACGTGTTAAGATCAACTTTGTGCAAATTGGAGTGGAATTTGTATCGAAAATACAAGTTCGAACGTGAATCTAACGTGGCCATCCGGCAAGGATAAATATTTTCGTGTCTTATAAAGTTATATTATACATATTGGTAAGTGTACTTTAATAAGCTTACGAAGTAGCTGTAATTGTAAACATAACCTACTAAGTCAATTTCCAGATTGCATGTATATATCAATATATGTCTTAATTTTTTTTACATATTTTCCGTGGATTATATATCTCTGATTATCGATTGTAAATAATGTAAAAGTGGCAAAATTAAAACAAGTCAAAAAATTATTTAGTCCAAAAGTAGACAATTTATTATTACGGCCAAGCTGAATTGTATGAGAATTACACGTTTACTTATCTTGTGATAAGTTACTTATCGTTAAGTTACTTATCGTTAAGTTACTTATACGTTTACTTCATCAATGCCTATTCTTATAGATTAAAATGCCAACCACGTGTGCAGTTGACGGTTGTGTCAATCAAGCCGATAAGAAGAACCCAGATATTAGTTTATTCCGCTTTCCGAAGGAGGAGTATTACATTCAAGAGTGGCAGAAAGTGTGCAGAAATAAAAAGATCAACCCAAAAAACGGTGAGTTAATTGTATATACATTGTAGAAGATGATATTTGTGAAGTTATTGAAATCTTGGTTGAATCGTTACAATCTTTGTACAATGTTTTTTCTTAAATCTCTGGAAAATCATTGAAATCTTTGGGAAATCTTGAC
>CAKNYM010051948.1:417964-443706 GCA_932195095.1 Andricus curvator
TGAAGTCGCAGAATCTCTCGGGGAAGAAATATGTTGTTTTTTAGAGGAAATTAGGCGATACGCATTTTCCTGATTTGCAAAAAAAAATTGCTAAGAAGTTATGCGTATTTGAATTTTTTGCTTTGTATTTCAAAAACCAGGAAAATTTAAAAAAGGTTTAATATTAACAAAATGGCAACGGTTTTCCTGAAAAAATTAAAAGTCGATTTACTCAAAAAAAAACCCACCTTTATATTTTTTGCCAATTTTTTCTTGAATTTGAACTTTGATAAGGAACATATCTTGTAAGTTTTATGCTGGCTAAACAACTTTTGTGGCCAGGAGAATTTTTTTTACAAAAAAATGTTCTACTTTTTCTCGCAAAGAAAGGCAGGTGCAAAAATATGTTAAAATAAAAGTTTGCACGGCTAAGAAAATTCAATGAAAAATGCGTTTTGTTCTTTTGCGAAATCTTTCATCGTTTACGAGTTAAATGCAAAAGTCACATTTTTACGAAAAAAAATTCTTCCGGCCTCAAAAATGGTTTAGCCTGCATAAAGCTGATAGAATTCTTTTCTTCTATTATTAGCAGAAACTTTTCAAAAATATTTGGAAGAATAAAAAAGGTGGGGTTATCCAGAAAATATTTTTGTTCATGTTTTAAAATTTGAAGAAAAAAATTAAAAAGATTTTCTTGAAAAGCCCACCTTTTTGATTCTTCCAAGTATTTTTTAAAAGTTTCTACTAATAGAAGAAAAGCATCATGCGGCTTAACCATTTTTGAGGCCAAGAAAATTTTTTTTTTCCTCAAAATGTGATTTTTTTATTTTTTTCGTAAACTGTGAAAAATAACGCAATAGAACAAGAGACATTTTTCATAGAACTTTTTTAGACGTGCAAACTTTTATCTCAACATTTTTTCGTATCTGTTATTGTATCCAAGAAAAAGTAGACAATTCGATTGAAGAAAAAAGAATTCTCCTGGCTACAAAATTTATTTTGCAAGCATCAAACTTACAAGATATCTTCATTATCAGAGTACGAGTTTAAAAGAAAAATTGGCAAAAAATTGAAAGGTGGGTTTTTTGAGAAAATCGATTTTTAATTTTTTCAGAAAGGCCGCCGATGAGCGATATTATAGAATCAAATGGAAAATAATAAATATCTCAATTAGGTCAAAAGTTACAGAGGTTTGAAGAAAAAAATCGGGTTTTTTGAAAAACAAAGCAGAAAATTCAAATACGCATAACTTTTTAGAAATTTTTTTTTTGCAAATCGTAAAAATACGTATAGCCTAATTTCCTCTAAAAAACAACATATTTCGTCCCCGAGAGATTCTGCGATTTCAAGTGTAGAACCCTGCCTGATGTGAAATGGATTCGGTCCACTTTATATGTAGATTTCACAAAAATATATAAATAAAGTCGCTTGGAACACTTGACATATGATTGTTCATGTTCATTATATTTTGATGTGAAATTTAATCTTTTTTATTCTTATTTTACTTTTGAAAAAACGAATTACAATTTACGGGGGAATTCCGTGCTTTTTGTAAGTACCAATATTATTTGTGCCGAGGCTTCAACTAATGAATTTAAAATTAGCTTTATCCTTAAGTATTGTTCTCCCCTCATAAAGGGGTTTTTTAGTATTCGATATACACTGACAAAAAAATTACTGGATCCGAAGAAATGCGTTTCGTTGGTTTATTTTCTTTGAACCAAGGATTTGTTTACTTCAGTTGAGTAAATATTATTTAGAAGCACAAAAGTCATGGGCTGACTCAAAGAAATAATTTCTTTGGTGATACATATTTCTTTAATGACTTCAATACAAAGAAATATTTATTTGCAATTAACGTGAAAATTATCAAGTCAATGCAATGATTTCTTGGGAGCTAAGTTTCTTTGAATCTGCTTTTCGCACCCTAAGAAATATTTTCTCATTTCAATAAAATCGATTTTCTTTAAGTGATTTTGGTTGGTTTATTTTTTTTGAACCAAGGATTTGTTTACTTCAGTTGAGTAAATATTATTTAGAGGTACAAAAGTCATGTCTTGACTCAAAGAAATAATTTCTTTGGTGATACATATTTCTTTAATGACTTCAAATACAAAGAAATATTTATTTGCAATTAACGTGAAAATTATCAAGTCAATGCAATGATTTCTTGGGAGCTCAGTTTCTTTGAATCTGCTTTTCACACCCTAAGAAATATTTTCTCATTTCAATAAAATCGATTTTCTTGAAGTGATGAATACGTATTTAAATGAAGTAGTTCATCTGTGTGGATCAAATAATTTAGTTTTCTTCGAGTGAAAGAAATCATTTTTCCAGATAAATAATTATTCATCAAATTGAAAAAAATATTTATCCAATGATGATACGATTATTGCACGTAAATAATTATATAAATTTAAAAAATATTTTTCAAATGCCGCTAGGTACCACAAGCATATTATCTCACAATAAAAATTAGTTTTTAAGGTTATAATAAGTTAGCCACAAATTTTCACCATACTTCTATTAAAAAGATGTGATGGTCCTATAATTTGATGGTCTTATAATCAATAGATATGATATGCTGCTTATAAATTTTTGTATTCGAACTATTCAAAATTTGTAAACAATGATGGTATTTTTGTAGGTCAGTGGAATATTTTTTTCATTTTAATCTGCGCCTATTTTGACAAAATGCGTTTTTTTAAAACAATTATCTCTTTTCTTTAAATAAAGGACTTGTTTCTTTGAATCAATTAATATTTTCTCAACTTTTTTACCTGTTTATTCTGAATAATACATTACATCTTAGGATCACATAAATATTTCCTTATAATAAAAACCTATTCGTTTTCAAACCATTTTTGTAAAGTTTATGGTACGCTTCTTTGAACCATAAGGAAACACACCTTCAAATTAGGAAAAATATTTACACCTGTCGATGGACTTAAATTTGTTTGGAGGAAATATTTTCTTGTTTTAAAATCACATTTGACTATATCAACTACCTAATTTTTAAAAATATATGTCTTATTTCTTTCACCGAATAACAATAACGTTCCTTCACTTATAGTTAAGATTGCACTGACTTAAATGTATATTAATTTGCAACAATAATTTCCGACTTTAGATTTAGATAACACCATTTCCTTGTATTAAAGAAACATTTTATAGGAGATATTCAGTACGATCATTTCTGTGTACAAAGTCAATTTTCTTTGATTCAAGATTTTTTTTCTCAGTGCTGAAAATTCAGGCTTCAGGCTAAGTAAAAATATAAATTTGACAGAGGGTGATCTATAAATCAGTCAATATTCTTCCTTAATTATGCTTTTCTAGTGGCTTTGTTGTTGTTTTTCAGGATGTATTTTTTCAATCAATAAAATAAAACGATTTAATGATATTTAAAAGTAGTCTATTCATTTAAATTTAATCTCAAAATATAACTCTAGATCTCTCGAACCGACGAGATCTGTTACATGCGAAAGACAGGCCTCTTCTGCGGACCCCGGCAACCCTGTTGTACCCCCGAACCCTGGTCCCGATTTCAGCTTATTACTCTAGGAGCACGTACTTCGCTCGGTCTTTTCATAACATTTGCATTACTTGAGATTAGTATCGCTAATCATTTTACAAACGCCCACACAAATATGTATAGCTTATCTCTTGCACAAATCCAAAAAGAAATGCACACAAGGTTTAAAAAAAGACCTTTTGTCATTCTATGAGAGAATAAGGTAAACAGATAGTTGTGCGCAAAATATGGTATCTTAGGTAAGCATCCCAGGCGGAAATATTATATATAGTTTATATATAGTGTGAATTATTATATATAATATTAATTTGTTTTATATAAAAAACGTATAAAACAAATGAATATTATATATAATACTTCACACTATATATAAACTATATATAATATTTCCGCCTGGGATTTTATATAGGTATTATATAGTATTATATAGGTAAGTATTCAGCAAAAGCCATTCGGTTTAATATATTAGCCGAAGATTTATAATAAATACAATGGGTAGAATTATTGCAATAACAAATGTCATTAGCCAATAATAAATATAAGTAGTAAAAAAATCATTGAAAAATCAGTAGAAATACAACAGTTTCAAAATGAACAGATGGAAGGAAAGTAATAGCAAGGCACGTACTTTATTAAAATACATTAAAATCACTCTTAGTTTTAAACGGGAAGTTAAATATAATGCAGTACTTTATTTACAAGGCCGTAGCCAAAACAAATTTTCGGTAGGGGATTTCAAGCGGCACACTTGCGCACACTCAGAAAAGTAATACATGTTTCTAAAATTTCAGGAGGCGAGGGGGGGGGGCCACCCCCCACAATAGGTGCCTCTAACTAGAATGCTTTGTTAAATAAAAAATAAAATGTAACTGTTTGTAACAGGTTTTATTGTCCATTTTTTATATAAAAATGACCAAAATCAGACTTTACAAAATACGCAGACATGAATTACGTCTCCGTCTTCACTGTCGAAACCTGCGCAAGGCAATGTGCACTCTAAATCTTTTTCCAATATGACTCTCGAAAATCGCGATAATACTCACAATCAAAAAAGCCTAGATGCAAAAGAAGGGCTATTATTAATAAGTACACAACTGAATGGTGCTGAAGCGATTTTAATTAAACAGACATTTGTATTACTGACGTTTAGTTGAAAATCAGTCAAAATTATAACTGGGAACGAAAACGATCCATGCGTCTCATAACTTGGAAAATAACAACAAAATTATAACAAATTCACATGGGAAATCTCGGGAACGATTCAAAACGAAGGTCCTCAAGGCCGGCGGAGACTGTGTGGAGTTAAGGAGTACTCCACACCTGGGAAAATCTCAGGTGTGGAATTCCATACCTGGGAATTCAGAAGGCATTTCTATATTTTCCCGTTTTTTCCACCAGTCTCATATTCATTTCAGAAAGTAACATCATCAATCAGCTGTCCATCATTTTATGGGCATGTGCTTTGAGTTTGTGCGTAAAGATAATTATGTTGTATATTAATACACAATAATAAAATACAATAATATACTTTTTAAAAAATTTCGGAAATTTTCCCGCTAATTTTTTAGGTAAAATTTACAGCTTTGGGTAGGAAAAATTATTTTCCTAAAAAATTCGGAAATGTTCCCACTACTTTGAAAAAATTTCCTTTTTCAAAGGAATTATTTCGATCGGTTTGGGGAATTTTACATACTTTTGTTTGGGAATGAGAAATTCCCACAATATTTGGGAAATTTTCCCAATTATAGGAAATATCTTATTTTCCTTTGAAAAATTTGCTCATAAGTTCGGGAATAAGAAAATTCCATACTATTTAGAAAATTTTTCAATTTCAGGAGTAATTTTACAAAACATTTTTTAGGCAAAATTTCTATTACTGCGTAGGAAAATTTTTTCTCCATATATAAATTAGCACTTTTTCTCCAATTCGAAATTTTTTTTTCAGGTAATATTCCGTGTTTACTTGCATTGTAGTACATTTTTTACAGGCAAAATGTAATTAGTAAATTGCATACAATTACCAATGTATTTGAATTTTTTTTTCCAATTCGTAAAAATATAACGTTATACAATATTTCGGGAGAAGGCAGACATATATTATGCACAGTTTTATTCTTTGCGTCAAAAAATTAATCCAATTATGATTTAAACATCCCGGTAAGAAGGCTTGAATAGAATAGAATTAAAAATTTGAGATTTCAGCGTGAAAGTAGAGATAATCCTATTATTTTTAATACCTGATTTTCCCTTCAGGCTTCAATGTTCAAGAAAGTAATAAGTGGCTCAGAAATGTAATTCCCGTCTATTCACATAGTGTTAATGACTCTCTTTCCTATGTGTACATTGAATTTTCTGAATTACCGTTCTTTGAATTCAAGTTAGGAAGGGTCTATTACAATAAATTCAAGTTTACATTGCGGAGAGATGGTGTGACTTCAATTCAAGAAATCTGAATTGATTTTATATGAAACGTATTATCCTCAATTCCAAATCGTATAACTGAATTGAATGAAATAGGATTTGTGATACCGAGATACCAAAAAGAATTTATTTATTCTGAAAACATTAGTTAACTTGAATAATTAATTAAATAATTATTTAATTAATTAATATAATTATACATACATATAGTAATAATAAATTCTTTAATAATCGTCAGTAAATTGTCTTTTTACTGCTTTTGGTATTAGATAGGTAGAAAAATATATTTTTCAAACTGTATTGAAACGTATAGCAGTTGCTTCTTTCTAATTACTGTTTCTGGTTTAAGAGAACGAAGGGAAAATCAGGTATTAATATGAATTGAAATTTTCAATCCTATTCTATTCAAGCCTTCTTACCGGGATATTCTCTAAAAAAACCTTACATGGACTTCTTTATAAAACAATATTTAGGGTCAAATTAATTTAAAGTAAAATTATTTTTGACAATTACACGACGCTTTAAAACAGCAAATTACAGATTCTTTATAATAATAAAGGTTTTATTATTATACTAATTGAAAGTTAATTTATTTTTGGCAATTATGCGGTCCTAAAAAGCATCTTACAGTTTCTTTATAATAAATAACATTTATTTATTACAGTAATTGAATACAAATATTATTTCACGTATTTGGTGCATTCAACAAAATTTTTGTTCGTGTCAAATCTTTTGCGTCAATGAATTGATCTAATCATTATTTAAAACTATACTTTTACAGCATCCTACACCCAAGAGTTGTTGAAAAACAATGGAGTCAACATTATTAACAATTTTTTTGGAAAAAATCTGCCCACATTTTTGCATAGGACTATGAAAATTAAAGGTCGAACCATCGACAACTGGAATTTAGTGATTGTGAATTCTCTTTTGTTAAAGCTCCTTCGGCTAATTAAACATCTTATCGTACCTTGTGTCTTTTTTCCAAAAATTTAATTTTTTTATTTGTAATGTCATTTTTCACGATTAAAACAAAAACTACGCGTCTTATCAAAAAATGATTAATAACAAATTTTTAGATCTTTTTTGGGTGAACAACTTTTGTTTATTTATTATTTTCGTAGCTTGTGTCGTTTGTCTAAACATTTTAGTTTTTTATTTTAAATGTTGTTTTTTACGAACAAAACAAAAACTACGCGTCGAATCAAAAAGTGATCCATAAAGAATCTGTAGATCTTTTTTGCGTGCACAATTTTTGTCTTCTTATCTTTTTCCGTATTTTACATAGTTCGACCGCAAAATGGAATTTTAGATTTTTCATTATTTTTGGTGCGATCAAAATTTAAATTTTCGATTTTTCAAGAAAATTCAAAAAGTTGTTATGATAATCTTGTAGGGCTCTCAAGAAGCAACGTTTTTCTTTTTTTGACTTTTTCATATAGTTCGTTGTTTGGCTTAAAATTTTCGTTTTTTTTAAATTTTGAAAATGCTATAAATCTGACAATTTTATTTTTATCAAAAAAAGTGTTGGAAATAAATTGTTCGAATTTACGAGCACTACAAATGGCCGTACATAGAACTTTTAAACCTTTTCAATCCAATCTGATCATTTTTTCGAAAGTTATCGAGCCTACAGATGACAGACAGACAGACATACTGACACCTTTGTAAAAATCATTTTTCAGACTCATGGGGTCTCAAAACGTGGAGATTTGATGAAAACCAACTGAGTCAAATTTTGCATAAAACCAATACCTTCTCATTAGGGTGAGAATGTAAAAATCAGCTACGAAAAAGCACATTTGCTACATTAAAATAAAAAGAGTAACGATTTACCTATATTTATTATTTATAATATAATAATATATTATATAATGTCCTTGTAGGCTTACGAATGAAATAATTTACGCATACATTATAAAAAGAAAAGAAAATCTGTCACAACTCCCCAACCCCCATCCTGCTTCCGTAACTCCACACCTGGGAAAAATTTGTTCCGTCGGCCCTGAAGGTCCTATAATTTCCAGTGGATGGCGTCACACCACATACGAGATGTAATCATCGTCCCGTTTTTCCCCTGTCGTTATTTTGCCCCATGTTCCCCTACGTATATTATTATGCACTGAAAGGTACGAAATAAAAAAAATTATTTAAAAAACTGCCCGCTGTGCGGGCACATTCTCGACGCACTCAGCTCGCAAGTTTGAGCAAGCCTAGGAGCGCGCGTCTGTTCGCGCTTGGATATTTATTCTTTGCACTTGGAATGCTTGAATGAAACTTTATCAAAAACATATCTTTTAGATCCCAGTATTTGTCTTCATCTCCATATTCTGAATTTTCTACTTAATTAAGTATAGTTAAAGATTAAATTGCTCAAAGCTCTGTAGGCTTTGAGGTACACATTCTCATCGTGACACTTGCGCTACACGCTCGACTATTGATAAACATTTGTAAATGTATATTTATCTTCTGAATTACCTTACAATAAAAAGCTACAATTCTTTTTTCAGACATTCTTCCCTATCTCGCGTTGTTATGCTAAAAATAGGATTTTCGTTTTCATATTATATTTGATAGATAAAACAAAATATCCTACATGTCTTCTCCTAGATTTTTTAAGTATCTCGCGTCTTTTGGCGTAATATTGGAATTTTCGATTTCTGTATATCAATTTTGATAAATAAATTAAAAACGAGGAGTTCTGTCAAAAAATGGTACAAAGAAATGTTGTAGGAATTTTTAAACGCTGAAATTCCTCCAACAAAATTTCCCCATATTTCGCGTCGTTTGGCTTGAAATTTGAATTTTTGACATTTTTCATAGTATTTTCGATAAATAAAAGCAAAATTACAAGTCCTATCAAAAATGGTTTAGATACATTTTGTAGGACTTTTTGAAAGCTGCAATTCCTTCTTGAAATTTTTTTCCGTATCTCACGCCGTTTGGTTCGAAATTTCAATTTTCGATTTTCTAAATAGTACTTTCGATAAATAAAACCAAAAAGACAAGTCTTATCAAAAAATAGTTATGATAAATTTTGTAGGGTTTTTTAAAAGCTATAATTTCTGTTCAAAACTTTTTCTCGTATTTTGCGTCGTTTGGTTCAAAATTTGAATTTTGGATTTTCCCATAGTATTTTCGATAAATAAAACCAAAAACGAATTTTTTTAGGACTTTTTAAAAGCTATAAATGCTCTTCAAGACTTTTTCACGTACACTACCGTGCAAAAGTTTTCGACCACCTCTTATTTGATGACTGATAGAAGTTCTCTTAATTTCAATTATGTCAGAACTAAAAATTTTTCTCTTCAAAGGTTTGACTACTTTCAAAATTCTGTATAAAATGTGCCCAGGATGAAGCCAATTTGTCTATTTTTTGAGTAGATATTGCAAAAATAGTGTATATCTCAATGTTTTCTTAAATTTTCAATAACTTCTGTAATAATCCATATTTTTAATGTTCTGGGGCTCATTTTAAAGCTATTTTTTCTAGTTTGTAGATATATGAAATATCTAAACATAAAATTTCTATAAAAGTCCCTTAAAATATATATTTATTCAATTTTTATTGTTATTTGCCTATAGATAAGATGTTTTCAAATTTTTCAAATTTCAAGTTCTTACACTCTGATAGGAAATTTTTTAGATTTATGCTCATAAGCTGCTGCAATACTGTATAAAATAGCTTTAAGATGAGCACAAGAACATTAAAAAATATTGATTATTACGGAAGTTATTGAAACTTAAGAAAACATTGAAATTTACTCTATTTTTGCAATATCTCCCTGGTGGAAAAAATTCTCTGCAAATTACTTCATAATATCCCTGCAATATCTCTGCAAGTCCTCTGCAAACGTCTCCTGCATTACTGCTTAAATTGAAACACTTTAGCATAAATGCAGAAGAACTCTGCATTACTCTTCTTCAAAAAATGGTCTGCATTCTCATGCATTTCTCAGCGAGTTTTCTGCAAAAAATATTCGCCAATACTCTGTAAAAGTCTCTGCTTTACTGTTTAAATTGAAGCACTTCAGCAAAAATGCAGAGATGCTCTGCATTACTCTGCGGCAGACAATTCTCTCCATTGTTCTGAAAATGTTCGTAGAATTCTTGAACGGGACAGTAGTTTTAGCAACGAGAATCTTCAAAATTTGTGAAAATAAAGTCCGTTAAAAACAAAAGTGCGCCGTCGTTTCCAACACGAACAAAAAAAATCTGCCCGCTTCGCGGGCACATTCTCATGGCGCGCTTCGCGCGCGGCTCGCTTCGCTCGCAAGTTTGAGCGCGCCTAGGGCGCGCGACTGTTGGATCTCGCGCTTCGCGCTCGATCATATATTTATCTCGCGCTTCGCGCTCGATTATGTATTCACCTCGCGCTACGCGCTCGGGCGTATTTGCATCGCGCTTTACGCTAGGCTCCTTTAGATTTTTGAACTTCGTGTTCGACTTCGATGAAAACAAAAAGTTTGTTTGCAAATATTATAAAATTATCAAAACCTCTACATATTAAGTGATTGTTAAATTTGCTTTTATTTTAGACTGAAAAGGAACATTATTTACTCAAGGTTCTATCGACCTTAAGGAACACATTCTCATCCAGACACTCGCGCTTCGCGCTCGATATTTGATTTGAAAATCATTTGAACCGTATGATAGAAACAAAAAAGTTTGAGCGCACTTACGGCGTGCGATTTGGTAAATACACTGAGCGCGCACTTTGTGCTTCGTGTTATATGTTCTTCATATACAAATTACTAAATTTGTATTTGATTTCAAACGAAAAGTAATGATATAATTCAGGCGACAAATTTTATTAGTTAACATTTTATTTTAGCTTGTGCCGTTTATCAAAAAAGTTAATTTTTTCATTTTGAATATATTCTTACCACAAAAATTGATTACGGGTGTGTAAGTCTTTTTTGAATGCACAATTTTTTTTCATTTATATGTTTTCGTACCTTGCATTGTTTTTTCAAAAATTTGATTTTTTTTACTGTCAATGTTATTTTCACGAATAAAACAAAAACCACGCATCCTATCGAAACATGAGTCACAATAAATTTTTACCTCTTCCTTGGATGAACAAATTTTGTTTCGGTCATTTTTTCGTAGCTGGTAATATTCGTCTGAAAATTTGATTTTTCTATTTTCAATGCTGTTTTTTACGAATAAAACAAAAACTACGCGTCATATCAAGAAGTGAATGATAAGAAATTTGTAGATCTTTTTTAGGTGCACAATTTTGGTGAAAAGACCTTTTCTGGTATCTTGCATAGTTTTACAGCAAAATGGCTTTTTTGATTTTTCATTAATTTTTTGTGCGATCAAAATTTGAATTTTTTATTTTTCGAAAAATTCAAAAAGTTGTCATGAAAATATTATAGGGTGTTCAGGAATCAACGTTTTTCTCCTCTTGACTTTTTTTCATATCGTGCGTTTTTCGGCTTAAAATGATCATTTTCGTTTGTTTTTTGGAATTTTGAAAATGCTATAACTCCAGTAATTTTTTTTTTATCACGAAAAGTCATAAGAATATTTTGTTCGTCATTTTGCGTACTACTAATAACCGTACATAGAATTTTCAAATCTTCCAAAAAAGTGGTCTCAAAAATTTTCAAAATGTGCTCACTTTTTGGATTTTCATCCAAAATAGCTGGTTAACGAACTCGTTCTCTATTTTTCGGCCATAAAAAAGTGTGCCAAAGCTCAATCAAATCTGATCATTTTTTCGAAAGTTATCGTGGCTACAGACAGACAGACAGACAGACAGACAGACAGACAGACAGACAGACAGACAGACAGACAGACTACAGACAGACAGACACCTTCGTAAAAATCGTTTTTTCTGACTCAGGAGGTCTCAAAACGTGGAGATTTGATGAAAACCGACTATGTCAAATTTTACATAAAACCAATACCTTCTCATTAGAATGAGAATGTAAAAAGATTCCGATTTATATGGAGGGGCGGCTTCCACATTTAACCCATTTTGTATATCAGAAGGAAGGAAGGAAAGGACGGACGGAGGACACACGAGAGACACATTCTTAACTTATTGTAAACACATAGCCTAACCTAACATATATATATATACCATACCCGCGTGCCAAAAATATGCCAAGGCACTTGCGAGATGGATGCAGAAAGCTGTCATCCTTGGGTCGCTTCGTGTCCTCAAGACACACGAGGGTTTCGCCGGCCTGTCGTTGTGATTTTGTCGTTGCCTATGACCACCCATCTCACGGTTGTGAGACGTGGCCATAGGTTTGATTTACCGCGTTGCCACTGGGGGCTATTGACATTTTGTTGAATGGCAGTTGCTCTTAGTGGGACCCTGCAGTGGTTGTTTAACATTTTTTTTTAATTATATATATATATATATATATATACATATATAATGCACGCAACGCACTTCCCTGACGCAGAATATCGCACGCTGGGGGTATTGGTCGGAATGGTCCTTATATACTAACCAAGAAAATTCTTACCGCTTGTGAGAAACGACCAGTGCCGGACCAAAAGTTTTTGGTGGCTCGAGTTTATTTAATTTTCTTACTTGAGCCGGGATATTTTTCTAACATTTGTCACAGAAATGTTGTATAATAACTAGGGGAGAGTTGGGTATAATGACGGGCTTTGAATTAAATGTCCTATAAATTATAATGTGATTTTGATGTGGTGCATTTTTTAAGGCCAAGCTCATATTATCGGCGAACACGTTTTATTACTCAAATGCTGGTTTATTTCAATAATATGAAGATTTTAGAGTAAAAAGTATACAATATAATGGTTCTGGTTGTAAAGAAAATACCTTGAAATGAAAAGTCTGAACTTAGAAGAAATAGGTTTCAAATATTCAAAAATTTCTTATACTTGAACACTAAATTTATGAAAGATTTCACAATTTGAAATTATTACGACTTATTTGTTCAAAGTTCAGATCTGGGCAGAAATTAAGAAAAAATCAGCACAGTTTTGTAGAAAAATCGATTATATTCGACGGTATATAAACCCAAGAAAATGTTATTGTTTACACTTTTTCCCCAAAATTACTGAAAGAGTGGTCAAAAATATTTCAACCTTATACTAAATATTTGATGCAAAAATGTTGTATCTTTTACTCTATCTTGAGAAAAAAATGCAAATTGTATCATTATGAAAATTAAATGATTCATTTTTGAATTTGTGAAAAAAATGTTTAATATGAAATATTTGCTTTTCAAATTAAGGATCACACAAAACAAAACATACAAAAATTATAAGAAAATTTAAAAAATGTATGGATAAAAAATCTGCTATATATGCGTTGATTAAAAATAGTATAACAATTATTAAAATAAATACTAACATGAATAAAAAGTAAAGTATGGAAAAAAACTTCTAATTGAAAATTTGTCAGAACAAATATATAATTTTATCTGCTTTGATGTTCACAAAATGACGAAGACAATTTTTGGAAAAATTCATTTTTTCGACCTTTTTGAATTTTGAATTTTTTACCCTAAAACTAATAATTTTAAAATGTGGTAGTCGCTGGACCGGGAAATGAGCAGGATTTTTATAAAACCGGAAAACCGGAAAACGACTGTGAATTTAGTGGTTAAACAAATGTAAACGTCCGATTGAAGCTTTATCAACTATTTTCAATTTTAAAATAATTTAAAATGAATAAACTCATTATCAGACTCTTTTATTCAATTTCAAATTACACACGTTCAAATATTGTTTCAGTTTTAAATACTCCATTTCAACCCATTGCGAATTAAAAATTTCCTGCAAATCTCGATAAGACCTAGCTTGCAGAGAAATTGTAGAAAAATCAGAGCTTCCCTGCATTTGTCTGCAAATGTTTCTCTCTTCATGGTACTTTTTCCTGCAAATCTCCGTTACATCTAATTTGCAGAGAACTTGCAGAACGAAGCAGACTTCGTCTGCTTCTTTCTGCAAGCAGTTCCTCTCGATAAATTTATTCTAAGTCCTTTTCCTGCAAATCTCGGTAAGACCTAGTTTGCAGAGAAATTGTAGGAAAAAGCAGAGCTTCCCCTGCATTTGTCTCCAAATGTTTCTCTCTACATGGTACTTTTTCCTGCAAATCTCCGTTACATCTAATTTACAGAGAACTTGCAGAAGATAGACAGAGAAATACCGAGATTCTCTGCATTTCGCTGCAAATAATTTTTCTCTACATAGTAATTTTCACGCAAATCAGGCTACTTGAAAAATAGGCAAATTGGCTTCATCCTGGCTCATTTTATACAGAATTTCGAGAGCATTCAACCCTTAAAGAGAAAATTTTTTAGCTCTGAAATAATTGAAATTAAGAGAACTTGATCAGTCATCAAAAAAGAGGTGGTCGGAAACTTTTGCGCGGTAGTGTATATTTTGCACGTCGCGTCGTTTAGCTGAAAATGTAAATTTTCTATTTTTCGTTAGTATTTTCTATAAATAAAACCAAAATGACAAGTCCTACTGAAAAAAAGTTAAGAGAAAAACTTGAGGTCTTTTAAAAAGCTACAATTCTTCTGTAAATCTTTTTTACTCATCTGCCACCGTTTGGCTCAAGATTAGAGCTTTCGACTTATTCATTTTCGATGCATAAAAAAACGAGTCCTATCGAAAAATGGTTAAAAAAAATTGTAGATATTTTGAAGGGCTTCAATTCTTTTCTGAAACTTTTTTCACGTATCTGTCGTCGTTTGGCGTAAAAGCGGAATATTCGATTTTTGGATAGCATTTTCGATGGATAAAACCATAACCATTGGTCAAGGAATGCTGGTTAACGAACTCGTTCTTTCTTTTAGGACCCCAAAAAGTGTGCCAAAGCTCGATTTGACCCATTCATTTTTTCGAGAGTTATCGCGTTTACGGACGGACGGACAGACAGACGCCATCGCCACAACTTGATTTTCGGCTTCAGGGGGTCTCAAAACGTGGAGATCCGTTAAAAAACTGTGGTATCGAATTTCTCGTGTGGAAAAATGTTCTGGCGCTGGCCTGGCCCAGACCAGACCGTCTGGTTTCCATTCTTGACGCTAGCCAGACGTTCTGGCCTGGGCTTGGCCAAAATTGTAACGTTTTTTCTGGCTAGCTCCAGGCCAGACCGTCTGGTCAGTCGCTAGGTATGGGCTGGTCAGCCGCTAGTTATGGGTTGGTCAGCCGCTAGTTGTGGAATAAGAAAAAAAGTCTTGTTTTGATAGTGTGAATTCCTTATTTTCTATCTTTTTAAACACCCTGTAACTTTTTTGAAATATGCCCAAAAAAAATTTGCTGATCGAAATTAAGATTTTTTTTTGTTCTTGGCTCGCTGATATGCGCCAGGTTTAGGCCAGGCCAAACCTTCCAGAGCGAACTTAAAATTGTTGATCTTGGCTCGCTGACCATCGCCAAACCTGGACCAGACCAGACCATCAAGGTGATAAGAAAAAAAGTCTTGTTTTGATAGTGAGAATTTCTTATTTTCCATCATTTTAGACACCCTGTAACTTTTTTTGAAATATGTGAACAAAATTGGCTGATCGAACTTAGAACTTTTTTTGTTCTTGGCTCGCTGATCAGCGCCAAACCTGGACCAGACGAGACTGCCAAGATGATGAGAAAAAAATTCTTGTTTTGATAGTGCGTGAATTTCTTATTTTCAATCATTTTAGACACCCTGTAACTTTTTTGAAATATGTCAAAACAATTGGCTGATGGAACTTAGAACTTTTTTTGTTCTTGGCTCGCTGATCAGCGCCAGATCTGGGACGACCAGACCTTCCAGACTATACGGTCTAGATAAAGTCAGACCTGCACTGAAAAAAAGGATTACTTGTACCATGTGAATTTTACTTGGCTGAAGTAAGTGAAAGTCCTGTTTATTTTCAAAGAAATATTTTTTTGAGGCAAATAAAAATATGCACTTTGAATGAAAAAAAGAATTTCTTTCAACTAGACAAATGTTAATAGGATTAAGTTAACATTGTTTGATTCAAAAATACGACCTATTAATCGGAGAAAATATTTCTTTAAATCAAAGAAATATTAATTAAAGACAAAAATATACATTTTAAACCAAATAAATGACTCATTGTTCCAAATGAATGTGCCATAAATGGGAATGAATAATTCTTTGAGATGAGAATATGTGAATTGATGGAAAGAAATATATTTTAAAGTCAAGCAAATATTTTATAGGCTCACAAAACTATTTCTTCGCATCAAATTTTTGAGTCTTTGAAGCAAAAAAATATCCCACTGATTCAAACAAATATTTATTTCGCCTAAACCATGCGCGAGTGCAATAAAGTAGTTCGTACTTCAACTGTAGTACATATTTTCCTAAATAAACAAATGCATTCTTTCAGCTTAAATTATAATTAACATTGCTCTTATTATACATATTTAATTTAAACAACGCATATAATTTAAAATCTTGATGAAACTGAAACAGAAAAATTTGATGAAAAATCCACCTCCAGCAGGAATCGAACTTGGGTCCGTCGAGTGTCAAGTCCACAGCGATGACCACTACGCTGTCGCAACATGGCAATTATAAGGCGGAAAGCCGTACTTAACCCTCACCATAAATGCCAAAGAAATATTTCTTCAAATCAAAAACATGGATATTGAATTTAACAACATATTTCTTTGATCTAAAGAAGTATTCAATTGAAACAAATTATGCCAAATTATTGAATGTTTGATTTGAAAAAATAATTACTTCGTTGCAATAAATGATTATTTGTTATCAATAATTTAATTCTAGTAAGCAAATGAAATATTTTCTTCAATTGAAGAAATAAATATTTATGTAAACACAATATCTTGTTCTTCTAAATAAATGCTTTATTGGTATAAATGCATGAACTCTTTGTAACAAATAAATATATTTTTAATTTAATTAATATTCTTTTGAATTAAATAATTATTACTTTGATTTGAATAAACTTAAAGACTTGATTCAAGTATGCACAATTAATTGATTCAAATGCGTCCAAATCAACTCAAAGAATCGAACTCATTGCATCAAATAAATATTTCTTTGAACGACTAATCAGATTTCAACGAATCTAGAACTTTGGAATGAAAGAAATGGTTTTCTTGAATATAAGAAATATTTGTTTGAATCAAGAAAATATAGCCAAAGAATTAGTTTCTTTAGATCAACAAAAGATATGTGTCTGGTTTAAATAAAAATTACTACTATTAAAGAATATTTTCTTGATGCTAAGAAATAAGATTCAAGTAAATGCATTTTCTTGGTTCCAAAAATTCTTTTTTTCAGTGTGGGCCAGACTAGTGTCAGATATGGGCCAGATGAGATCTTCCATAGACAGTATAGATAAATCCAGACCTGGCCCAGAACTGTAACCAGACTGCCAGGACATATTTCCACACGGGTTCGGACAATTCTAATACTTTCTCAATCATAAATGATGAGAATGTAAAAAGAATCGAATACGCTAGGCATCAAAAAGTCACTCTAATGATAGAAAACAATATTTTTGAGCTTGATAAAGTCAAAATTGTAAATCTTCCACACTGTGGAAAACCATAAAAAAGTTCTAGAATTTTTCATCTTTATCAATGGCTATGTAGGTGGGCGGTAATATTCTCTAGTGATTTTATAATATCCTTAATAATTCGAAAATCTGTGTGTATTTTATCATGAAAAATTGAATTTTTCATCTAGGGTGTAGCGCAATTTATTCGTCGAATTGACATACATTTTCACTGCACGTGTACGGTATAATTTTCTAGTGCAATTTTCGAAGAATTTATAATATTATAATCAGTTTGTAAGATTGCATAACTTTTTTTTCAATTAATAATTAGTAAAGTAAAATAAAAAATAATAATAATTGTTGCAATAAATTTACGTGGATTTTTATTATAATAAATATAAACATACGTTTATTCTGAAAAACAACATTGACAGATATCAAAGAAAAAACATGAAGTGAAGTAACAAACAAAAAACTGTAAATAAACAAATTATAAGAATAGAACGAGCTAAGGTTACTTAATAGAAGAATTGAGAGCATTTTATATTTCTAACACTCCCACTTGCTCTCAGCTCGTCTTAGTCTAAATCTGGTCCAGCTTCATCAGCTTCAGACGATTTTCATATGAAGGCTTGAATAAGTCCTTTGTAAGAATATCTGCTCGTTGAAACGAATTTCACTTCAATCACTTTTTTGTATTCCAGGCCCCGAATAAAATGATAACGTACATCAATATGTTTTCTGCGACGATCATATTCGGGATTTCTAACCAATTTTATTGCTGATTGATTTTCGAATCTAATAATTGTAGAAAAATTTTGGGAGCAACCCAAGTCAAATAATAGGTGTCGTAGCCATGTAGCCTCTTTTCCTGCTTCCGCTAAAGCAATATACGAAGCTTCTATCGTACTCTGAGCAACTCTGAGTTATTTCTACGACATCCAGATTGCAGGTGCATCGCCAAACAAAAATAAATATCCAGAAGTTCTACGTGAATCCATATCCCCTGCAAAGTCTGCATCCCAAAAACGAGTCAAGGTTGGTTCTTCTCTTCGTCCATCATAAATGATTTTCATATCGCAGGTTGATTTTAAATAGCGAAAAATTCTTTTGACTGACCTCCAATGTCGCATAGCAGGATTTTCCAGAATCGGTGACATTTTTGATACAGCAAAATCAATGTCAGGGCGACTGACCAAAAGCAGCAAACATCAAGCTTCCAACTGCTTCCCGATAAAGAATGCCAGTCATCTCACCAAAATCTTCTTTACTTGTTGGAGACATAGTTTTCGTGATCTTAGTATGTGGATATCCGGGTGTTGATACCATTTTGCAGTCAGCCATCTTGAAGTGATTAATAATTTCTTCAATATTGTAGCTTTGACTGATACTAATAGTTTTCTCTTCTCCGTTTCTAGCATCAATTACTTTTGGCTTTCTCTTCAGTAGTAACAAATTCGGCTTTCAAATCTTGTTAAACAGAACATAATTTCTTCTTCGACACGGAGAGAAATAGATATTAAAGAAGTCCATCTAGATATTACTAGTTAATATCTTAGCGATTTAACTATGGGACAGAAATGTAGATATTGAAGTAGAGCATCCATAGATATAGATATTATAAAGAAGATTTTACATGATAATATCCAAGATATTAAAGGGCAGGATCTAAGATATTCAAAAAATATATTTTTCAATTATGCAAAAACTACCTGCAAAGCATGACAATTTCTATAGAATCCAAAAGGATTTTACATGGCAGTCCTCTGTTTTTGATATCCGAATCCTCGAACATTGATAACACAGGTCAACAACGTTTTGTTGTTGCCCATCTGCGGGTCATTTCCGAAGCCATTTCCCGCATAGAATCCGTGGTCAGAATTGGCCCATAACGTCAGGATTGTGAGATATTTGAGGTTATGTACTCGAAAAATGGGGATTTTGTCTACTTTTGAGGGTATGTACAGCATGATTAACTTTTTTGTCTTTGTTACTAGTTGCATCATTTGATACTGCTCTTACCCTTCAAAATAAGCTTTTGAGCAGTTACTTACGATTTTTCCTTGCAAAGTTACGACCATTTTAATGTTATGAAATATATCCCCACAGCGTCATGAGCATTAACACATTAAGGGCCCTGGAAATCGAGTGTAAATCGTAGAAAATGGATTCAGGCCAAACGGCGAAGCCATTTTGTCTGATTTTTTGTATATTTGATCTAAAGGGTATACAGACTCTCGGTACAGCTCGATTTTTTCAAAAAAAATCTATTTTTCACGTAACAATGAAAAGAAGAAAAATTACTTTTTGTGGTACATTTTCCTACTGGATAATTTCTCTTGAAAATTTGCGCTTAGAGGTTATTGGGGTCGATTAGTACCAATATGAAGTCAGAAAATTAAAATTTTCATTTTCAAGATGGCGGATTCAAAATGGCGCAGGAAAATTTACCATAAACAATATTAGTATCTAAAAAATTTCTCTTGGGGGTTTTCGGGGTCGCTGATTACGAATACCATTTCTAAGATGGTGGATTAACAATAGCGTCTCAAAGTGTTAATGTGAATGCTCATGACGTTGTGGGGATATATATTTCATAACTTAAAATGGTCGTAACTTTGCAAGCAAAAACCGTAAGTAACCGCCCTAATAGCACGGAACGTTCCCGGAACGTGTAAAATGTCCGCCGCTTGGGAACGTTCCAGGAACGTTCCACTGGAACGTTCCAAACATAAATTAACGTTATTGTTATTATTATCAATAAATATCTCGTAAACCGTAAGTGATAGGTCAAAATCGATGTCAGTTTACGATACGGATATCATATTATAGTGTAGTATATGCGGTACTCAAAACTCAAAAATGACATCCATTTTTACCTATCTCTTACGGTTTACGAGATAATTGTTGTTAAAAATAACAATAATGGAAAGTTCCCCTCAGGTCCCTTTGGAACGTTCCTGGAACGTTCCAGTGGAACGTTCCCAAGGGGCGGACATTTTACACGTTCCGGGAACGTTCCTGGAACGTTCCGAAGGTGCCCGCGGAACGTTCCAGGAACGTTCCCGGAATGTTCCGTGCTATTAGGGCGCTCAAAAGCTTATTTTGAAGGGTAAGAGCAGTGTTAAATGATGCAACTACCCAGTAAACACGTTCTATAACTGTTCTGTATCAAAAAAGGAACAGTGTTCTATAACAATTGTTACAATCTGGTGCGAGAACTATTCTAGAACAATATGGTAACAGTGTTCTAGATCTTTGTGACCTTATTGTAACAGAACTGTTCTAGATCTATGTGACGGCACTGTTCTATAACAGTTGTTATGGAACTGTTCTAGAACAAAATAATCACAGACGTTCTATAACATTTGTTCCCAGCTTGTTCTAGAACTGTGCTGTAACGGTGTTATGTCAACGTTCCAGAACGCTGTTACGAATGTGTTCTAGAACAAATCAGGAACAAAAATTAGTAACTGTTACCAAAAAGTTGTTACATAATTGTTCTAGGACAAACTTATCACAGACGTTCTATAACATTTGTTCCAAGCTTGTTCTAGAACTATGCTATAACGGTGTTATGTAGACGTTCTAGAACGATGTCACAAATGTGATCTAGAACAAATCAAGAACAAAAATTAGTAACTGTTCTGTAACAGTTGTTATGGAACTGTTCTATACCAAACGGATCACAGACGTTCTATAAAATTTGTTCCAAGCTTGTTCCAGAACTGTGCTGTAACGATGTTATGTCGACGTTCTAGAACGCTGTTACGAATGTGTTCTAGAACAAATCTGGGACAAAAATTAGTAATTGTTACCGAACAGTTGTTACAAAGTTTTTCTAGAACAAACTGAGCACACACGTTCTATAACATTTTTCCCAATCTTGTTCTAGAACTGTGCCGTAATGATGTTATTTGTCGATATTCTAGAACGCTGTTACGAATTTGTTCTAGAATATATCAGGAACAAAAATTAGTAACTGTTACAGAACAATTGTTACATAATTGTTCTAGAACTAACCAATCACATATGTTCTACAACGTTTGTTCCCACTTTGATCTAGAAATTTGCCATAACGGTGTTATATGTCGATGTTCTAGAGAGCATTACTTTGCAACTGATTTCTTTAAGAAACTATTAAATTAACTATTTTTATAGCTTATAACGGGAACAAAGAATTATACTATCGTAATGTTTTTTATGAACACAATTTATTTCAAAAAAAGTAACTCAGCTATATACTTGTTGAATTATAATATCAAATATTCTTCAGAAGAACGCAGATAAACATTAATGAAACAATTAATACGGTTTTAGTATATAAAAACAGATTAAGAACACATTATAGCCTATGAAATATGTTTATTTACGTGAAAAATAAGAAGACACGTATTTTTTAAATTTTGAAGGTTCAATGAGTTTTTTGAAAATTTTACTTCAAAAACCGTGCTACAAACAAATTTTTTAAATAATAAGAAATGGTAAAGTTATTTTGGAATTTTGAAAAGAAGAAAAAAAATGTTTTCTCAAAAACCCAATCTTTTTTTCCTGAAACTGATTTTTTTCTGGAACTGATATATAAATCTAATAATGATAATTTTTTTCTGCACAGAAACGAAACAATACTAAACGGAAAATGTATGATAAGTAGACTATATCAGTACCTATTAGTTGTAAAAATTTTGAAAAAAAAGGTTGGGTTTTAAAGAGAAGAATGTTTTTTTTTTTTTTCAAAAATCCAAAATGACCTTACCATTTTTTATTTTTTTAAATGTAGATTTACGTGATAAAGATTTTGAAAGAGTGCAAAATACTAGTTAAACTGAAATAAGAAAAACTTACATGTGTCATAAACTGCAAAAATTATGACAAAAAATTTCTTTAAAACTCCACCATTTTTTCCTGAAATTTTTAGGAAGAAGAGGTAATGATATAATCTATTTGCCATAAATTTTCCGTTTTGTATTTTTGTTGTTCTTTGTCGGAAAAAAATTATTATTTTTCATTCATATTCCAATCGGAAAATGTATGATAAGTAAATTATATTTGTACCTATTATTCCTACAAAATTTTAGGAAAAAACGGTGGAGTTTTTGAGAAATTTTTTTTTCTTTTTTTCAAAAAAGAAAATGTCGCTATGTTAATTAAAAAAAAATACGTGTCCCCTTATTTTCCACGCACAAAAACATATTTCATAGGTAAGCTAATCCTCAACATGTCACCAGTCAGCCTGCATGATTTGAAATGGATTCGGTCACGTATGAAATCTTTTTCAGCTAAATGCTTAGTTTTCTACCGCGGGATCCGAACGAAATTATAGAGCATTTTTCGATATTTTAAAATTACTTCTACACAATCAAAATAATTTGGCTAAAATGAAAAATAAATAAATAAAATAAACGAATTAAAAATGAAAAAAATAAAATGAGAAATTTGGTTGAGTATGAATAAAAAGTACCGAGAATCAATGGAGTTTTGGATTTAGAGGCGCTATAATTTTGGAATTCCTTTTGGGCCTAATCGACCGCTGTGATTCGTTTACGAGGACAGAAAACTTTCAGTTCAAACTCGTCCACCAATAGCAGAACCGACATTCCGCAAAGACTCAGAATGGCGGCAGCCGGCGGAATAATACACAACCCCAAACTCCAACCACGTGTTTTCAATCGTTTCGCCGTTTCGATACCAGAACCAGTGCTGCAGGTGTTATGCGTATTATATTTAATTCAAATAATGGTATTTGTTGTATTTATACATAAATTATCGCAGATAACTGTTTAACTGAAGGAAGGGGAGTTATATTATAGTCATTATATAATATGCTGTATTGGATCTATGGTTTGATAAGCTTATTTCAGGTAAGTGCCTTTTCATGCTTTTCATCATCGGAAATGTTTAGAACTCTTAATATTTAAAAATGTGACAGTATGGATTTTTAAATAGTTTATGTTTTAATTTTTTTTCTTTCATGAAAATAATTACTATAATTCCCCTTTTTTTAGTTCTTTTTGCGCTGTGATCCCTGAATCTCTGATGGCAATATATTACAAGTATATATAATATACTTTTTTCCACAGATAAGTTCAGATGTACCAATAAGGGTGCATTCGAGATTCATAACGAGAGGAAGGATCGCAGTAACATCTCTGAGAGACACAGAGCGCGGTTGATTCGCAAAGAAGCAGAGAAGATAGACTCAGCCAGCCCTATTCCTTTAACATCAAATTTGACGGTGTCCAATATTTTTCTAGCCAGTGAAAAGGAACTTTCAAGTGGCATAAAAATTAAACCTACAGAAGATAAACGAAAATGTGTAAAAATTAAACAAAAAGATCAAACTTTCGTTATTATTGCAATTATGCATACGAATAATATATATATATATATATAAATAATAATATAATATATAATAATATATAATAAAATAATTGAATATTATATATGTTATTATTAGGATAATTTTGTGGCTCACGAGCTTCTGGAACTGTATGGGCGATATAAATTATGGCATAATGCGAGCTAATATGTAAATTAATCATCTATAATTTTTGTGTAACTGCGGTCACTTCAAAAATAAATGTCATCATCTATAAGTTTATGTCTAAGAAATTTCAGGCCTTTTTTATAACTTATTACACGTTAAATTAAAGTGTTATGTTACCGGGTACTGTAAAAGTAACGTGACCCTGTGCATTCCTGTTACATTACAAGAATTTGATTATCTATATAATGGTATGTGCATGGTACTCATAAATACCATTTTGGATAATCAAATTCTTGTAGTGTAGCAAGCATGAACAAAAATCACGTTACTTTTACGTTACCAGGTTACATGAATGTTACATAACACTGTTCTATATTTCTTGCGTAACAGTTTGAGAACTGTTACAGAATTGTTCCAACATTGTTACAGATCGTGTGTAACAAAGTTTTAGAATTGTTCAAAAGTTGTTATAGAATGTACGAAAGAGAGTTCTTAATTTGTTCCAGAATTGGTACGGAACATGTGCAACCGAGTTATAGATTTGTTCCAGAATTGTATCCGAACATGTGTCCCAGCGTTCTATATCTGTGACAGAATTGAAATAAGATGTGTGTAACCTAGTTCTAGAATTGTTCTAGATCTGTTACAGAATTGTTACAAATTTGTAACTGAGTTATAGATCTGTTACAGAATTGCTACAAAGCATCGCAACTGAGTTCTAGATCTGTTACAGAATTGTTACAAAGCATTGTAACTGAGTTCTAGATCTGTTATAGAATTGTTACAAAGCACGGTAACTGTGTTCTAGAACTGTTACTGAATTGTTACAGAGTATGGGGGATGACATAGTTACTCGCTGGTTACTAACTTGTTAGTAACCTGATCTAGAACGTGTTCTTTTGTGTTATAGAACAGTTATAGGTCTGTTATATATCCATGTTTGCTGGGAAAACTTCTAGCCACTCATCTAAGGAACTCTACACACGCACCGCGCGTTTGGCGAGCGTGTGTGCGGTCCACGTACAGGCGAATCTACTTTCCAGTTCCCAGATTTTTCGGGCAAGCTCGTGAGTGCTCTGAGAATCTTTTCCCAATCCCTCGTAATATTTTTGTAGTTATTCACGTAAAAAAAAGTAATGAACCGTTTTAGAATTTTCACATCGAGTTCGTCAATTCTTTCTCAAGATTCGCAGATTATTTACGAAAATACATCAATATCCGATTAATTTTTCTCATATCCGTGACCTAGCTGCTAGTTCATGACTTTTTTACGGATAAATTTTTTCCGTGTAGAACCATTCTAGCGGTGATTGCTCACAAAGATATGGAATTAATGCAATTTGACGTCAAGACTGCATTTCTGGATGGTGATACAGATTTTGACATTTATGTGGAACAACAAAAAGGTTATAATAATAATACGGCCCGATTATGTAATTGAACAAGGGGATTTACGGTCTTGAACAAAGTCCTCGTCAGTGGAATAAGAAACTTGATGATTTCTTAAAATGTCATAATTTTACTCGAAGTATTAATGATCATTGTGTATATGTTTTTCAAGATTCTAAGTTTTTCACAATTCCCTAATAGCACGGAACATTCCGGGAACGTTCCTGGAACGTTCCGCGGGCACCTTCGGAATGTTCCAGCGGAACGTTCCAGGAACGTTCCCGGAACGTGTAAAATGTCCGCCCCTTGGGAACGTTCCACTGGGACCTGAGGGGAACTTTCCATTATTGTTATTTTTAACAACAATTATCTCGTAAACCGTAAGAGATAGGTAAAAATGAATGTCATTTTTGAGTTTTGAGTACCGCATATACTACACTATAATATG
>CAKNYM010051950.1:0-15719 GCA_932195095.1 Andricus curvator
AATGAACTTTCGAGTTCGAACTGCTAATCTATAATAATAATAATTTATCTATTTGCATGCTTACACTAATAAATACTCAATAAATATAGAGCGAATATTCCGCGCTATAGAGTGTAGCTATATATATCAGCACGTTGTACGCTGTAGAATATAACTATATATATTGAGCACGAGAGTAAAGGTATAAAGTATAGACTATAGTAAGAACATTGTAATCCGTAGCGTACACTGTCTAGCTAGCCATAGCTAGACATAGACTATAGAGCATGAAAGCACGTGGAGGCTGGAGGACATAGCTATAGATATACTGAAAACATTGTAAGTCATATAGTATATCTATATATACTCGTGACGTCCGCGTATACACCGACGTCCAAGCATGCAGGGACGTCGCCTTAGGCCCTATAAAAACTCGTTGGACCAGCATGAGTCAGTCTTTAGTCTTTAGTCTTAAGTCATTAGCAACGTGATAAGTTAGAAGTTATAGTTCACCTCTTCTCTATTTTTCTACGGTTTTCTCCGATTCGACTGTCCAATGTCTAGTGTGTCAAACCGGTACCTCTCGCGTGTTAGTGTGTGTACCCTTGTGACAGTGTTGTGCACTGGAAAACCCGCATCTGGGAATTCCCATCTTTGGAATACTTCGAACCAATTTCAACCTGAATTGGACCCACTATTATCAATCATTGGAACACTTTGAATACCATTCAAGGAACTACCAAAATCTTGGATATCCAATTCATAATAAGTGCACAACCCCTTCTTCCACACCATTACACAGACCATCTAGATAACATTTGATTCTTCAATCGAATCAATAACCGGTAAGTCCTAATACCAATAATTCTAATTTCATTTATCTAATTCCTTTGGGCCATAATATATGAGTATCCTTTATTTTAAAGGTCCTGCCCAAGGATTAGAGACAAGTCTACAAGTCTTCCTTCAGCTTCTTGTGCTAAACTCTTTTAATCAGTAAATTTTAATTGTAATTATTCATAATAAATTGTTGAACTTATCTATAATTTATTTATTGGCTTCTCTTTCCTCTTCCCTGTGCGAGATCTTCGATCTCAACTAAAACGAGGAACCTAATTAAAAAGGAAAGTATTTTGCGTTTTCCATGACGTAACACCAAATGACGAATTTTCAACAAAATACAAAAATTTTCTACCAAATAGTAGAATTTTCAACTAAAAAAGAAAAGTTTTGATGAGAAAATGGAACAATTAAATTTTCATTTTCAAAAATTACTTTTCAAGAACAACAAAAAAACTACCAATTTTCAACCACTTGAATTCAACAAATAAAAACGAATTTTTAACAAAATAGTTAAATCCTCAACGAAGTATCTACATTTTCAACAAAAACTATTAATTTTCTACCAAATGACGAAATTTTCAACTAAATAATAAAAGTTTTAAACAGAAAATGGAACAATTAAATATTCAAAAATTACTTTTCAAGAACAACAACAAAAAACAAATCTTCAACCACTTGAATTCAACGAATAAAGACGAATTTTTAACAAAATAGTTAAACTTTTAACCAAATTATTCAATTTTCTAACCAAAGAGACGATTTTTTTAAACCAATTGAATTTTCAACAAGAAAATTGATTTTGAACCAATAAAAATGAATTTTTCACCAAAAAAGCTGATTTTTTAAACCAAAAGGACGAATATTGAAAAAAACAGTTTAATTTTGGAAAAAATAATACAAATTTTAACAAAAAAGTTTAATTTTCAACTAAGGAGATTAATTTTCTACCAAAATACGAATTTTCAACAAAAGACATTAATTTTTTACCAAAGCTGAACGCGAGGGGGAAAAAACTCTTAAAAATGCAGGTGAATTTTCAGTGAAAAAATTAATTGAAAAAAAAAAAATTTAATGAAAAGGCTCATTTTTGTACAAAAAACACGAACTTTTTAATAAAATACATGAATTTTCAACGAAATACTAGAATTTTCATCAAGAAGATTAAATTTCTAGGAAAAACACAACTTTTCAATAAAATACAGGAATTTTTAATCAAATAGTTAAATTTTTATCAGAATAATTTTCCAACAACAAAACACGAATTTTTAACAAAATAAATGAATTTTCCACAGAATAGTAAAATTTTCAGGAAGAAGGTTAATCTTCTACAAAATAAAACGAATTTTCAATAAAATAGTTGAATTTTCATCAAATAGATTAATTTTCTACCAAAAAAACGAATTTTTAACAAAATATATGAATCTTTCACGAAATAGTAGAATTTTCACCAAGAAGGTTAATTTTCTACGAAAAAAAACACGAATTTTCATTAAAATAGATAAATTTTCAATCAAATAGTTGAATTTTCATCAAAAAGATTAATTGTCGACCCAAAAAGTCGAATTTTTAACAAAATACATAAACTTTCATCCAAACAGTTGAAGTTTCTACTACAAAAGATCAAATTTCAAAGAAAAAAGGAATAGTTAAATTTTCAGTTGAAACATTTATTGTCAACCAAAAAAAGGGGGAATTTTCAACAAAATAGTTCAATTTTCAACCAAAGAGATGAATTTTTAACTAAAACGATGCATCTCCAATCAAAAAATGAATTTTTGACAAAGTAGTTAATATTAATAGAATATTAATTTTCTACAAAAAAATTGTAACAAAATCTATGCATTTTATAGTTAAATTTTCAACTAAAAAAGATGAATTTACATTAAAAAATGCAATAAATGAATTTTCAGTAAAAAAAGAATTAATTTTCAACGAAAAAGGTGCATTTTCAACCAAGATTAGTTTCTTTGAAATTTTTTTTTTAATTCAACTATTTTGTGGAAAATTCCTCTTCCTTGGTTAAAAATCATCTATTTTGTTGAAAATTTACCTTTTTATGTTGATAATTCAACTCTCATCTAAAAAAATTCGTCTTTTTAGGTTTAAAATTCAACAATTTGGTTTGAAAATGCAACTGTCTTTGGGTGAAGTTTAATCTTTTTTGTTTGAAGATTCAACTATTTGGTTAAAACTACAATTATTCTGCTTAAAATTCAACTCTCTTGTTTCAAACTGAAAATATTTGGTAGTAAATGCAAAAATTCGTCTTTGGGTTGGAAATTGAAATTCAAATCGTTTCATATTGAACTCAATATGTCACCCCCCCCCCCCCACACACACACACACAGACAGACAGACAGACAGAGAGAGAGAGAGAGAGAGAGAGAGAGAGAGAGAGAGAGGAGCGGACGCATAGGTGGGGAAGTGAGTGGAAGACAGACGAGAGAATTTGTGAGCAGGGAAAGTGAGGAGTGGAGGATACATCGAATAGGGAAGGGCAGGAGTGGACGTAGTATGGAGTGCGAGGGGGTGAGGTTCTGAGAATTGGGTGATGAGAGCTAGTGAGGGGGGCGTAGCAGGCAAAACAGCGTAGGATGTATGAAATGCAATGGAAGGTGAAGCGAGAGGAGGAGATAAGTAAGGAAGGGTGGGAAGGGGTGAGAGGAGACCTAGAGGAGAGATGATGGAAGAAAGTTGTGGGTGGGAGGTGAGAGAAGGGCAGCAATGTGGAGAAGGAAATAGAGAGGGAAACCGAGAAAAACTAATGAGAGGAGAAGTATGGGCGAGTGGTTAGAGATGTATGGGATGGTAGGGGAAGCAGGGGAAAGGGAGTAGGATGTATGAAATGGAAGGGAAAATGAAGGGAGAGGTGAGGATGAGTAAAGAAGGGTGGAAAGGGGTGGTAGGAGAGGTAAGGGAGGGTTCATGGGAGAAAATTAGGGGTGGGAGGTAAGAGAAGGGCAGGAATGTGGTGAAGGAAATAGAGAGGAGAACTGAGAGAAAGTAATAAGAGAGGAAGTATTGACGGCGGAGTAAATATGTATGTTAAGGAAGGGAGTAAAAGTGAGAGGAGGGAGATGTAGAGGAGAGGGAGGGAGGTGTAGAGGAGGGGGAGAGAGGTGAAGTATGTAAGGAGAGGGAGTAGTGGGGATAGATTTTAGGAAGGGAGGGGATGATAAGATGGGATTCAACAGAGTAGGATAGAAAAGGAGTTGTGGTAAGGGTAATAGGGTGAGAGGGGGAGGGGGTAGAGCAGTGATGGTGCCTACTTTGACTAATTTTAAAAGTAAAAATTATTTTTAAAAAAGTTATTTTTAATCTTTGAGAAAAAAAGGTGGTAATGAAAGTAGGAAAGATTGCATACTCACCAGTGCAGGGTTTCGTCTTATTCGCTGGAACTTTAGGGGTGGCGAGTGTCCAGCCCTGGTCCTCGGTCGTGCTATTTGAAAGTTCGCAATTGAACTTGTCCTGCCAGAATTCAGCGAACCATGGATTACGTGAGTTGTTGAAAGGACTTAGGGAGAAATAGTGATCGTCGAATTCACGATCGTATGGTGAATGAATCCGAATGGAAATACTTCCCTGGGCTTCATCCTCCACGTTTTTCACCACTTCGTCTCGATCTGCCCATCCATCACTATAAACAATATAAAGAAAAAATTGTTTTTTTAATGTAAATTAATTATTTTTCATTTTTACTATGAGGTGCTTGAATACTCAAGACATTTTATTTTTTCTAATGTTAATTTTACCGTAATTCATATGACCGAAAATCTATTTACTATAATTTTTATTTATATGAATTGTGTGTGTCAGACTAGATGGAGCTATGAAAGAAAAATTATTTTATGTAATTTCTGAAAGAAGATCTTCTCCTGTCGTTACGCTGGGAATCGAATCACAGAACTACTGATTTCTGGTCAGGTGCTTCCCCATTAAGCTACTAGAGAGATCGAAAGAAGAAACTTTTTTCAGAAATACAAGCATTATTTTGCCAGATGGTAAAAATAAAAATTTTCAAGGAATCTGCATTCTCATTCGAGAATAACAGATAATATTTAACGTCTTTTCAGACTAGATGGAGCTATGAAAGAAACATTATTTTAAATAATTTTTTTCTGAAATAAGATCTCCTTTCGCTCCACTGGGAATCGAACCACAGTTCTGTGGTTCCTTGGTTCGATTCCCAGAAAAAAATTATTTAAAATAATTTTTCTTTCATAGCTCCATCTAGTGTGAAAAGACGTTAAATATTTTCTGTTATTTTCTAATGAGAATGCAGATTCCTTTAAAAATTTAATTTTTACCATCTAGCAAAATAATGCGTGTATTTCTGAAAAAAGTTTCTTCTTTTGTTCTCTCTAGTAGCTTAATGGGAAAGCACCTGACCGGAGATCAGTAGTTCTGGGGTTCGATTCTAGCAGAGCGAAAGGCGAAGATCTCTTTTCAGAAAAAAATTATTTAGAATAAGCGTTTGCCATAATTTGAATTTTTCTGAATTATATTAATTGGACGTCATTTTTATTTTTCCGAATTTCTATTTGGTATAATTGTTGTTTCTTTAAATAAACACTTGCTCTTATTCTTATTTGTTCGAAAAACCATTTGCAATAATTTTTATTTTTCCAAATTTTCATGTGTCACTATTTTTATTATTCGGAATCGTCATTTGCCATAATTTTTATATTTCCGAATCACTATTTGACATTATTTTTATTTTTCCGAATTTCTGTTTGGTATAATTTTTATATTACCGAAGAACCATTTGTCCTCATTTTTATTTTTTTGAATTTTGATTTGTCATTATTTTCATTCTCCCAAATCGTCATTTGTAATAATTTTCATTTTTCCGAATATTAACGTAACAGAAGTTTCCTTTTTTATAAAAACGTTGCATAAAACTAGTTGCGCGAAATTCAAATCAACCAAACAGAAATTTAGATTAGAAACTCTGATTTGCCTATTTGAATTTCGTGCCATTATTTTCATGTGGACGCTTTTTTATTTATGTTAAATAATTCCGGATTTTCAGACGCTTTCAATTTGAAATAATAAATTTTGTGACTGATAATCAATGAAAAATAAATCTAAAATATTCAGGAAATATGAGTTTGTTCATTTTTTTTGATAATCGAATTTGAAATTATTCCATTTCGAAAGTTTTAGAATTCAAAAATTTTTATTACACTATTAAACAATATCAGTCATCACAGTATTGATTGTTTTTTAAGTAATTTTTTTCTGAGGTTCGATTCCTAGCGGAGCGAAAGGAGAAAATCTTTTTTCAGAAAAAAATAATTTTTAATTTATATTTCCACCTAGTCTGAAAAGATGTTAAAAATTTCTGTTATGCTCTGATGATAATACAGATTCCCTGAAAAATTTAACTTGTGTCATCTAGCAAAATAATGCGCGTATTTTCTGAAAAAAGTTTCTTCTCTCGATCTCTTTAGCAGCTTAATGGGAAAGCACCCAACCGGCAATCGGAAGTTCTGAGGTTCGATTCCCAGCGGAGCGAAAGGAGAAGATCTTTTTTCAGAAAAAAATTAATTAAAATACTTTTTAATTAATATCTCCATCTAGTCTGAAAAGACGTTAAAATTTTTGTTATTCTCTGATGATAATACAGATTCCTTGTATCTATTGTTGTGAAAAAACGTGAAAACGTGAATTTGTTTTAAAAAATTCTTCGAAATTCTTTGAAAACCCTCAAAAATGTTAAAATCACGGTTAATTTTTCGAAATTGTTTGAAATATACCCTTAACACATTTAAATCCTTTGAAATTCCTTAACATTGAAAAAATACCCTTAATATCTCTCAAAATTTCTTTAAAAACTGATGAAATCTTTGAAATCCTCTGAAATCCTACAAAATCTTACAAATCCCTTTGAAATCATTAAAAATATTCGATATTTTTTTTTTATTTCTCGAAATTTTTCAAAATACCATAAAAGCTTTCAAATTCCTTGAAATCTTTGAAATCCGTTAGAATCTCTTGAAATCTATATAAATTCCTTATAATTTTATTGAATCTTTTAATTTTTTGTTAAATAAAATGAATTACCGAAATATTGTAAAATTCCTTAGAAATTTTTAAATGTCCAGATTTTTTGTATAATTCTACTGAGTTTTTTGAAATCTCATGAAATTCCTCGAAATCTTTTAAAATACACCATATATTCTTTAAAGTCCTTTAAAAATCTTAAAGTTCCTTAAATCTTGTGAAATCCCTTAAAATCTTATTAAGTTCTGTTAGAAGTGTTTATATTTTTTCAATTCTCTAAAACTCCATAAAATCCCATGAAATCTTTGATACCCTTTCAAAATCCCTTGCAATTTTTTAAATCTTTAAATATCTTGGAATCTTGTAAAATACTCTGAAATCTTTCAATTCCTTTAAAATAATTTGAAATCCCGCGAATTATCTTAAAGTTCGTAATATCTTCTTAAATTTTTTCAAAAATGTTAAAAACTTTGAAATCCTATTAAATCAGATGTCTTTGAATATGTTGAAATTTTTGAATTTCTCTAAAATCCCTGAAATCTTGTGAAATCCTTAGTAATCGCACAAAAATTGAATTAAATAGCGGAAAAAAATCTTAAAACCTGAAATATCTTTCAAAATTCTTTTACAAAATGATGAGATCTTTGAAATCCTCTGAAATCCCACAAAATCATGTAAAGCCCTTAGAAATATTGAAATATTTCAAAAACCCTTAAATTCTGTTGAAATCTCCTGAAATCCATAGAAAACTCTCAATTTTTTTAAATCCCTTGAAATCTTATCGAATTTTTTTATTTCTTTTGAAATAAAATATTTTAAAATTCCTTCAAATCTTTAAAATCTTCCGAAATCTTACGCAAATCAATAAAAATTTCATAGACATTTTTTGTTGTCTTGAAATTTTTTTTATAATTCTACTGAGTTGTTTTTAATCACTATTCTTAAAATAACACTATATTCTTTAAAATGTTTTGAAATTATCAAAGATCCTTAAATCTGCTAAAATCCCTAAAAATTTATTTAAATTCCGGATAACATGTTGAAAACTTTAATATATTTTTAAATTCCTTTAAAAATGTTTAAATTTGTTTAATTCTCTGAGAACTCATATATATACCATTAAACCATTTCCCTTTCAGGGTAGGCGTGACACTACCCGATTCGGGTAGTGTTTCTAGGTTTTTCTTGTAGTTATAAATAACTACAAGTGTGGGCTCACCACACCCACGATGTGCCAACAGCACTCATGTCAGTATTCTTGAATGGTCACCCATCCAAGTACTAACCGCGTCCAACGCTGCTTAACTTCAGTGATCTAACGAGAACTGGGTTTTTCAGCGTGGTATGGCCGTTGGCCATAAAATCATAAAATCCCATTAAATCTTTCATACCCTTTTGAAATCCCACCAATTATCTTAAAATTCGTAATATCTCGAGTCGAAATATAGGCCATACTTTGACGCTCTTCACGCTGTCATTTGTAGGGGCTAAGGTTTTAAAGTAGAGGTTATTCCAAAGCGTTTTTTGCCCCTACTTTGGCGCTCTAATGGGCACAAATTTCCAAATCTTCCACTTGGAGCGTCAAAACAGGGGCTCAGTTTTTGCTTCTACTTTAATGCTCCACATTCTACCTTCCCGCATAAAATAAAATTATTTGACGAAAGATTAACAAAAGTAGAGTAAGATGAAAACATAGCGACATTTGCGCAATATTTTAAGTTATTTTGCATAATCATTCAACAACAATTTCTTATCAAGCGTTGGAAACAACGTGTATCTTTAATTGAATAAATGAATATACAAAATAATTTTGGTTTTTTTTATTCGTCAACAAATCCTAAGTTGTATGCAACTTGAAATGAAAATTGCTATTTGTTGTTAAATGAAGATGCAAAATGTTCTGAAATATTTACCTAATGTCAAAGTGTCCTCGTTTCACTCAACTTTTGTTAATCTTTCGTCAATTAATATTTTTTTCGTGCACTGTTATATGCCTTTCGCTGATGAGTTATAAATTCTTTTTTCCTTATAATTTTTTTATTCGAATTTTTTAAAATAGAACGCCGTAATTATTATCACAAAATATTAAACTATTATAAACCAGTAAAAGTGTGTTTTAAAAACGAACGAAGTTCTATGATGAAGTAAAACATATTAAGATATAAATATCGATATACACATATTATAGAACAAATATTCGAATAATTATTTTCGTAATCTATATAAATGTGAAATTATTAATTATTTTTATTGTTCAACCACACATATGTAGAATACGTTTATACATTTTTATATTTTTTTAAAATAATGAATTTATAATAATCTTAAGAAAATAATTATTACTACAATAATACTAAGTAACAAAATTAAGTAGGGTGAAGGCCCCGTCAACTTAAAATGTTACTGTGTTGTATTCTTAATAAGAATTATAGGATAAGAATGAAATCTGGATAACAGAATAGTGCAAGTTGAAAGAATTTCAACATCGAAAAATTGGTGCCATTGCCCTATTTAAATTTTTTGTTTTAGTAACGTATAGTAAACTTTTATAGAATCGTAAATTAAAATTATGTTAATTTTTGGCCATGACGGCTTAAGAACATCGTATATATATTTTTACATATTTTTTAAATCGATATTCATTATGAAGGTTCATTTTTCGATGATATACGTGAAAGGAAAATCTGATTTCTCAGAATCTAAGGTAATTGATTTGGAGTTAATTTTTTTGCGGAACAGAAAAAACTCAATATAAAAGATTTTTATCTTTTTTAACTTTTTCTTTTGACGTTTCTTTTCGTGTTTCTGATACCTTCTTTCGAGGTTTTTTACATCTGGGTTCTTTAGAACTATTTTTCAAATGTTTGCCACACCTTTTTTATTCCTCCAAAAAATTGTAAAAAGTTTCTACTCATAGAAGAAAGGCATCTTATCAGCATCATGCCAGCTAAACCATTTTTGAGGCCGGGAGAATTTTTTTTCTTAAAATGTAATTTTTGAATTTTTCTCGTAAACTGTGAAAGATATCACAAAAAAACAAGAGACATTTTTTATAGAATTTTTTTAGGCGTGCAAACTTTTATCTTAACTTTTTTTCGTAGCTGTCATTGTTTTCAAGGAAAAGTAGAAAATTCGATTGAAAAAAAAATCTCCTGGCTACATAACTTATTTAGCAAGCACCAAACTTACAAGATAACTTCATTATCAAAGTAAAAGTTAAAAAAAAAATCGCAAAAAATGTAAAGGTGTGTTTTTTGAAAAAATCGATTAATAATATTATGTTATAGAGTTTTAAAGATTTTGCAAATCGGAAAAATACGTATCGCCTAATTTCCTGTGAAAAACAAGATATTTCGGCCCGAGAGATTCTGCGATTTCAAGTGTAGAACCCTGCCTGATTTTAAATGGATTCGGTCGCCTGATGAATAAAGTTAAATAGTTTTAGCATCGAATAAGGAAAAATAAATTACATAAGAGGGTACAATTTTGAAAATAAATGCAATTAACAAAATGTTTAATGGCGGGATATTAAAAAAAATTTAATGAAATAAGTTGTAAAAATGTAAATATTGTTAATATTATTTATTGTGCTATTGAAATGAAAACATTATTAATTATTTTTAACAAATTCTGTAAATTTTGTAAATAAGTAATGGAAGTTAATAGAAATAAAATTATCTTTTGAGGGTTTTGCACAAAAAATAAGTAACTAATTATGTAGTAATACGTATACAAAGTATTTTTTGGTTGAATTGAATGCAAATAAGTTAGATTTCGAGCAATTATTACGAAAAAATGTAATTATATACGACAATTTTAAATAAAATGATCTACTTACCGCTAATAGCTAGAACTTTTGCTTTCAACTGAATTGTTTTTTTTTTCCTTTCATACCATTTCACTTTAAAGTAGCTATGCAGCCTACTTCTCTTCGAAATCATTGACAACTAAATGACGTCTTGTTTTTTATCATCTTTCTACCAGATCAGCGCAAACTTCTTTTCTCTTGAAGCCATTTTAGATATTATTATTTTAATATTTATCACGAAAAGAAAGATGTTATCTTTAACTATAACCACTAAAATGGACCACTGAATTGCGGTGATGGAGGTGGGAGGAAACAACAAAGTATTTGTTACGTGAGCGCAGACGTCAAGGCAACGACGCCATATTTGAGCGTGAAAATTTGAAATTTCAGTTACTTTTTTGATTCGCGGTTACTAAAAAGTTACTTATTTTATGAAAGGTTACTTTTGGTTAAATTTTTTCCCCGAAATAATGAAATGAATTATTTCATTAACCGTGTTATTTAAAAACTTGTGAAAAATGTAAAAATTCAAATTTGTTCAGTAAATTTGGCACATTCTCGAAAAATGAGGAAAAAACAATAAAATAATAGTTAGTTCGTATATAAAATGTATAAAAAGGGCTATCAATTGAATTATTATGAATCCTGATAAAAATCGAAATTTAGCTAAAATTGTTAGTTTTTAAATTAAAATCACCCTTTTGTTTTAAAATACATCATTTTGTTTGAAAATTAATCTTCTTGGTTAGAAATGTACTTATTTGGTTGAAAATTCGTCTTTTTCGGTTGAAGATTCCCCTGTTTTCATGGAAAATTAAACTATTTGGTTGACAGATAACTTTTTTGTCAAAAATCCATATTTACTTTAATGCCAACGGCCATACCACGCTGAAAAACCCAGTTCTCGTTAGATCACTGAAGTTAAGCAGCGTTGGACGCGGTTAGTACTTGGATGGGTGACCATTCAAGAATACTGAGTGCTGTTGGCACATCGTGGGTGTGGTGAGCCCACACTTGTAGTTATTTATAACTACAAGAAAACTATCCACCTAGAAACACTACCCGAATCGTGAAAATTTGTCTTTTTGGCTTAAAAACTCAACTATTACTATTACATTTTTCGTTAACAATTCATCTTTTTTAGTCAGAAAAATTCAAACATTTTGTTAAAAGTTGAAATACTTTCTTATACATACATTCCTTTGTTGAAGATTCATAATTTTGGTGGAAACTTCGTCCTTTTTGGTGAAAAATCTTTCTTTTTGGTTACTTTTTTGCTACATTATTGTCACTTTTTGGTTCCTTTCTTGAGACAAGTATGGTTACTATTTTACTATTTGTATAAGCTTGAGCAGTTCCGAGCCCTGATTAAAGTTAATATTACATTAAAGCTGCTATATTGCAGGTCTAATTATTATATCAGAGAAATTTTCGTTTCCTTATTTCTAATCGTGTGTCTACTTTCGGGACCATTGTCGTTAAAAACCGTCCAATTAGACAACCGACACCTGGTGCCGGCATGAAGTTTAATAATAAAGCGTATGTAGCGATTCCTATAAATAATAAAGAACTTGAATAAAGCTTAAAGTATCGTGCGTATTTTTTCAAACATAAAAAATCTTTTGAAAATATTGTTCAAATTCCTATTCCTAATTATTCAATTTTTAATAAACTAATCAATTATTTTACTGTGAATTTTTACAATTCAGAGATTAAGAAATGTTTATAGATGAGGTAAAAAAATAATTTTTGAAATTCAGAGATTAAAAAGTGTCTAAGGAGGAGTTAAAAATATACAAAAAGTTACAGAGCGTTGAAAGAGAACTTAAAAATTCTGTGAAGATTATGGAGGTTTAAAGGAGATGTTAATAAAACTCAAGAACGTAGAGGCAAGATCTTCAATGTAGGGGCTGAAACCTATATAGAAGCAAAATAGAATGAAAATATCTTTAGGAGCGGCTAAGTAGGAGCTAGTAGAATAAGCAGCTTCAAAGTAGAGGCAATACTTCCACTTAGAGCGTCAAAGTAGGGTCTATATTTCGACTCGGGATCTCTTAAAATTTCTTCAAAAATGTTCTAAACTTTGAAATCCTATGAATCAGATGAAATTTCTTGAAATCTCTTTTAATCTGTTAACATTTTTGAAATTCTCTGAAATTCCTTGGAATTGATAAAATCCCTAAAATCTTCTGAAATATTTTATATTTTCTGAAATTCCTCGAAATCTTTTGAAATACCCTAAGAGCTTTAAAATTCCTTGAAATATTTAAAATCTCCCATTTTTGTTAAATTCCTCGAAATCTTCGAAATCCTTTATATCTTCCAAAATCTTACGCAAATCATTTGAAAAATTTGAGAAATCCCTTCAGTTTGATGATAGTATATTATGCGCCGAGGCGCATAATGAGGGTCTTTACGCGACAAGCGGCAATGCTCGCAGGACGATCGAAGCCGAGGCGAAGCCGAGGCGAGATAAGTCCTACGAGCATTGTAAGCGAGTCACGTGAAGTCCCGAATTGTGCTCATTGGCGCATATATTATTTTATGTGGCGACGGTGCATTTACAAGTTTTGTTGCGACAGCGCACAGTATCGTAATGTAGTACATTACGATACAGCGGAGTGTAATGTGAAGAGTGATCGTCCGCAGTATCGTAATGTACAACATTACGATACTCTACTATACCATTAAGCTATTTCCCTTTCGGCGAGCCTCTAGGGGTAAGCGTGACACTACCCGATTCGGGTAGTGTTTCTAGGTGGATAGTTTCTTGTAGTAAATAACTACAAGTGTGGGCTCACCACACCCACGGCCGCCAACAGCAACGCAGTAGTATCAGACGGTCACCCATCCAAGTACTAACCGCGCCCAACACTGCTCAACTTCAGTGATCTAACGGGAACTGGTGTTTCCAGCGTGGTATGGCCGTTGCATAAAACGGCTGTCGCATAAAAACGCGTTAATGCACCGGAGTCACATAAAATTCTTTAAATTTGGTTAAATCCTTAGTTTTCGCACAAAAATTCAGTAAAATACCATAAAACATCTTAAAGTCTACAATATCTTTTAAAATAACTTTCAAAACTGATGAAATTTTTGTAATCATCTTAAGTCCCACAAAATCTTATTAGACCCATTGAAAACCTGTGAAATCTTTGAAATTCGTTGGAATCCCTGAAAAATGTTCAAATTTTTTATAATTTTTGATATCTTTGATACCTTTTTGAAATCGTTTGAAATTTTTCAAATCTTCAAATATCTTAGAATATTGTAAAATAGTCGGAAATATTTCAAATCTTTTAAAATAATTTGAAACCCCGTGAATTATCTTAAAATTTGTAATATATCTTAAAATTTCTTCAAAAAATGTTGAAAACTTTAAAATCCTAGTAAATCAGATGAAATTTCTTCAAATTTCTTTAAATCCGTTAGAATTGTTGAAATTCTTTGAAATCCCTTGGAATTGATAAAATCCTTTAAATCACAAAAATCGAGTCAAATCGCTTGAGTCATCTCAAAATCCGTAATATCTTTAAAAATTCCTCTAAAAACTGATGAAATCTTTGAAATCCTCTGAAATTCCACAAAATCATATGAAGCCCTTTGAAATCCCTTGCAATCTTTCATTTTTTTTTTGAAATTTCTTGAAATATTTCAAATACACTAAAAGCTTTGAAATTCTTTGAAATCGTTTAAATCCGGTGAAATCCACTGAAATCTATTAAAAATCCTCAAATTCTGTTGAAATCCTCTGAAATCCCCAGAAAACTCTGCAATTTTTTTAATTGCTTGAAAACTTTGATATCTTATGAAATTCCTTCTACTATTTTAAAATACTCTTTGAAATCCCTTGAAATCTTTGGAATCCCTTCAAATCCACTTAAATCTATTATTTAAAAATCCTTGAATTCTGTTGAAATCCTCTCAAATCTAGAGAAAACTCTCCAATTTTTTTTTAATCTCTTGACATCTGTTCAAATTCGTTATAATTTTATTGAATCTTTTAATTTTTTCTGAAATCAAATGACTAATTCAAATATTGTAAAATTCCTTGAACACTTTAAAGACTCTCTTGAAATTATTTATAATCTTGCTAAATTATTTTAAATCTCAAGATATTCCTCGGAATATTTTAAAATACCGTAAAAGCTTCAAAATACCTTGAAATCTTTGAAATCCTTTGAAATCCATTGAAATCTAATAAAAATCCTTAAATTCTGTTGAAATCCTCTGAACTCCTTCGAAAAATCTCCAATTTTTTTCGCCCTTGAAAACTTGGACATTTTCCGAAATTCCTTGAAATCTTTCAAAATATTCTGAAAGCTTTGAAATCGACTCAAATTTACTGAAATCTATTCAAAATCCTTGAATTGAATAAAATTGAATAAAAATCCTGTAATTTTTTTTTATTCCCTCGAAAACTTTGACATTTTCTGAAATTCCTTGAAATTTTTTAAAATATCTCAAAGCTCTGAAATCTTTGAAATCCATTGAAATCCACTGAAATATAATAAAAATCCTTAAATTTGGTTGAAATCCTCTGAAATCCCCAGAAAACTATTCAATTTTTTTACTTTCTTAAAAACTTTAATATTTTATGAAATTCCTTGTATAATTTTAAGATTCTTTGAAATCTTTGAAATCCGTTCAAATCCACTGAAATCTATTATTTAAAAATCCTTGAATTCTGTTGAAATCCTCTGAAATCTGGAGAAAACTCTCCAACTTTTTTTTCAATCTCTCGAAATCTATGTGAATTCGTTATGATTTGATGGAATCTTTCAATTTCTTTTAAAATCTAATGACTAATTCACATATTGTAAAATTCTTTGAACACTTTAAAAAATCTCTTGAAATTATTTATAATCTTGCCCAATTATTTTAAATCTCAACAAATTCCTCGGAATATTTTGAAACACCCTAAAAGCTTCAAAATACTTTGAAATCCTTGAAATCCATTGAAAACCACTGAAATCTAATAAAAATCCTTAAATTCTGTTGAAATCCTCTGAAATCCCCAGAAAACACTGCAATTCTTTTTAATCCCTTGAAAACTTTGACATTTTTTGAAAATCCTTGAAAT
>CAKNYM010051950.1:15729-52977 GCA_932195095.1 Andricus curvator
TTAATCCCTTGAAAACTTTGACATTTTTTGAAAATCCTTGAAATCTTGTAAAATATCTGAAAGATTTGAAATTTGCTCAGATCCATTAAAATCTATTAAAAATCTGTTTATTTTGTTGAAATCCCCAGAAAACTCTGCAGTTTTTTTAACTTCTTGAAAACTTTGACATGTTCTGAAATTCCTTGAAATATTTTAAAATGCACTAAAAACTTTGAAATCTCTTGAAATCTTGGAAATCCCTTGAGAACTATATAAATTCCATACATTTCTTATGGAATCTTGTAATTTCTTTTGAAATCTGATGAATACCTCAAATATTGTAAAATTCCTTGATCTGTTCAATGTCTCCCTGAAATCTTCAGCGAATAATTTGAAATTTTTTACAATCCTTCTGAATGCCTTGAAATCTCGTCAAAATGTCAGAAATCACTTGAAATGTTTTGAAATTTCTGAAATCCCTTGAGATAATTTGGTATCTTTTAAAATTTTGATTTTTGAGATGGTGAGTATGTTATTTATGCCATCTCAAAATCTGTAATATCTTTAAAAATTCCTCTAAAAAATGATGAAATCTTTGAAATCCTCTGAAATTCCACAAAATCATATGAAGCCCTTTGAAATCCCTTGCAATCTTTTATACTTTTTTAAATTCCTTGAAATATTTCAAATACACTAAAAGCTTTGAAATTCGTTGATATCTTTAAAATCCGGTGAAATCCACTGAAATCTATTAAAAATCCTCGAAGTCTGTTGAAATCCTCTGAAATTATATAATATTTAAAAATCCAAGCCCTATTCTTGAAGAAAGTTTCATTTAAAAGTGAGATGACAAAAGCATCCCTCTTTAAGAAACATCCCCTGCTAATTTATTATTAGAGCACGCCTCCCCATTAGGTAAAATAAAATAAAAAACCGCAATTCCTTTTTCTTTGGCTTGACCTATTTTTTTCCGATTCAGTGATCCTGCAGAATTCAGGACTTTGCCTGCAGGTGCCACTCTCCTTAGAAGTAACTGAAAAATTAAGGGCGCAGGGGATGAAAGTGAGTCGCGAGAGGCGATATATAGCGATTGAAGGGAAGAACTGTTGCGACGAACGGAAGTTAGTTACAGAACGGAAGCGAACTCCTTTAGTAGTGCACCGAGTAGAAAAGGTGAGTCTCGGTGACTCGGAGACTCAATTACTGAACTCCGTTCCGTGATTGCGGCCACATGCCTTCACCTATCCCAATTTAATTCGTTCCAGAGAATACAGAAAAGTTTCCGCCAATTGTCCCTTTACCTGAGTCATGTCAGTCGTTTCCTTAATTACTTACAACAAATTGTATTTATTGGCCCTGGTGGAAAAAATTGTTACAAGAAAATTTTTTACGAATAGTCAATTTGTTAATAAATTTTGTGTAAACAATTATTCAATTATAATTTCAAGGTAATTTATGGTCGTTTGCATAAAAAACCTTATTTATTTTCTCACAAATTGATGCGGTACACTCGAGTTCCCTCCCGCGGTCAAAATAGCCAGCGGTTGCCCCTCCCTTCCTTCTCTGCTCTTCTCCCCACCCTGAGATACCTTTGTGGCTGAGATAGTTGCATTCTCCCTGGTGAACAAAATTTTTACAAGAAAGTACATTTCTACAACTGTAATTTTTTGTTAAAATCTGTACTTTTTTATAAAAAAAATGTACGAAATTTAACAATAAAATACAGTTAAATACAAATAGCTAATTTTCTTCTTGTATTTTATTGTAGAAAATTAAAAAAATTAACAATAAAGTATAAGTTTCGACGATTCAAAAATTTGTTTAACTTTTTATTAATATTTTTTTACTCTGTTGTAAAAATCTACAAGGTATTACAGAAAACTACAGGATTTTACATTCTTTTCATTTAGGTTAACCATTTAATTTGAAATTTTTTAAATGAGGATGACATTTTTTAAAATATTCAGTAATATTTTAATTTTTCATTTAAGGCCATGTCACGAGTGGGTCACGTGACCGGATTTCTACCTTACCGAAACTTTTTTTCAAAATCAACTTACGTTCACAGGAAACGCGATATCGAGTTGAAAATTTGGGATATTTAATAAGAAAGTCACTAAGAAAATCGGCTCTGGTTCTAAATTTGAATAATCATGAAAAAAGCAAAAAAAAATTATTCACAAGAAAAACTTTTTTCATAATTATAAAAATTTAGGACCAGAGCCGCCTTTCTTAGCGCTTTTTATTTATTATCCCAAATTTTCAACTCGAAATCGCGTTTCGTGTGAACGTAAGTTGATTTTGAAAAAAAGTGTCGGTAAGGTAGGAATCCGGTCACGTGATAATTTCAAATTAATAAAGATTCATAATTAAACGCTCTTATTCAATTTCAAATGCTATTCAAATATTGTTTCAATCTAAAATATTACATGTTTAACCATTTAATTTGAAATTTTTTTAATTAAGGGTGACATTTTTTTGAATATTTAGTAATATTTCACTTTTTTATTTGAGATGAGCAATAATAAATCAAATATTAAAAATAAACAATTTCAAACTGAACTATTTAAAATAGAAAGCCTTGAATCGTTAATATTTCAGAGTGTTAAATTTAAACTTTAAACGTTACAATTTTGATTCTTCTATTTAACAATTTTTTAATAAATGTAAGTCAAATTATTTAATTTTGATACAGAAATAAAAATTGAACAATTATCAATTTGAAAAAAAAACTGAGTTAGTTTAAGAGCTATTTACAAGTTTGGAGAAAATCCAAACTTAATTTAAAACTGGAAAATATTTTGAAAAATAAAAAACTAAATTTATATTTCTGAAGGTTTCGAAATAAAATTTTGAAGCTTTTCAAGGATCTCTAAAGGTTTTAAGAAAATAAAAATTAATTCTTAATTTTGCTGGGAAAATTTTCAATGATTTTTTATTTTGAAAAATTAATTTTAAGATAATATTTAAAAAGATTTTTAAAAAACTTTTTCAATTAATAAATGACAATTGAGCAACTATTAATTTGGAAAATAATCGAGCAAATTCAAAATATATTTAGAAGTTTTGAAAAGATTCCAAAATAATTTCAAACGTGTAAAGATTTCAAACCATTTAATACACAATGTAGATTTTTCATGATTTTTAACACAAAATTTATAAGCTTCTTAAGCAATCTAAAAGGTTTTAAATGAATAAAAAATTTGTATCAAAAGTCAGTTAAAAATAAATAAATTTGCGACACAATATAATGAATTTTAAACCAAACAGTTGATTCTTGCACAAAAAAAAAGATGAATTTTTAATAAAGAAGATTAATTTTCTACCAAAAAGACGAATTTTGAACATAATGTATGAATTTTTAACTACAAAAGATATGATTTCCAATAAAAATGGAATAGATAAATCCGAATTGAGAATTGAGAATCCCCCTGGTGGTAAAAATTTTTACAAAAAAGAAAACTAAATCTATTTTTATAGGAATCTACAAATAAATACAATAAATGACAATCAAAATTACAGGAACGTACAACTTTTTTCTATTATTGAGACGAATTTCGTACTTTTTTGTATTTTTATGTACATTGTTGTATTTTATTATAGTTGTAATTTTCTACAAGAATTTACAAAAAAATTAAAACTACAAGAATCTACAGGAATTTACATTTTTTCTAACCAAAAAGTTGTTCTTTTTCGACCTAGGATGACAAATATTTAAAAAATTGCAATGAGATAATTTTAAATTGAGATGCGATCATTAAAAAAAATAGAAGAATTAAAATTGTAACGTTCAAAGTTTAAGTTCAACACTCTGAAATATTAATGATTCAAGGCTTTCTATTTTAAATAGTTGAGTTTAAAATTGTTTCGTTTTTCATATTTGTTTTATAATTGCTCATTTTAAATAAAAAATTAAAATATTACTAAATATTGAAAAAAATGTCATGCTTAATTAAAAAGTTTTAAATTAAATGGTTAAAAATGTAATATTTTAGATTGAAACAATATTTGAATAGGATTTGGGATTGAATAAGAGCGTTTAATTATGAATCTATTAATTTTAAATTGTTTTAAAATTAAGAATACTTCTAAAGGTTCAATCGAACGTTTACATTTGTTTAACAACTGACGCTTTCAAATTGACAAATTTCTATTTTTAACTTTAAAATCTGTAACTTGCCTAATTTTGAACAGATTCAGAATCGTCCTGTAAAATCAAGTATTGTTGAATTTCCAATAATTGAACTACAATTCATTGTGATTTATCATAATAGCAAAAATTCTTGGTAAAAGTGTACAAAATTACAAAAATTGAGTAAAAATTTATATTTTTTTTGTAATTTTCTAGAATAATTTACGTAAAATTAAAAGTTTTTTTATGACGTCAAACACCTAAATTTAAAAAAAGATGTAAAATTCTGTAGTTTTCTGTAATACCTTGTAGACTTTTACAACAAAGTAAAAAAAAAAAAATATTATCAAAAAGTTATACAAATTTTTGAATTGTAGAAAATAATACTTTATTGTTATTTTTTTTTACTGTTCCACCAGAAAATACAAGAAAAAAATGAGCTATTTGTATTTAACTGTATTTTATTGTTTTAGAAATGTTGTACTTTCTTGTAAAAATTTGTTCCACCAGGGTTGGTTGAAAGTTGAACTACTTTATTATAAATTCATTTGTTTGGTTAAAGGTTCACCGATTTTTTTGTTGTTGAAAATTTAACTATTTTGGTTGATATTGCAACTATTTTGGTAGAAATCAGAAAATTTGACTATTTGGTTAAATTTATTTTTTTGTTGAAATAAAATTTTTTTAAAAATTTGTTTGAATCTGTTTGGTTCTGAAATTTAATCTGTTGTGGTTAAGGATTCAACTGTTTTGATGAGAACTCGTCTTTTTTGGTTGAAAATTCAACTATTACAATTTAAAAATTATTTTAAAAAATTGAAAATTTTATTAAAATCTTTTTGTTGAAATATCAACTATTAAATTATTGTTGAGATTCATATTTTTTTGTAGATATTCAACTAGTTGGTCAAAAGCGCTTTGTTGGACATTCGTTTTTTTTTCTTGAAAATTAATTTTATAACTGAAAATTCAACTGTTCCGTTTTGAATTGAAAATTCATCTTTTTGATTCAAAATCTAACGGTTTTGTTGATAATTATTTTTTTTTCTGAAAATTCAACTATTACATTTTTAGTTGATAATTTATCTTTTTTAGTTAAAAATTAATGTATTCTGTTGGAAATACAATTTTCTTGGTTTAAAGTTTTTTAAAATGAAAATTAACTATTTAAGTTTTCGTTGATTTAACTTTTTTAGTTGAAACTTCATGTATTTTGTTGGAAATTTGTATTTTTTTAGAAATTCAATCTTTTGGCTTAAAAATTAAACTATTTGGTTGAAAAATAATTTTTTTTTGGTTGAAGATTCATTATTTTAGTTGAAAATTATTTCTTTCGTTTTGAACTTAATTAAAAAAATTAAGTTTGAGCTAAGAAAAATGAATTTTCAACCAAATGGTTCAAAACGAAAGAAATAATTTTCAACTAACATAATGAATCTTCAACGGAAAAAATTATTCTTTAACCAAATAGTTTAATTTTCAAGCCAAAAGATTAAATTTCTAAAAAAATACAAATTTTCAAGAAAATACATGAAGATTCAACTAAAAAAGATAAATCAACGAAAACTTAAATAGTTAATTTTCATTAAAAAAAACTTTAAACCAAGAAAAATGTATTTCCAACAAAATACATTAATTTTCAACTGAAAAAGATAAATTATCAAGTAAAAATGAAATAGTTGAATTTTCAGTTAAAGAAAAAAAATCAACAAAACCGTTACATTTTGAACCAAAAATATGAATTTTGCAAATTAAAAGATGAATTTTTAATCAAAAAGATGAATTTTCAACTCAAAACGGAACAGTTGAATTTTCAGTTATAAAATTAATTTTCAACAAAGAAAAACGAATTTCCAACAACGCACTTTCGACCAACTAGTTGAATATCTACAAAAAAAAGATGAATAGAAAGATGAATAATTTAATAGTTGAGATTTCAAAAAAAAAAAAATTTTATTTTCAATTTTTAAAAATAATTGTTAAATTTTAATAGTTGAATCTTCAACCCAAAAAGACGAGGTCTCATCAAAACAGATGAATCCTTAACCAAAACAGAGTAAATTTCAAAACCAGATATTCATCCAAACAAATTTTTCACACATTTTTTTCAACAAAAAAATAAATATAGGAATAGTCAAATTTTCTAAAAAAAAAAAATAGTTGAATTTTCAACCCAAAAAGACGAATTTTCTGATTTTCTACCAAAATAGTTGAATTATCAACCAAAATAGTTAAATTTTCAACAACAAAAAATCGGTAAACCTTCAACCAAACAAATGAATTTATAATGAAGTAGTTCAACTTTCAACCAACCCTGGTGGAAAAAATGTTTACAAGAAAGTACAACATTTCTACAACTGTAATTTTGTGTAAAAAAATGTACAAAATTTAACAATAAAATACAGTTAAATTCAAATAGCTCATTTTTTCTTGTATTTTCTGGTGGAAAAGTAAAAAAAAATTAACAATAAAGTATAAGTTTCTACAATTCAAAAATTTGTATAACTTTTTAATAATATTTTTTTTTCCTTTGTTGTAAAAATCTACAAGGTATTACAGAAAACTAAAGAATTTTAAATTTTTAAAAAATTTAGGTGTTTGACGTCATAAAAACACTTTTAATTTTACGTAAATTATTCTAGAAAATTAAGAAAAAATATAAATTTTAACTCAATTTTTGTAAGATATGTAATATATAAGTTTCTACAAGAAACAACAATTAAAAAAAAATGAAGCAAGTTACAGATTTTAACGTTAAAAATATAAATTTTTCAATTTGAAAGCCTCAGTAGTTAAACAAATTTTAACGTTCGATTGGAACTTTAAAAACTATTCTTAATTTTAAAACAATTTAAAATTAATAGATTCATAATTAAACGCTATTATTCAATTCCAAATCCTATTCACATATTGTTTCAATATAAAATATTACATTTTTAACCATTTAATTTAACATTTTTTAATTAAGGCTGACATTTTTTTTAATATTTAGTAATATTTTACTTTTTTATTTAAAATGAGCAATTATAAATCGAATATTAAAAACTAAACAATTGAAGAATTATCAATTTGGAAAAAATTGAGTTAGTTTAAGAGATATTTACAAGTTTTGAGAAAATCCAAACTTAATTTAAAACTGGAAAATATTTTGAATAATAAAAAACTAAATTTAGATTTCTAAAGGTTTCGAAATAAAATTTTGAAGCTTTTCAAGAATCTCTAAAGGTTTTAAGAAACGAAGTGTCTCGTCGTCCCGAAATTCGGGATGACTAGTCCAATATTTTTCATAAGCTTGGCTAGTCGTCCCGAAAATTCGGGACATCTATACCATCCCCTTTTCCAACTTCCCTAATTTTTCGGGACGACTAGACACATCCTTTAAGAAACTAAAAATTAATTCTTAATTTTGCTGGGAAAATTTAAAATGATTTGTTATTTCGAAAAATTCATTTTAAGATAATATTTAAAAAGGATTTAAAACAAACTTTTTTATTTAATAAATGACAATTAAACAATTATTAGTTTAAAAATAATCGAGCAAATTTGAAATATATTTAGAAGTTTTGAAAAGATTCTAAAATAATTTAAAACGTGTAAAGATTTCAAACCATTTAATATACAATGTAGATTTTTGAAGATTTTGAACACAAAATTTATAAGCTTTTTAAGCAATTTAAAAGGTTTTAAATAAATAAAAAATTTGTATCAAAATTCCTAGAAAAACTAAAAATAATTCTGTCAAAAAAGAATCTGGTTGACTTTAAGGTAGTCTTTTTTTACTACAAAAAGAGTTTCGTAGCCTATTGAGTCATTAATAAAGTCGATGAAGTATTTTTGGTGTAACAAATGCTGGCGTTTATGCATGTTTAGAATTTCAAATCCCTTTTAGTGTGTCAAACTTTGGCGCATATACCCTTTTTCGGTGTCAAATGTTGGCGCTTATACCCTCTTGGAATTTCAAACTTTGGCGCTTATACCCTTTTTCGGTGCAAAATGTTGGTGCTTATGTCCTTTCAATTTGCCAAATTTTTGCGCTTGTTCTTTTTTTAGAATTTTAACTTTTGAGATTATGCCCTTTTAGAATTCCAAACTTTGGCGCTTATGCTTGTTTGGTTTTCCAAACGTTGGCGCTTATACCCTCTCGGAATTTCAAACTTTGGCGCTTATACCCTTTTTCGGTGCCAAATGTTGGCGCTTATACTCTTTTGGAATTTCAAACTTTGGCGTTTATACCCTTTTTCGGTGCCAAATGTTGGTGCTCATGCCCTTTTGATTTGCCAAATATTGGCGCTTTATCTCTTATTAGATTTCAAACTTTTGAGATTATTCCCTTTTGGAATTAATTACTTTTAAGCTTATGTTCTTTTGAAATTCCAAGCTTTGGCGCTTATGTCCGTTTGGTTTTTCAAACGTTGGCGCTTATACCCTTTTGGAATATCAAACTTTGGCGAATATACCATTTTTCGGTGCCAAATGTTGGTTCTTATGCCATTTTGGTTTGCCAAATGTTGACGCTTGTTTCCTTCTTAGATTTTGAACTTTTGACATTATGCCCTTTTGAAATTCTCTACCTTGAAGTTTATGCCCTTTTGGAATCCCAAACTTTGGCGTTTATGCCCTTTTGGTTTACCAAATTTTAGCACTTGTACCCTTTTTAGATTTTGAACTTTTGAGATTATGCTCTTTTGGAATTCCAAACTTTGGCGCTTATGCCCGTTTCGTTTGCCAAATGTTGGCGCTTATGCCCTTTTGGAATTTCAAACTTTGGCGCTCATGCCCTTTTTCGGTTCCAAATATTGGCGTTATTTTAAAGGATTTCAAAGAATTTGAAAGATTTTAGGGTATTTCAAAAAATTCCAAGGGGTTTTCAAAAAAGTCGGATCTCAGAATTAAAAATCCTGTAACTCCCTGAATTTTGAAAATTGTTGAAAAACATTTTGACCACAAACATCACTCATCCAGGGTGACGGACAACTGTGCACGGAGCAACTGTGCACGAGCCCATATGTGCACGTCCGTGGCCACTGGTACACCTGTGCACGTTGTTGGCCACAGGCACAACTATACACCGGGCCATCTGTGCACGTCTCGAATTTGGCGTGCACAGATGGGACACTCCCAACTGTGCACGTCGAAATATCGATGTGTAGAGATGGTACCCTAGTAATGTTTAACTTGCACAGATGGGAGACTCCCAAGTGTGCACGACGAAAATTAGACGTGCACAGATGGTACCCTAGCAACAGTTCACATGCACAGGTGGGAGACTCCCAACTGTGCACGTGCACAGATCTTACCCTACCAACGGTTCACGTGGACAGGTAGGAGAGTCCAAACTGTGCGCGTGCACAGATGGTACACTCCCAACTGTGCACGTCACAATTTGCGAGGAGTACAACTGTGCACTTGCCCAACTGTGCACGTCGAAGGTCGGTGGTACAACTGTGCACGTTGTTGGCCACTGGTACAACCCTGCACGTGCACAGATCGGACACTCCCAACTGTGCACGTTGACATTTATATGTGCAGATATGGTACTCAACTAACGTTTTACGTGCACAGGTGGAACACTCCCAACTGTGCACGTACACAGATAGGAGACTCTCAACTGTGCACGTGTCACATGATATGATCAGGTTGTCAACATATAAGTCCACGTGCACATATTGGACACTTTTAACTGTGCACGTGCACAGCTGGGAGTGTTCCATTTGTGCACGCAAAACGTTAGTTAAGTACCATCTGTGCACATCTAAATGTAGACGTGCACAGTTGTGCAAGTGGCCAACAACGTGCACAGTTGTACCACCGGTCATCGACGTGCGCGGTTGGGCAAGTGCACAGTTGTACCCCTCGCAAATTAAGACGTGCGCTGTTGGGAGTCTTCCATCTGTGCACGTGCACAGTTGGGAGTATCCCATCTGTGCACGTGACCTTGCAACTTTAAAATCTAATCGTATTATTTGAGACGTCCACATTTGGGAGGGTACCATCTGTGCACGTAGATTTTTAGACGTGCACAGATGGTGCTCTAGCAATGGTTAACGTGCACAGATCATGGAATTTGCATCTGCGACGTGTGTTCATTTTATTGCTTCAACCTTCAAGTATAGACTTGCGGTCTCATAGACCGCACCATGGTTCTGATATGTTAATCCCTCCCTCCCTGACCTTTCTCGAGGCTGCCGTTATCATTAGCGTTAGTTTTAGTTGAGCTTCCGCCGAGATAGGTCGGAAATATGTAATCCTGCGTGTAACTGGTAAGTAATATCAATCGAAAGCTCATAGGCGGTCCATGGGACCGCACGGCCACAGTAGCGCCACAATTTTATATTTCGGTATCAATTTGTTTCAAGATATTTAAAACGCAAGTTGTCAGACTCAAATAAACTTGAGCTTGATCCTGATACCCCAGAGTACGGAACGCGGCCGTCCCAGAAAAATTTAACATCCCAATTATCTCTCATTTGAGCAAAAACTGATAAATTAGCAGGGGCATATGGACGTGCGGTCTTCCAGATTGCACCATGCTTTTGTTATGTAGGTCCTTCCCTCCACTAGTGCAGAAGATTATTAATAGTAAAAGTTGATCAAATTTATTAATTTTTTACTTATTCCAGTGTCCATTCATATACTTGTATAAGTTAGATAACAAAAGCTTCTTTACTTATTTAATTAGATATAAATATAAATATATACAACGGTCTATGTTTCATAAAGCATTGAAAACGATATCTTTTTTCTTTTTAATTTTCCGTTTTGACTTTCTGAAAGCAAATGGTAAATGTGTTTAATATAGAATAACCTGAAATGTTGTTCATTCGTAATTCGTACCTTCCAATGTATACAAAGCGTCCTGTCATATTCAAACGCTTTGAGGCTCTCAAGAGGCCATTCATCGTCTTCCCTTCACAAAAGCACACCACGATGTTCGCATTGCTATCCTGATTAAGATTCCGTAGGACTCCATCAAAAACTGAATCGTTCGATGTTGATAGGGCTGAATCTTCTCTCGCCACACAAACTCCATTCTTCTCTGCTAATTCACGAAATGCCTGTATTCCACTTTGTCCGTAATTCTCTGCAAAGATCAACAAAACTTGACCAACTTTATCCTATTAAAATTATGCTGAGATGAATTTGTAATTAAAATCTACTTTTTCAATTCGGGAATTTTTTCTTTCCCCCATTCCCCGGTGCAGTGATGGGTAAGTTACTTTTTAAAACTTAAAAATAGTAGATTACGCGTACAGGGGCAAAAACGTGGAAATGCCCACGAGCTTGAAGTTGGCTGCACGAGGCCGCAGGGATAGTGGCTTTGCGTCATCGAAGGCAGAGTTGACAGTACGCGGCCGTAGGCCGAGGGCTGCCACCGCGCAAAATGATGGATTACCGCGATCCCTGCGACCGAGTGCAGCCAAATCACGCGAGTCATTCATCCAATCACGAAGACGAAAATTGTTGAAAACTGTTCAATGAGGTACGAAAGCCGCCGTTTACCACTTTCGCGTGAAAAAAAATATTACGTAACACTTTAAGAGGGGAGGGGTCTTCCCTAACGTCACAAAGTCAAAACGTCACATGACACTTTTCTGATCAAAAAATCAAATTTAATTAAGAGTTGATACATTTTAAAGACCAATATTATCGACACAACCAAATTTATTAGTCGCATTTTCAAACCGAAAAGTTGAATTTTCATCAAAAACTTTCATTTACAACCAACAAAGATAAATTTTTGATCCATAAAGACGAAATTTGTATGAAAAAGGGGAATGTCCAACAAAACAGCTGATTTTACAGTCAAATACCTGAATTTTCAAGCAAAAGAGATGAGGCCGAAAAGATTAACTTTTTAGAAGACAGTTGAAATTCCAATCCGAAAAGTCTATTTTCAACCGAGGAAGAAGAATGACATTTTTTTATATAATATATAATTATAAATAATTTATAAATTAATTTAATTCAATTTTAATTTAATTTAATTATAAATATATAATTAATTTAATAAAATAATTAAATTAAAATTTAACAAAATAGTTCAATTTACAACCGAATAGTTAAACTTTCAAGCAAAAGAGATGAATTTTCAACAAAATAATTGAGTTTTCAACCAAATGGAGAATTTTTAAACAAAAAAGGTACTTTTACAACCGAAAATGGAATTTTTGAATATACAGTTTGAAAAATCATTTTCAAACAAATATTTTTCAACGAAATCGTTGAATTTTCAACTAAAAAAGATAAATCTTCAATCAAGAATCAAATAATTAAATTTTTAGTTTGAAAAACTAATTTTAAACAAAAAAGTAATAATTTCCAACCAGTTAAATTTATCTAAAAAAGACAAATATTCAAAACATACATGCATTTTCTACCAAATAGTTAAAATTTCAACTTATAGAGCATCAATTTTCAACAAAAAATGGAATAGTTAACTTTTCAGATATAAAATTAATTTTTTACAAACAAAAAAGTTTCCAACAAAATAGTTAAATTTTCAAACAAATAGTTCAATTTAATCCAAAAATATGAATTTTAAACGAATAAGTTAATTTCCAACTAAATAATCCAATTTGGTACAAAATTGTTGAATTTTTAAGCCAAAAAGACGAATTTGCTACAAAACATTTGAATTTTCAACTCGAAAATATGAATTTTCAACAAAAAAGTTAATTTTTAAGAAAACAGTTGAATTTTAAACTAAAGCGACGAATCTTCATCCAAAAAAATTAAATTTTCAAAAAGTTGTTTAACTTTAAACCGAGTATTTGATTTTGCAACATCAACAAAATAAGTTCTCAACAATAGATGTAATAGTTAATATTTAAACAAAACAAAATTTTTTATTTGAAATCAAAAACAGTTGAATTCAATCAAAAAAATGTATTAACAAAATAAATGAATCCTCAACCAAAAGGGATTAATTTTCAACCAAACATTTTTACCAAGAAGGATAACTTTTCAACTAAGAGGATCGATTTTCAATTTAAAATATCATTTTTCAACCAAAAATCGAATAGGTACATTTTTAGTTAAGAAAATCATTTCTAAAAAAAAATGAGCAGAATAGTTCAATTTTTAACCAAAAAGTTGAATTTTCAACTAAAACGATGAATCTTCAAAGAAAAAAATCAATTTTTCACAATGAAGTTCAACGAACTAACTGATTGATTTAAAAGAAAAAAAATGAATTCTCACCGAAACATTTAATTTGTAATATTTCAATCAAAAATATTTCAATTTGAAATAAAAAACAGTTAAATTCAACCAAAAAATACAAATTTTTAACAAAATAATTGAATCCTTAATGAAGAGAAACTTTCAACCCAGCCATTACATTTTCGACCAAATGGGATGAATTTCCAACTAAGAAGTTTAGTTTTCTATCAAAATGACGAATTTTCAACAAAATTCAAGAATTTTTACCCGGAAAAATTGCCTTTTTAATTTAAAATATCAATTTTCAACCAAAAATGGAATAGTTACATTTTCAGTCAAGAAAGTTAATTCTCAACCAACAAAAAAAAACAATTTTTAGCAGAATAGTTAAATTTTCAACCAAAAAGTTAATTTTTTTTAACCAAGAAGATTAATTGTTTCCCAAAAAGACGAATTAGCAACGAATACATGAATTTTCAACCAATTAATTGTATTTACATCTGAAGAAGGTTAATTCAAATTTAAATTAAATAAGAAGAAAATACTTAAATTTTCAACCAAGGAAACCAGCTTTCAACTAAAATAATACATCTTGAGCCAAAACATGGATTTTTAACCAAATAGTTGAAGTTTCCTCTAAAAAGATAAATGTCAAAAAAAAATGGAATAGTTAAATTTTCAGTTAAGAAAATTAATTTTCAACTGAAAATTAAACGTATTTTCAACGAAGTCGTTGCATTATGAACAAAGTCATTAAATTTTTAACCAAATAATCCATTTTTAATCAAACTAGATCAATTGCGAACCGAAAATATGATAAAAAGTTTTTGATCAAGAATAGTTAGATTTTCTTATTAGGTTCTACTAATTCAGTTCGCATTGAAGCAAAAAAAAAAACAAGAAAAAGCAAAAATTTCTTGGAAACAGGGAAAAAATAAGAATTTTTGAAAAAAAGGGGAAAAGAGGGGAATAGGGGAAAGAGTGTGAAGTCTAAACTATGAAGGTGATTTTCAAACTCATTAAATTATTATTTGACTGTACAAATTGAAGAAAAAATTTCTCACCATTAGGCAAGTCAATTGAAAATTCAAAAATAAAAAAATCTTGTAATGGAAAGATGGAAAAAAAAGAAAAACATTTTTTCGTCGAAATATAATATTTCAAAAAATAACAAAAAATGCAATTTTCCTAATTTGCACACAAAGTTGCCAAAATTTTTCAAATATTTTTTTGTGCTCTTTTTAGTAAACTAAGGAAAGACGTATATATTTTTAACTATTAAACAAATTTTTTAAATATTTTTCACGGATCCTGTGTAAACGCATTTTGATGGATCTTTTGTAAAAATGGCTGTTTCAGGTAAAAGACAAAAAAGTGAAAAAGTAAAAGATAGAAGAAAATTTTGTTTGAAACTTAAAAATATGTACAAAAAACATTTTTTTTGCAACTTCAGGTACAAATTAACAAAATTGCATTTTTCGTCATTTTTTGAAATATTATATTTTGACAAACAAATTATTATGTTCTTACTTCTCTCCCATCTCAGATTATTTATTTCCATAAACTTTACCCGACAAAAGTTTAAAAAACATTTTTTTTATACACACAAAATTTGAAAACTTAAAAATTTGAAAAATTTCAATCGACTTGACTATTGGTGAGAAATTAAATGTCATTTTTAATCATTTTGAGTTTTCTCGGCCCGCCCTATTTACATTATTCAAAAAATTTTAATACATTTTTTTTAATTTTCTAAAATAAAAAGATCAACCAAATGGCCGAATTTTCAAACAAAAAAGGTACGTTTAGAACAAAAAATGAAATTGTTGAATTTAATGTTTAAAAAAAACTTTTTAATCAAACAGTTGAATTTTTAAGCTGAAAAGTCGAATGATTCAGAAAAAGTTGATTCTTAAACTAGAAAAGAAAAATTTTTAACAAGAAAGATAATTTTCAAACAAGGAGGATGAATTTTCAACGAAATAGTTGAATTTGTAACTAAAAAAGAGAAATCTTCAATTAAGAAAGAAATCATTATATTTTTAGTTTGAAAAACTAATTTTCAAACAAAAAAGAAGTTTCAACCAGTTAAATTTAACTGAAAAGACAAATATTTAAACAATAAATGAATTTTCTACAAAATAGTTAAAATTTCCGAAGTGTCTCGTCCCGAAATTCGGGAACGGAATAGTTAAATTTTCAGATATAAATTTAATTTTCTACAAAAAAAATAAGTTTCCAAACAAAATAGTTAAATTTTCAAACAAATAGTTTACTTTACATGCAAAAATGTGAATTTTCAACAAAAAAGTTAATTTCCAACTGAACAGTCCAATTTGCTACCAAACTGTTGAATTTTCAAGCAAAAAAAAAGAATTTTCCACAAAACAGTTGAATCTTTAACGAAAATTTTAATTTAATACCAAATTGTTAAATTTTGAACTTATAGAGGATATATTTCAAAAAAAAATTAAATAGCTAACTTTTCAGAAAAAAATTAGTTTTCCATAATAAAACGAATTTCCCGCAAAATAGTTAAATTTTCAAATGAATAGTTTAATTTTCAACCAAAAATATGAATTTTCAACCTAAAAGTCCGAATTGCTAACTAATTGTTGAATTTTCGAGCCAAAAAGACGAATTTTCTTCAAAACATTTGAATTTTCAACTCGAAAATATGAATTTTTCAACAAAAAAGTTAATTTTCAAGAAAATCGTTGAATTTTGAACTTAAGCAATGAATCTGCAACAAAGAAAAAATGAAATTTTTATGAAGTAGTTTAACCTTGAACCAAGCAGTTGATTTTCAGAACAAAAATTAATTCTCAACGATACATGTAATAGTTAATATTTCAACAAAAAATATTTGTATTTAAAATCAAAAATATTGGAATTCAGCCAAAAAATACGAATTTTCACCAAAATAATTGAATCCTCAACCAAAAGAGATTCATTTTCAGCTAAACATTTTTATCAAAGAGTATGAACTTTCAACCGAGAATATCAATTATTATCTACCAAAAAAGACGAATTTTCAACAAAATAATTGAGTCTTTAATCAAAAGAAACTTTCAACGCAGCAATTACATTTTTAAGCAAAAAGGATGAATTTTCAACTAAGAAATTTAGTTTTCATTCAAAGTGACGAATATTCCACAGAATTCAAGAATTTTTAACTGGTAGACCTTTTTCAATTTAAAATATCAATTTTTAATCAAAAATGGAATAGTTACATTTTCAGGAAAGAAAGTTTATTCTCAACCAACAAAAAAACAATTTTCAGCAGAATAGTTCAATTTTTAACCAAAAAGTTGATTTTTTAACCAACAAGATTAATTGTTTACCAAAAAGACGAATTATCAACAAATACATGAATTTTCAACCACTTACTTGTAGTTTCAACTAAAGAAGATTAATTTAAATTTGAATTAAATTAATTTTAATTAAAATTGAAATCAAAATTTAAATTTAAATTATATTAAGTTAAAATTTAAATTTAAATTTAAATTTAAATTAAATGTAAATTAAATAAAAAGAAAATATTGAAATTTTTCAACCAAGGAAACCAGCTTTTAACTAAGATGATGCATCTTCAGCCAAAAAATGGATTTTTAACCAAATCAAATAGTTGAATTTTCATCTAAAAAGATAAATTTCATACAAAGACTATTAAATTTTAAAAAAGTTCTCGTAGAATACGCGTTAAACTACCTGGTGCATGACCCGGTGCACCCGGATCCTCAGCTCACCACTTTTAGTTATTTTGGATGTTGGCACAATTTAAATTTTAAAAAAGTTCTCGTAGAATACGCGTTAAACTACCTGGTGCGTGACCCGGTGCACGCGGATCCTCGGCTCACCACTTTTAGTTATTTTGGATGTTGGAACAATTTAAATTTTTAAAAAGTTCTCGTAGAATACGAGCTAAACTACCTGGTGCGCGACCCGGTGCATCCGGGTTGTCGTGTCACCACTGTTAGTTATTTTGGATGTTGGCACAATTTAAATTGTTAAAAATTTATCGTAGATGACGTCTTCAACGGCCTGGTGCACAAAACTAAATCATGGTAACGGTAACGGTAACGCACGAAGATGGGCTTTCAAAGATAGGATTCAAGAATTTTTAACCGGAAAAATTCCCTTTTTAATTTAAAATATAAATTTTCAAACAAAAATGGAATAGTCACATTTTCAGTCAAGAAAGTTAATTCTCAACCAACAAAAAAACCAATTTTTAGCAGAATAGTTAAATTTCCAACCGAAAAGTTAATTTTTTTAACCAAGAAGATTAATTGTTTCCCGAAAAAAACGAATTAGCAACAAATACATGAATTTTCAACCAATTAATTGTACTTACATCTAAAGAAGATTAATTTAAATTTAAATTAAATAAGAAGAAAATACTTAAATTTTCAGCAGAATAGTTCAATTTTTAACCAAAAAGTTGATTTTTTAACCAACAAGATTAATTGTTTACCAAAAAGACGAATTATCAACAAATACATGAATTTTCAACCACTTACTTGTAGTTTCAACTAAAGAAGATTAATTTAAATTAAATTAATTTTAATTAAAATTCAAATCAAAATTTAAATTATATTAAGTTAAAATTTAAATTTAAATTAAAATTAAAATTATATTAAATGTAAATTAAATAAAAAGAAAATATTGAAATTTTTCAACCAAGGAAACCAGCTTTTAACTAAGATGATGCATCTTCAGCCAAAAAATGGATTTTTAACCAAATCAAATAGTTGAATTTTCATCTAAAAAGATAAATTTCATACAAAGACTATTAATTTTCTACAAAAAAAAAAGACAAATCTAACTAATTTTCAACTAAAAATTAAACGAATTTTCAAAAAAGTAGTTGCCTTTTCAACAAAGTAATTAAATTTTCAACCAAAAAGTCGAATTTTTAATTAAACTAGATCAATAGCGAACCCAAAATATGATGGTTGGCTTTGCAACAAAAAAAATTTTAATAAAGAAAAGTTGGATTTTTTTATTGGTTTCTATATGAGTGAGTTCGCATTTAAGCGAAAAAAAAGACAAGAAAAAGGGGAAATTACTGGAAAACAGGGAAAAAATGAGAATTCTGGAAAAAAGTGGAAAAGAGGGGAATAAGAAAAAGAGGGTGAAGTCTAAATTATGAAGGTGATTTTCAAACTTACTAAATTGTTATTTGACTGTACAAATTAAACAAAAAATTTCTCACCATTGGGAAAGTCGATTGATAATTTAAAAATTGAAAATTTTTGTATTTTTTTGTGTGGGGATGAAATTTAAAAAAAAATTTTTTTTGATAAAAGTTTATGAAAATAAATAACCTTAAATGGAAGAAAAGAAAGAAAAATATTTTTTCGTCGAAATATAATATTTCAAAAAATTACAACAAATGCAATTTTCCTAATTTGCACCCAAAGTTGCCCAAATTTTTAAAATATTTTTTTTGTGCTCTTTTTAATCAACTAAGGAAACACGTATATATTTTTAAGTATTAAAAAAAAATTTTAATATATTTGACGGATCCTGTGTAAAATGAAAAAGTAAAAGACAGAAAATGAACTTTGTTTGAAACTGAAAAATATGTACAAAAACATTTTTTTTGCAACTTTAGGTACAAATTAACAAAATTGAATTTTTCGTCATTTTTTGAAATATTGTATTTTCACAAACAAATTTTATGTTCTTACTTCTTTCCCATCTAAGATTATTTATTTCCATAAAATTTACCCGACAAAAATTTAAAAAACATTTTTTTTCCATACACACAAACTTTGAAAAATTTCAATCGACTTGTCTATTGGTGAGAAATTATATTTGTTTAAAAAATTTGTTTATAATGCCACAAAGAAACTTTTTAGTGCCATTACCAATGAATCTTATCATTTTGAGTTTTTTTGGCCCGCCCTATTTACAATATTCAAAAAATGTGAATAAATTTTTTTTAAATTTTCTAAAATAAAAAGATCGACCTGATTTGATGCTGAAGGAGCATGTAAAAAGACATTTACCGAGTCTCGGGGCTTTCCTCAGAAGTAGAGTTTCACACTTTATTGACTCGATGCAAAATTATCCGACTTATATCCTATAAAAGCTTCGCTGCGCCACAGCTTCCGTTTCCGGGAGAAAACGCGATTAAGGGAACCGCGGTGATTTTATCGGCTCTTATTTACCAAGAAACTTCCTCGAGTTTCAGATTTTCACAGTTCAAGAACTAGAAGCTGGTAAAATTGATTTCACTTTAATATTTCAATTAAGAAGTGACGTCCGTTGTTCATCAGGGAGAATTAAAAGTGCTGGAAAGAGAAACAGAACTCTAGAAATTCTATCAATTCGTCTAAACATCAAGAAGAAAGAATCCTTAAGAAAAATCATTAATTTATATTTTATTTTCAAGAAGTTGATCCATTTTAAATTATCCTATAAAAAGTAATCATACAAAATGTTCGACGAGGTTAAGGATATAAGCACTTTAGGGAATAAAATATTGACAGAAGTAGATGTGATAACGTTAATGGTTATTTGGTTACGAGGAAGACTAGAGATAGCTATGCTTGGAAATAAACACGGGATCAATAAAAACATTCAATCAATATACTGGGATTAAGAAAATGTAATTTCTTGTTACAAGGAAAGTAAATAAAATGATAAGGACTTTTTCAGCTTCAAAGAAATTTAAAAAGAAAGAGGATTCAGTTCATTTATTTTTATGGAAAAAATTAGAGAAGGGAAGTAGGGGTAGTGAGGGAAAATTATGAAAGGGGAAATGAGGGTAGGGGGATTTGTGGGAAATTTGCGGGGGCAGGGGAAGTAGGGAAAGTGAGGGGAAGTAAGGAAAGGGAAAGAGAAGAAGTGAGTGAAAATTAGGGAAGAGGAAGTAGGGGGACATGAAGGATGAATTAGGGAAAGTAAGAGGAAATTAGGAGTGGGGGAGTAGGGAAAGCGAGAGGAAATAAGGAGAGGAGTCGGGGAACTGAAGAGAAATACGGGTAGGGGAATTTGGGGAGGGGAGTAGGGGAAGTAGGAGAAGTAGTGGAAGTAAGGGGAATTAAGCGGAGAAGAGGAGAGGGAAAATGACGTGGTAAGTAGATAAAGTGAGGGAAAATTAGGGAGGAAAAGTAGGGGAAGTGAGGGGGAGTAGGGGAAATCGGTTGAGGAAGGGAAGTAGGGGAAGGAGAGTATCAGCTGGGGAAGTAAAGAGAGGGGGATGTATTGGAGGAAGAGATTTGGGAAGGGATGGGAAGCGATGAGTGTAGTGAGGGGAGGGGAATTGGGAGAGGAAATAATGGAAACGCAAGGTCAATATTTTTTATAATTAATGAAAATTAATGTCTGAACTTCATTATATTCCCTAATCACTCTGAAATCCCTAAAATTATCTGAATTTCATGCAATCCTTGAATTCCTGAAAATCTCTCAAATCCTTGATTTCTCTGAACTCCTTAAATATTCTGAATTCCTTGCATCCTCTGAATTCCTTCAATTCTTCTGAATTCATTAAATATTCCGAATTTTCTTAATTCCACGAATTCCTTAAATGCTCAGAAATTCTCTGAATTCCCTCTAATCCTTCATTATCCTGAATTCCTTGGATATTCTGAAATCTTTGTATTCCTCGAATTCTTTGAATTCTCTAAAATCCTTGAATATTCTGAATTCCCTGAATTCCTTGAATAATCTAAATTTCTGAAATTTTTGGAATTCTCTACATCTCATGAATTCCTTCAAATCTTTTAAATTATTTGAATTTCCTGAATTCATAGAATTTCTGAAATTCCTTTCATTCTTCTGAATTCCTCTGAATTCTTCGCATTATTTTGAAATCCTTGGAATTCAGGGAGTTCTCAGAATTCAAGAAATTCCACGAATTCAAGAAATTCAGGTAAATAATAGAATTTAGATGAATTCGAAGCAGCTTTTTAATTTTTCAAGACCCTCTCGCCATCAATCTGTGAATAACTAAACAAAAATTTTCTGAAAAATAAAACCATATCTCTAAAATTATTATTTTTTTTTGCGTAATTATAAAACTGTACAATTTAAACTTGGAATCACACTGTAAAATTCCCGAATTGGAAAATTCACGAAAAATAAAATTCCTGAATTAGAAAATTCCCGATTAATAAAATTCCCGAAATTCGGGAATTTTACAGTGTCGGGAATTTTTTTCGGGATTTTTCAGTCGTCCTCATTTTCATTAATCAAACTCAGAAACTTATTTTGCCTATACATTGTAAAAATTTAGTGAAAGTACAGAAAACTAAAACCATTTTTACAGGAATCTATAAATAAATACAATAAATTACAGAAAAGTACAACTTTTTTCTATTCTTGAGACGAATTTTGTACTTTTTTGTATTTTTATGTAAATGCTTGTACTTTATTGTAGTTTTAATCTTCTACAAGAATTTACAAAAACTTACATCTACAAGAATCTACAGGAATTTACAGTTTTTGTAACCAAAAAGTTGTTCTTTGAAGTTCTTTTTGAAGTCTTTTTGAATATTCTCTTGAAAATTTATTTCGAAAAAATAATTTAAAAAATCTCCAGGAATCTAATAATAATATTTTGGAACTCGAATTTTTCCTACAATTTTTTGAAAATCCTGCAAAAGTAAAAAAACTACCTTAAAATCATCCAGATTCTTTTTTGACAAAATTATTGTTAGTTTTTCTAGGAATTTTGATACAAATTTTTTTATTCATTCAAAACCTTTTAAATTGTTAAAAAAGCTTATAAATAGGTTTTTCATACTTTTGTCGATCATAGGGGGTAAATTTCAATAAAACTCACAATTTTGTTTTGTAACGTTTCGTCAGCTTGGTTCGCTGACCTCTTCAGACTGAAATTTTCCTTAATATAAAATCTCTAAACGATATTGTCGTTTTCGATTCTGACGATTTTCGAGAGTAACACGGTGGTAACGTTTGCTTGCTGTAGGCCGCTCATATTCAACAGTAGTGGGTGTCTGTGTGTGGTACTGCATTTGAAATCAGTGATGCTAACTGAGTCGCCTTTATCTGCGTATGTTTGAATTGTAATATAGTTGATTGGCTGTAGTACGCGCCCGTGTTTGAATTCCCAATGAGGACGCGAACTAGAACCAATAAGCGCCATTCTATCGAAGCATGCGCATGTCAAGGTGGTCTTTTCGGGATCACTTAGTTCGAGTTCGATTATAATACGTCACGTGTTTTTTCGTATTTGGTAATGCGCGGCTCAATGTTGCCAACCGTTGCACGGTAAAGTCTGTAAAAGAAGTAATGAACCATAACCTCAATTGCGATGGTAGTCTGTTTTTAAACTGTTTACGCAAACAAGAAATTTTCAAATTAATCAGTTTTACGCTCTGTAACTGTGATTTCTATCATGGTTTAATTATATTTATCATATTAAATATCATTTGTGAAACTCGTATACGTTTTGGTTCTACTTTCCCTATAGGATTGAAATCTCCATTTCCTTATAGTGACACATTCGAATAATTATTTTTTTTCGGTTTGAATAGAAGTATATCAAAGATCTGTGTATGTCTACAGATCAAAAATTTTATAATTTAAGAAGATGTTCAAATTAAGAATTTTTAAGCTCTCAATGAGCACTGCTATTAAAAAAAACACCGATACTTTAAGAAATTGATTTTGATAATTTGAAGGGATTTTAAAGAAGTTCAAAGACTATAAGGTATCTTTTTTATTCAAAAGGAATTTTCAAGATCTTCAAATAATTGCAAGGAATTTCAAAAGATTTCAAAGAATTTGGAATATTTTGACTTATTATAAAATATTTTAAAGAATTTTTAATTGATTTCACTAACTTAATAGGATTTCAGAGGATTTAAAAAATTTCAATTGATTCTAAAAGATTTAAAATTGATATATTGTGGGAAAATATTTCAAACAATTTCAGTAGATTCCGAAGAATTTTTTATTTATTTTGATAATTTCAAGGAATTTAAAAAAAAAGACTGGGAATATTTTAGGGCATTTGAAAAGAATCCAAAACATTTGAAAGAAATGTCAATAATTTCAATGAATGCCAACAGATTTTAAAGGGTTTGAAATATTTTAGGATATTTTAACAGATTTCAAGGAATTTTCAACCGATTTTAGTAATTTAATTGATTCAAAAGGATTTTTTCAAGATTAGGAATATTTTAGGGTATTTCAAAAGAATCCAAGATATTTCCAAGAGATTTAAACAATTTGAAGGGATTTCAATAATATGTAAAGAATTTGGAAACTTTTAGAGGTTTCTTGAAGATTCCAAGGATTTTTCATTTGATTTCAGTGCTTTAATTGATTTCAGAGGATTTTGAAATATTCTAGAGTAATTTAAAAGATTCCAAGGAATTTTTTATTTATTTTGATAATTTGAAGGAATTTTAAAAGACTGGGAATATTTTAGGGCATTTGAAAAGAATCCAAAGCATTTGAAAGAGATGTCAATAATTTCAATGAATGCCAACAGATTTCAAAGGGGTTGAAATATTTTAGGATATTTTAACAGACTCCAAAGCATTTCCAAGAGATTTCAATAATTTTGAGGAATTTCAAAAAATGGTAAAGGATTTGAGAACTTTAACAGTATTTTAAAAGACGTCAAGACATTTTCGTAAGCTTTAAAAAGTTTCAAGTGATTTTTAAAGATTTATTAAAGGATTTCAATAATTTGAAAGAGTTTCAAAGGATTGGAAATAATTTATGGTGCTTTTAAAAATTGCAAGGGATTTTGAAGAGTTAAAAAAATTTCAAGGAGGTCTAAAATATTGTGAAGGATTTTAAATCTCTTAGGGTATTTTGAAAGATCCTATGAATTTTTGAATTGATTTCAGTAATTTAATGTTACTCATAGGATTTGAATTATTTTATGGTATTTTAGAAGATCTAAAGCATTTTCAAGAGCTTTAAAATGTTTCAATTGATTTCCAAAGGTTTGAAAGGATTTGATAACTTTAACAGTATTTCAAAAGATTCTAAGGAATGTTCAATTGGTTTCAGAGGATTTGAAATATTTTAGAGTATTTAAAAAGATTCTAAAGCATTTTCGAGAGATTTGACAAAATTTGCATGGGGTATTGTATCGAAGAGTTTTCTAAAATTTCGAAAATATAGATCGATTTAATAGGACCTATGCCAGGTTTTAGGGTATATCAAAAGATTTCAAGCAATTTTGAATTTATTTCGGTAACCTAATAGGATTTGCAATGATTTAAAATATTATAAAGTATTTCTAAAGACTTTAATGCACTTTCAAGATATTATTAATTTTTTATGGAATTTTAAAGACTTTGAATGACTTTAAGAGGAATGAACAAATTTTTATTGGGGTTTAAAGAATTTGTTTACAACTTTGCAATATATGAAACTATTTCATAGGACTTGCGAGGTTTCAATATATTTTAGAATATTAAAATGAATTTTATGAGATATCCGAAGATTTCAATGATTTTAATGGATTTTAAAAGCTCCCAAGGTATTTTCAAAAATTTTCCAGGATTCAAGAAAATACTTTAAAATTTCATATAATTTCACGGGATTTTATAATATTTCACTGTACTTTAAGAAATTCATTCACAAGAAGTGAGGGGTTTTTTTAGGTTTTCACAGATTTGTGGAGATTTTCAAATATGTTTTGCAATTAATTTGAATTCACCCTGAATTGTTACTCATTCATTCAGAATTATTTTATTATGTCTTTCGAATTTTGTTAATTTACCTGAATTCTTTTGAATTAAATCAATAATTCTATTCTGTTCAATGGATATTTTTTTTCAGTTTGTGTTTAATTCGTCTTGAAGTGTTTTAAACTTATTTTGAATTCTTCAACATTCAATACAATTCTTTTGAATTCCCTTGTATTTTTCCAAAATCATTTTAAAATTACTAAAATCAATTACATTTTTTGGAGTTTAAAATTTTTTCCAATTTATTTCCATGTTTTAAATTTTAACTTTAATTCTTTGAAGTTTTATGAATTTTTCGAAATGCTTTCAAATCCAAAAGAACATTAGTCACACTATTGATGCACATATTTACTTTAAGTCACTTTTTGGATTAGAAATGAGTCTTGCTGCAAAAAACGTCGAATTAAAAATTATTGCTGCGCACTCCCGAGATATTCTCTGGACATCTGCTTTTAGACAACTTCGCATTCAAAATACAATACTTTCGAATAATTTTCAATCCGACGTTTTTTGTAGGGTAATTTCTCTGCTTTTTTCGGTTTGAATTCGTCACTATTCTTAAATAAATTAGGCTGTAGCCGCCCTTAGAATAATAAACTACAAATTCAGGCCTCGGGCTCAAAACACACTATTGACACTATTTGACACTTTTTTCAAGCGATGACGCTGTTTTGCTACTATTTTGAAAAAAGACACTAAAGACACTATTTTCCAATTGAAAACACGAATTTATCAACCAATATAGATTTTTTGAAGAATAAAAAATTGACAGAGTTTCGCAGAAGGAAAAAAAATATATTGTTGGAAAAGTTTTTGTTTAATTTAGCTTTTAATAAGAAAGATACTGTAACGTTTATAAAGGCCTGGAAAGTTCTATCGACAGGATAATTTTCTTCTTATAATACAAGAATTTAATCATTTTGACGTAAACAACAGATACGATAAAAATGTTCACACAAAAATGTTCATGTATAAAAAAGTTATACTAAAATACATTTTACTTTTCCGTAATAACTTGCATCATTTATGATAAAAATTAGAAAATTAATTTTTCATGAAAAAAATTCACCACATCTCTCAATGCATAATAAAATATTAGTGGCGAATGGATTACTATAGAGTATAAACAGCAATAATTGCGGAGCAAATAGACAATTTAAAAATTTGTTATCATATTTCTTGAAAACTGAAAGATTGGTAATTACTGCCACTATTCTATGTATCATTCATTTTTTTAAACTTTGTAAAGCTTATATAATAATGAAAATTAATATTATTCGCAGTATTTGTCAATTTGAAATGTATGTGCTCATATACATGTTAAAACGAATAATTCACAATTTATTTTATAAATAACATTTCTTTTAATTTATAAAATAAAAAATGTATTACGCCAATATAATTTACAAATAAGTTAAATGTTGAACAAATTTAAGAGCCGATTATAATAATTTGAATTATATTCACAATTTTTTCAAGATGATAACGGTGGCAGAATTTACCTACAAATAAATTATGAGAAATCCATTACTCCTTTAGCTTCAAAAGGGAAAAAATATGAAAAGGAGCTCCTTATTGAAGGCTACGTACATCATCCTGTAGTGCCTTCTAATTATTTGTTGTGAATATTTTGTAAAATTAATTAAATATAAATAACATAGAAAAAATAAGTATTTGGTTTATTCTTTTTCAAAAAAAAATTAGTAGGCGCGCGCCTTGGCGCGCGCAAGACTACTAGTATTTTAAAAAAGTACCAACATTTAGAACCAGTACAAAACACGAATTTATGGATAATTTTGAAAAAAAGGGGGGTTTGCACTTCACCTTGTATAACACTGTCAAGACATCACGTAGAAATAAAAATTTTTTGTAAGAAGACAAGAAAATAAGTGTTTTTCTTGTCAACTAGTCCGAATTTGGGTTTTGCCTAATGCTAGACCGTCATCTGTAAGGTGAGGACTATAACTGCAGGTGTTGAGGCTCAGAGGTGGTATTTATACTCAAAAGCATTACGTACAATTAACGAATTATAATATAAAGAAAAATGCAGTTAAATAAAGCTTAAAGTTTTAAACTTTGTAACGCCGGGTTGTACCTGTGATTTAATGTATAAATATCATCTTTTTTGTTAATGCTATTGTTGTTGAGCTTAATATGTAACATTTCGGAAATTAATCTTTTTTGATAGTTAGCTTCAAAATCAAGAATTGTTGTGTTTATCCAATCAAATTCATGCTGCTGAGAATTACAATGTGCATTTATAACAAATTCCCTTTTCTTGTTATTTTTGTGTTCTTTTATACGTACTTCTAACATTCTTTTGGTTTCACCCACATAACAAACAGGACAATTTTTACAAACAATTTTATAAACAACATTAGTTTGATCCCATTTTTTTGACACATCTTTACCTAGCTTAACTATGTCTGACAAAGAAGGTTTTATCGAAGGTATTACAGTTATATTAAGTTTTTTGAACATATGAGAAGTTTGATCAAAAAACTTTTTATGTATGGTAAGCAAACTTTTGGTTGACGGGCCAATAACTGTTTTCCAGCAGAGTTGTTCTGATCAAGTAAGTATTTTATTTTTTGTTTTCGGATCTTTATTTGTTGATTAATAAATTGAATCGGATAATCATTGTTCTGTAATAATTTAGTTATAATTTTCAAATTTTTGGTATGGAATTTTTTGTGTGATAACTTTATTGCTCTGTCAACCAAGTTGAATACAATGTTTTTTTGACTTGTTTTGGGTGACCTGAAAGGAATTTAACCGTCCTACCTGTTATTAGATAACGGCCGATGCAAAAGTGTAAATAGAGACACTTGGGTTAAGAACCTGACTAAATAACAAATCCCTTCTGATGTTATTGATATTGTATCTTTGGGTCCTAATCACAGTATTCCTTCGAAATTTTCTCCCAAAGATGCGATGAATGTGATTAAAACTATAGAAACGTCTTTACAATCATTAGGCATGTCAGACACTACAAAAAACGAAATAAGAGACAAACTGACTAGAAATATAAGCAGTAATATGAAACAAGACACTCATATTTCTGTCGAAGAAAGATCTTTTGCTACAAAATTAAAAACCACAAAATCCTCTATCAAAAAGAATCCAGATATCTTTTTCACAGTTGCTGATAAAGTAAATGTTTCAGTTTGTTTGTATAAAAAAGATTACATGGAAAAAATGAATAATATTTTGCTGGATTCTAATACATAAAAAGATTAAATAAAAATCCTCTTAAACAATTACAAGTGGATACTTCCAAAATATTAAAATATTGAAATGATAATGAATTGTTGCAATATAAATATCACAATAATGATCTGACTTGTACTAACACTATGATAGCAAAATGTTACGGTTTACCAAAAATCCATAAGGAAAATACACCACTTCGTCCCATAATTTCTTTAATAAACAGTCCAACTCATTTCTTAGCAAAAGTTATATATCAAGAACTCAAAAATGTTATAAAGATTCCCAAATCACACATTAATAATAGTCTTGATTTAAAAGAAAAATTAAAAAATGTAGTAATTGATAATGATCATATTTTCATGTCCTTAGATGTCAGCTCTTTATTCACAAACGTTTCATGCTCCTTAGTGTTAGAAAGTCTTGATAGAAGGGTTCATTACATTCATTCTAATTGTAAAATACCTTTCGATGATATAAGAAGATGCACAGAATTTCTTTTTGACAATACTTATTTCGTTTTTAATGAAAATATATATCAACAAATTTTTGGCACTCCGATGGGTTCTCCCATTTCACCCCTATTTGCAGACATGGTTATGGATGACCTGGAAAGTTATTGCCTAAATATTCTAAAAGATAAACACGGTGTCACTCTCCCTTTTTATTATCGATATGTGGATGACACCATCTTATGTGTCAAAAAAGTTCATATTAATCTAATCATCGACACATTTAATTCATTTAACAGAAAGTTACAATTCACATTTGAAATAGAAGAAAACAATAAAATTAATTTCTTGGATATATCTTTAATAAAAGAAAATAATAAAATTATCACCAATTGGTATCAAAAGCCAAATTTATCAGGTAGGACGGTTAAATTCCTTTCAGGTCACCCAAAACAAGTCAAAAAAACATTGTATTCAACTTGGTTGACAGAGCAATAAAGTTATCACACAAAAAATTCCATACCAAAAATTTGAAAATTATAACTAAATTATTACAGAACAATGATTATCCGATTCAATTTATTAATCAACAAATAAAGATCCGAAAACAAAAAATAAAATACTTACTTGATCAGAACAACTCTGCTGGAAAACAGTTATTGGCCCGTCAACCAAAAGTTTGCTTACCATACATAAAAAGTTTTTTGATCAAACTTCTCATATGTTCAAAAAACTTAATATAACTGTAATACCTTCGATAAAACCTTCTTTGTCAGGCATAGTTAAGCTAGGTAAAGATGTGTCAAAAAAATGGGATCAAACTAATGTTGTTTATAAAATTGTTTGTAAAAATTGTCCTGTTTGTTATGTGGGTGAAACCAAAAGAATGTTAGAAGTACGTATAAAAGAACACAAAAATAACAAGAAAAGGGAATTTGTTATAAATGCACATTGTAATTCTCAGCAGCATGAATTTGATTGGATAAACACAACAATTCTTGATTTTGAAGCTAACTATCAAAAAAGATTAATTTCCGAAATGTTACATATCAAGCTCAACAACAATAGCATTAACAAAAAAGATGATATTTATACATTAAATCACAGGTACAACCCGGCGTTACAAAGTTTAAAACTTTAAGCTTTATTTAACTGCATTTTTCTTTATATTATAATTCGTTAATTGTACGTAATGCTTTTGAGTATAAATACCACCTCTGAGCCTCAACACCTGCAGTTATAGTCCTCACCTTACAGATGACGGTCTAGTATTAGGCAAAACCCAAATTCGGACTAGTTGACAAGAAAAACACTTATTTTCTTGTCTTCTTACAAAAAATTTTTATTTCTACGTGATGTCTTGACAGTGTTATACAAGGTGAAGTGCAAACCCCCCTTTTTTTCAAAATTATCCATAAATTCGTGTTTTGTACCTGGTTCTAAATGTTGGTACTTTTTTAAAATAAAATTTCAGTCTGAAGAGGTCAGCGAACCAAGCTGACGAAACGTTACAAAACAAAATTGTGAGTTTTATTGAAATTTACCCCCTATGATCGACAAAAGGATGAAAAACCTATTATTCAACTTAAATATGGAGGGCGATACTTATTCTTTTGAAAAAAAAGTAAGATATTACTGAATATTTAAAAAAAATGTCATCCTTAATTAAAAAATTTCAAATTAAATGGTTAAAATTAAAAAATGTAATATTTTTGATTGAAACAGTATTTGAATAGGATTTAGAAGTGAATAAGAGCGTTCAATTATGAATCTATTAATTTTAAATTGTTTTAAAATTCAAAATAGTTTCTGAAGTTTCAATCGAACGTTTACATTTGTTCAACTACTGAGGCTTTCAAATTGAAAAATTTCTATGTTTAACCTTAAAATTTTTAACGTTTGTAAACGTTTGTAACATTTGTAAAAATTTATATTTTTTTGTAATTTTCTACAATAATTTACGTAAAATTAAAAATGTTTTTACGACGTCAAACACCTAAGTTTAAAAAATGTAAAATCCTGTAATTTTCTGTAATACCTTGTAGATTCTTACAACAAAGTGAAACACAATATTGATAAAAAGTTATACAAATTTTTTAATTGTAGATACTTCTGCTTCATTGTCATTTTTTTTACTTTTCGACAAGAAAATACAAGAAAAAAATTAGCTATTTGTATTTAACTGTATTTTGTTGTTAAATTTTGTACATTTTTTTACAAAAGAGTACAGATTTTAACAAAGAATTACAGTTGTAGAAATGCTGTGCTTTCTTGTAAAAATTTTGTCTACCAGGGCAATTGTTGATAATAGTTTAATGGTAATTTTTCATAAGTAAGAAAAAACCAGTGAATATATAACTTTAATTTTTAGGCAACATTTTTAGTTTTCCAACCTAATATTTTTCAAGCATTAGAAAGAAAACAAAATTCTCATTTATTTATCGTAGGCTTCACAGTCTTTCCCTTGTTCTACTCTTATCCCTCTTTTCACGTTTTTCCACTTAAATACGAACTGAATTAATATAGAACCCAACAAAAAAATCCAAATATTTTAAAATTTTTTTCGGTTTATTTTATTTATTTTTATCTATTATATTTATTATTTTATTAAAACTTCAACAATTTTGTTGAAAAGTCACCTTTTTTTGGTTGAAAATTCACCTGATTTATTGAAAATTTGTCTCTTTTAGTAGAAAATTAATTTTTCAGGTTTAAGGATTCAACAATGTTGTTGAAAATTTATCTTTTTTGGACGAATTCAACTACTATTAACTCAAAATTAAAATCTTGTTTTATGGAAATATCAACTATTACATTTTTTATTGAGAATTCATCTTTTACGTTGAAAATTAAACTACTTTTTTGAAAATTCCTTTTTTGTTTAAAAATTTCTTATTCAAGTTGAAAATGAATCTCTTTGGTTGAAAATTCATTTTTTTGGTCAAAGATTCATAATTTTAGTTGAAAATTCATCTATCATTGAAAATTGTACTGTTTGGTTAAAAATTAATCTTCTTTGGTGGAAGATTCAACTATTTTCCTTGAAATCCGTCATTTTCAGATGAATGTGACTGTTTCTGATTTAAAATAAAAATACTTTTTGATTGAAATATCAAATATTACATTTTTTGTGGAAAATTCATCTCCTTAGTTGAAAATTAAACAATTTCGTTAAAAATTCATGCATTTTGTTGAGAAATCATTTTTTGGTTGAAAGTTTGACTTCGTGGTTGAAAATTCATTCTTTTAAATTGAAAATTCATCATTTTGGTTGGATATTTAGCTCTTTCGTTGAAAATTGAACTATTTTGTTCAAAATCCCTTTATTTTTAATCAAAAATTCAACTGTTTTTCTTTACAAAATTCATCTTTTTGGTGTGATAATTCAACTTCTTGGTTTGTACGTTTTTTCTTTTTTTGAGTGAAAAACTTTTTTTGTCTGAAGTATCAACTATTGCATTTTTCGTGAAGAATTCATTTTTTCTTTTTGGTTGAAAATTCAACTATTTGGTTAAAAATTAGTTTTTTTGCTGAAAATTCATCATTATGGTTGAAAATACATCTCCTGTCGAAAATTTAACTATACTGTTGAAAATTCGTCTTTTTGGCTTGAAAATCCAGCAAAACTAAAAAATCTTTTTTTTTTATTTCAACTATTTTGTTAAAAATACGTCTTTTTGGATAAATCCACCTTTTTTTATTTCAAATGAAAATATTTTTTGGTTGAAACATCAACTATTACATTTTTCGTTGAAAATTGAAAAATTTGGTTGAAAATTCATGGATTTTATTGAGAAATCATTTTTTTCTTAAAGGTTTAACTACTTGGTTCAAAATTCAATTTTTTAAATTAAAAATTCATCATTTCAGTTGAAAATTTAGCTCTTTGGTTGAAAATTGAAATATTATGTCGAAAATTAATTTTTTTATTTGCAAATTCAACTGCCTTTCTTTACCAAATTCCTCTTTTTGGCATTAAAATTCAGCAACTCGGTTTTATCATCATAGTTAAAAATTTAACTATATTGCTGAAAATTCGTCTTTTTGGATTGTAGAAACTTATATCTTACAAAAATTTACAGTAAAGTACAAGTCGCAATGTTGACGCAGATTCTAGAAGTATTGTTTGTAAAAATTTATATATTTTTTGTAATTCTCTACAATAATTTACGTAAAATTAAAAGTGTTTTTATGACGTCAAACACCTAAGTTAAAAAAATGTAAAATCCTGTAATTTTCTGTAATACCTTGTAGATTTTCACAACAAAGTAAAAAAAATATTGATAAAAAGTTATACAAATTTTTTAATTGTAGATATTTCTACTTTATTGTTAATTTTTTTACTTTTCGACAAGAAAATACAAGAAAAAAATTAGCTATTTGTATTTAACTGTATTTTGTTGTTAAATTTTGTACATTTTTTTACAAAGAAGTACAGATTTTAACAAAGAATTACAGTTGTAGAAATGTTGTACTTTCTTGTAAAAATTTTTTCCACCAAGGTACTAATTTGTTTATAACAAATTCAATAAATTTGGTGAACTTATACAGTTCTACTAAAAACATTTTCAGATAGTCAGTTGTATAATTAATTTAATTCACATTCTTAACAATTAATAACATTTCACGATTGACTTGATTGTAGTAATGCGCGAATTAAACGATCGTCATACATATATAGAGACTCTCTCTAAGCCCTCGTTAGAGAAATTAAATTTGTTGCTCACACAATAACTAGATCAATTGTCGACGAAATTGCCAGGTTTTGTTTCGGTTACGGGAGCTAATGGGATTACCCAGTTAAATTTATCCACTTTCCCTCGACAAGTGTTTAGGGAGCGCCAAACCAAAATCGATAGAGTAACGCTTCATTTAGGTAATTATCTTACGAGATTTTACGAGAAAATTCAATTAGAAGAAATTTCAAAATAAATTAATCGCATACATTGTCGTTACAAAATTCCAAATCAGTAATTTTATTTCATGATTAAATTTATTTTTAAATGCTTCTAAGCATTCACGGAAAAAAGTGGATCGTTAAAAAAACTCTGTGAACCAGCAGCTCTAACTATTTTAAATTGAACCTCAGCTGTTCGTCGGTGAATTTTGTTAAAATTACTATTTCGCATTCAGGTTATTTAAACTGACTTCTTAAAAGAGTAGGTTGAACAATTTCAAGTAGTAGGATGCACTGCACCAGTTGGTAACCGTCCACACTCAGGAGAATAAGAGTTACTATTTCGTGTAGTATGCCTTACTTCTTCTGCTCGAAACTTTCGACAACAAAAATGATGTGAAACGTCGATCGATTTGAAAAGGAAAAAATTATTTTATATATGATTACTGCACTTAATTTACGATTATTCTTACACAATTGCACGCACAGAGTATTACACATATAATCGCACGCTCAAACGCTTTGAAAAATCGCCCCCGCTGGGGAGCCGCTTAGATTTTTCTGACAAACTCTCGGTAAAGCGGTTTCTCTGAGAAAAACGTGGCCAGTGAAGAAATTATAATAAATAATTACTTAAAATTTTTTTAATTAATCTCTTACTGATGATTTCTAATATTTTGTAACGAGCTTGGGAAAAATATTTTGCTTAGAAGTATTAGCTCACACAGTAAATATATTATTAGTAATTTATATGTATATTATTATAAAATGAATTGAATTACAATTTTTAAAAAGTACATATTTTGTATTATTGAAAATTAAGGCTTGGAAAAATGTTTTCGAATGAAAGTTTTTGAATTTTGAACTGATATATAAATAAAAAATAGTTTAAACATCGTAATAATATATCAAATGCAAAATCAAAATCATTATTTTAAGATGAGACAAACGTTGTACTGTGATTTAAATTTAAATTTTTTGCACAAATAAAATTTTTCTCATGAGATATGGGGATGCTGAATTAGAATAAAAACTGTTTAAAAAAGAAAAATATTCGGTTCCGAGAAATTGATATCAGGGTGCACAGTCTTCCCCTGTTTTTCTTAGTTTCCCCTTTTTTCTTGAAATTTCCCTTTTCCCCCTATTCTCAAAAACCTTCCCCCTTTTCTCTTTAAATATATGATATTTGAAATTGTACCCATTATTGAATAATAATTAAAGCAATTATAGCACTTAAATAAATTATTTATGAATAAATAAGGAACACGTTCCAAGTTCAGACCATTACAAATAAATACTCATAAATAAATTTGAAGATGAAACATTTTAAAGCAAGTTGAAAATGTGAAAACTGCCGACAGAAGTTATTATCCAATATAAAATTGGAACAGTTACAAAATATATATTATTTTTTAAATAAGTATTAGAAGATTAATACATTTCAGTTGAAATGTACAAGGTAAATACCTAATTAAAAAATGGAATATTCCAAACTCATCAACTGGAATTTTAAATGTTCTAACTTGAGCAATTTTTAATTTTTTAAAATTTTTACTTGAAAATTTAACTATTGTTGAAACTTTTTTCTGTTGAAAATTAATTTTTTTTAAACTCACAATTGAACTATTCCGTTTGTGTTTGAAAATTGATCTTTTTTAGTTGGAAATTCAACTATTTGGTTGCATGTTCAAATTTCGTTCAAAAGTTATATTTTTTGGCAGAAAGTTTGTTAAAAATGTAACTATTTGGTTGAAAATATATTTATTTTGTTGAAAAGCTGTCTTTTTGGTTTAAAATCAAACTACTTTGTTAAAAATGCACTTTTTCAAACTGAAAATTGCAATTTTTGATTGAAAATTATTTTTTGTATTGAAAGCTTATATTTTTGAGTTAAAAATTCGAGTGTATTATAGAAAGTACTTTTTTTGGCACGAAAATTCAATAAATAGGTAGAAAATTGGTTTTTTCACTTGAAAATTAGTTTCTTGAAATGAAAATGTAGCAATTCCATTTTTGGTTCAAAGTTGATCTTTTTTATTTTGAAAATTCAAATATTTGGTTAAAAATTTATGTAATCTGTTAAGAATTCGTCCTTTTTTTGTAGAAAAATCATCTTCTTGCTTTAAAATTCGACATTTTGAATACAATTTTTTTTCTTCATTGGTTAAAAAATCTTTTTTTGTTGAAAACTCAACTCTTGTTGAAAATTCGTGTTTTTGGGTTAAAGATTGAACTGTTTTGTAGAAAATTTGAATTTTCTCTGGAAAATTCAATAGTTTGGTGGGAAATTCAACTAATTGGTCGAATTTTGAACAACTTTGTTAAAAATTCATTTCTCAGTTAAAAATTCATCATTTTAGTTAAAGTTTTTTCTTGTTTGTTAAAAAGTAGGTTTTTAAACTAACAATTGTAATTTTTGGTTGAAAATTAACTTCTTAATTATTAATTCATATTTTCGTGTTGACTACTCGGTGGGTTTCCTATCACCACTACGTAGCGCGTCCTCAGGTTGCGGATAGAGGAACGGCCCGTAAGGCTGAACAGCCCCCAAGGTTAACTGCGAATACAAGAATAAGCAGTCGCGGACAGCCGATAGGAGCCAGTCGTGGGTGTGGTGAATCTAGCACTGGTAAAAAATAGGTACACGACAACCATGGCTTGGGGGGACCCACCCATTCGCGTTCATACACAATGGGTGGGTTCTGGCAAGCCAAGGTGCAGCGTGTACCCACCTAGAAACTATACCCGAACCAAAACTAAAAATCTTGTAAGGGAAAAATCCTGCTGCCCATTGGACACTGCAGCGATGACACTGCCCGCAAGGGATGTGTGGAATGATTCGCCTGCATAGGGCCAAAGGGGTATTGATGCCAGTAGGCGCGCTGCCTTGCAGGGGGACGTTAGGGTACGAGGATGAAACTGTAATGTGTCTGACGACAAGTTGACATGGTCCTTGTCAGAGTCGGAAAGCTCCCATACTTAGACCTAGGGAGGTATGGGGGTTATCACTCCTGGGACAGTGGACTCACCTACGATCGGAATAGGATCCTAACGTGCGGATTATCTTGAAACTACCATGGCTAACTTGAAAAAACAAAAAACTACAGTTAAAGATCTAAGGATGGGAACTCTAAACGCGCGTAGTCTAAAAACTGGCCGATTTAGCGAACTCATTAAGATAGCAATTGAATACAAAACTGACGTAATAGCACTTCAAGAAACCTGCTGGTCGGGCGATTTCGCGTCAATTTCTAGGGATGACTATACTTTTCACTGGGGAGGAGCTAAGGGGCAAAGACTGGGGACTGGTTTTCTTATTAATAAACGAATTTCGCAAGCACTTATCGACATGCAATTCATTAACGACCGGTTATCATACATTGTACTAAAGGGTAATTTCAGCAAACACGTATTAATCAATGTGCACTGCCCCACCGAGGACAAAGACGAAGACACTAAAGATCTTTTTTATGAAACAATCGAGCAGGTTTTTGACAAGTTCTCAACGTTTGACGCAAAAATAGTATTGGGGGATTTCAACGCGAAAATTGGAAAAGAACCAATGTATAGGCCTACAATAGGATCAGAAAGTTTGCATGACGTCAGTAATGATAATGGAACCAGAGTAATAAACTTTGCAGCTTCAAAGAACCTCGTTGTCAAAAGCACATATTTCAAGCATAAAAATATACATAAGGCCACCTGGACATCACCAGATGGTAA
>CAKNYM010051951.1:0-46309 GCA_932195095.1 Andricus curvator
CCTGGGTCGGAGCAGTGTTGCGGAATAAACGTGTCATTTAAATAAATAACACGAGAATTCCAGATCAATCTGAAATATTTATACCTAACATCCATATACCTATCTACCTTATACCTATATACCTACATGCCTACATACCTTACAACCTTACACCTATATACCTATTCAACCTATGCAATACTATTCTCCAACCGAGCAAGTCACGCCTACCCCGAAAGGGAAATGGCTTAATGGTATAATAATAATTTTAAATTATTAATTAAACTTAAAATTTTAAACATATTTAGGTTATGTTAGTATTTTTCATCGGAAAATGGTATTTTCGCAGGAAAATTCAATGGTTTGAGTGTCTATAGCCTATAGATTACACAAAAATATTATAGATTGATTCTGAAGATAAGATATATCGATTTTCATCAATTAACAAAAATATTTTCCTTGCTTTGCTAATATTTTAGATGAGGAGTAAGTGAACAAAACATGATAAATCCATGTCAGATGATTCCTCAATAATATGACAGATGCTGTATTTAAAAGACACCTGAGATAGAAGAAAAATTCAAATAGTATCAAATCGAGGAAACCATCAAACTAGTTGTCCAATATTATCGAATTATTGAACCTATAAGCTTGGGCCTATATCGGTTTTAAAGCATATGGAACACTTTAGTACAAAATAAACGAATTTAAATTCGAATATTTTGAAAATTATGACATTTCTAAAGCAATATTTTAATGTGATAGAATCTTTTTTGTGAACCAAGGGCCAATAATCATATTCCTCGAGTGCTAAAAATTCTAAAACCATGCGAAGGTCATTTTCCCCAAAAAATGGATTTATCATCTTTTGTTCGCTTACTCCTGCGATAATAGATACTACGAAATATAAAAATTTGGTGTTTAATATTAATTATATATTCAGGGTGGCGATTCGGCGGACGATTTCAAATTCCCGGTCATTTCCCGGTTTTCCCCGGTCAAGTTTTTCAATTTTCCCGGTCAACTCAAAGTAACATATTTATATTTTCCGCAAAACACAAACATTTATTTTAATTCATGACGCTCGTTCTAAACATCTTTTAACACAACAGAGCAAAACGTTGCAAAATAAATGAATTTTGAAAAAAATACTTAAATTTTCCACTAAAAAATATCAATTTTTCACAAAAAATGGAATAGTTAAACTTTCAGTTGAAAAAAATTAATTTTCAACAAAATAGTTCCATTTTCAACTAAAGTGATGAATTTTCAAATAAAATTATGAATCTTTATCTGGAATAGTTAAATTTGAAACCAAAAAGATAAATTTTCAACTAAAATGATGAATATTTAACTGGAACACTGGAATTTTCAACCAAAAAGACGAATTTTTAAAGAAGATTACATTTTAAATAAAAAGATTAATTTTCTACCCAAAAATACAATTTTTCAACCAAATACATTAATTTTTAAAGAAAGGTTTGAAGTTTTAATAAAAGAAGACAAATTTTCAACCAAATAGTTAACTTTTGAACTGAAAAAATAATAATTTTCAATCAAAAATGGAATAGTAACATTTTTAGTTAAAAAAATTATTTTTAAACCAAACATAAGAGTTTTCAACCAGAACAATGAATCTTTAACTGAAATAGTTAAATTTTCAAACCAACAAATTAATTAATTACCAAAACTTTAATAATTAAATTTCAAGTTAAAAAAATTAATGTTTAACCAAACAGATCAATTTTCAACAACGACTATGGAATTTTCGATTGGAATAAGTTACATTTTCAGTTAAAAAAATTACTTTCAACAAAAAAAAACTATCTTTTAACAACAACAAAAACCAACTTTCAAAATAATAGTTACATTTTCAAACAAAGTGATGAATTTTCAAATAAAATTGTAAATATTTAACTGCAATAGTTGAATTTCAAACCAGAAAGATGAATTTCTAACTGAAATGATGAATCTTTAACTAGAATAATTGAATTTTTGACCAAAAAGATTAATTTTCAACCAAGATGATTAATTGCTACCAAAAAAGACGAATTTTCAACTAACAAAGATAATTTTTTAACCAAAAATTGAATAATTAAATTTTTAGTCAAAAATGAATGTTCAACCAAATACATGAATTTTGAACTAAAATTATGAAATATTCAACTGGAACCAAAAAACATCCAAAGAAAAAACAAATTTTTAATCAAACAGCTCATTATTCAACCACAGAAATGAATTTTGAATTAAAACGATGGATCTTTACTGAAAAAAAATTAATTTTTAACAAAAGAGTTTTAATTTTCAACCAAATAATTTTATTTCCAGCCTGAAAGATGAATTTTCAACTAAAATGATAAATATTTGACTGGAATACTTGAATTTTTAACTGAACAGAAGAATTTTCAAATAAGAAGATTAACTTTCAAAGAAAAATAAGATAATTTTCTACCCAAAAATTTTCAATTAAAAAAGACAAATTTTTATCCAAATTGTGGAATTCCGAACTTGAAAATAATAATTTTCAACTGACAATGGAACAGTTAAATTTTCATTTAAAGAAATTAATTTTCCACCAAACTGATGAATCGTCAACTAAAATTATGAATCTTGAACTAAAATGATGAGTCTTCAACTGGAATAGTTGAATTTTATGCCGAATAGATGAATTGTCAACCATAAAGATTAATTGTCTACAAAAAAAGATGAATTTACCACAAAGTACATACATTTTCAAACAAATAGTTTAATTTTTAAATTCAAAATATCAATTTTCAACCAAATAGTTGAATTTTCATCAAAAAAATTAATAAATTGACTTTCAAGAAAGTAGTTACATTTTCAACCAGAGATGAATTTTAAATTAAAATGATGAATCTTCAACCAAACAAATTAATTTTTAACAAAAGTTTAACTTTTAACCCAGTAGTTGAATTTTTAACTAAAAAACGATGCATTCGCAACGAACAATGTAAAAAAATTTCTATTATAATACAGAAATATTTCTTCTTTGAAATACTACTTCTACTCTGAAAACTTTAGAAAACTCTGAAAATTTTACCTAAAATTTAGAAGAGGGAACTTTCAAATTGTGACGAATTCTGACTTGGAAGAGGGATTTTTGAAAATTCCTTTCTTCTAAATCCGAATTATAATTCCTTTAAAAAATTCCTATTCCATGTAAAAAATTCCCTGTTCCAAGTGAAATTATATTTCTTGAATTTTTCTATAATCAGAAGTAAATTCCCGGTTTTTAAATTAAATTCCCGGTCATTTCCCGGTCAATAGAATTCCAGGTAATTTCCGGTCTTTCCCGGTTTCCCGGTCAAGTCGCCACCCTGATATTGTAATTTAAAAATTGTAGCGCATGTGTTTGTTTTCTAGTTGTACTAAAAAACCTAATTTGGACCCTAGTACATCGAAGTTTCTTTAACTGCACTAAAGGAACTAAATTACGAAGTAAATTGCGAGGCAGAGACGTTCTTGCCTAAGAACTTCGTCGCTCAGTTATGAGTCTCAGACACCAACTATAAAAAAGTGCTATTAATAGTTGTACTATTCTTTGTTTGCTCCGTACTAGACCTTCCTAAATGATACTCTGAGCTCCCAGAGGATCAAGACAAGACAGTTGCAGAAATTGCTGGCAGCAATTAGTGGTCTTCAGGAAATGCTGAAAAGGGAGTTTGAGAAACGCCGCACTTGGTCACAAGACCTCCTTTAGTATCAAGCTTTAAACTCTATAAGATACCAACTTTCACCCCAGAATGTAACATCTGCATCCTTCCTAATCCAGAACATGTTTCACTTTACAAACAAATACAAGAATTAATTAGTGAACATTGAACCCATACTTCAGCATGGTGTCTATTGGATGGATGATTTTTAATTCCCGTACTGCCAAAAATTCTTGGTAAATCGTCAACTAAGTTTACTTGGTTGGAGAATATAGTTAATATTGCTTTCTTATTTGTGGTTAACTACGTTTCCAGTTAGGTTGACTACTGAAACATTTTAAGTTAACTAAGAAAAATACATTGGGGCCTCAGGGCACTAAAGTAAGTACACCAGAGACTCGCTATTTGAACGCGCGATCGGACGCGTTATATGAATTCCTAGAATTGCTGGTCCCCGCAGTTTCTCAGGGGGCAGGGCGAGAGATGGTTGCGACTCCGCCTCTGAAGGGACGCATGCACTATAGTCTATACTACTCAGTCAAGTAGATTGCGCAATATTATGGAAACGGTTCAGGCGGCTCTGCCTGTTTACGTTTCGCTGTACGCGTTATATGAACAAGGCTATTTTCAGGCAACCCCCGAGATTGTTCATCTATCGAGTCTCTGGTGTAGTTACAATACCTGTTGTCATTTTTACTACTTTCCTATTACAGTTATTCCAAATATTCATCTTAGTTCCTAAGGCCGCAGTGTATTTTTCTTAGTTAAATTAAATGGTTTGAGTAGATAAAGTAGCAGTTGGATTAACTATATTCTCCAACCAATTAAACTTAGTTGACAGTTTACCAGGCATTTTTTCAGTGTGGTCATTTCCCGGTTTTCTCTGGTCAATTGAATTATAATTCTGAGTTGGAACATCAGATAATTTTTTGGTCATAAAGGCATTTCATTTGAAAAGGAAACATTGAATCATGAATTTCCTTTCTCTTTTAATTTTTTATTTACTGAATTATGTAGTCTGACTGTTTTGCAAAATTGACAATATTTTGGCAGATATAGTTAATTGAAAATTGGAGTTCTAAAAATCAGACCATATTTAACCAATTTGTGTTCAAATTCAAAAAAAAATTTAAATATATACCGAAATATAAATTTTTATATTGTTTATTTAATAAACAATTTTTTATTGTTTTTTACGCATACATATAATGTTTGAAGTGTCCTTGAGTTAACCGCGAATTAGCAACAAACGTGCTTTTTGATATTTGAAAAAAATTCTCAACGTTTTTCGGACGCGAAAAAATAGGCATTCTCGAAAATTCAAGTTTCCTATTTTGTTCAAACTGTTTGCAATTGCCCAAAACTGTTTAAAATCAGTATAAATTGTTTCCAGGAATGCTCACTGATATTAGTAAGTAAATATTTTAAAAATGTATTAGTTATAAACAACTTAATGAGCAAAAATGGTTTCTTAAGGATTAACAAAACTCAGATATTTTTCTCAACAAATAACAACAATTAAAATTGTTTATCGAATAAATAATATGAAAGTCGATATCCCTATAGATTTGTTTTAATTTTCTTCAATTTAACAACTGTCTTTATTTTGCAAAACACTCCGATCACATTGTTTAGTACCCCAAACTCTATAAAATATCAAATAAGAAATAAATCGATGACCCACTTTCACCTTTCCGAATGGAATGCCCCCATAAGAATACTAATTCTTATTTGGAACAGAGAATTTTGTGAAGGAATGATAATATCGAATTAAGAAGGGATACTGTTTTAAATCCCCTGCTTCTAAATCAGAATTAATTTTTTTTTCAAATTTCCCGTTTCATGGAAATTAACTGTTTTAAGGCAAAATTATAATTCTTTAAAAAATTCTTTTTATATTTCATTTACTTATTTCGAAATTCCCTGTTTCAATTCAAAATTATCTATATTTGTTAACAAAATTTCTATTATAATTAAAAAATATGGTAACTCTCTTTTTCCAAAATTTGGAAAAGGGGAGTTTCAAATTGTGAAGAATTCTGAATTGGAACAGGAGGTTTTCTAAATTCCCTTCTTCTAACTTAGAATTGAAGTTCTTTTCCAAAATTCGCGTTCGATGTCAACAATTCCCTGTTTTTAGTTATATTATATTTCTTTAGGGAAACTATTAAAATTAATAATAAGTTAATAATGAATGAATTAATAAAATAAAAATTAATTAATATATAGATTTCTAAATTATTAATCAATGATGGTATATTCATTATAAAATATTTTATTCCCTGTTTGAAAATGCAAATTGTAATTCTTTAAGGAAATTCCCTCTCCCAAAGTCACAATTATAATTCTTTACAGAAATTCCCTGTTCCAAGTCACAATTACATTTATTTCAATAAATTCTGATTTGGGACATGAAATTTTTTTAATCTGACGAAGTGTCTACGCGTACCGAAATAATCCAGTTATACTCCAGCTATACGTATCGAAATTAGGGTACAAAAAGCCCCGTTTTCAGCTCCCCCTATTCGTAGCGAAAAAATCTGGCTACTTTTACCGAAATTTCGGTTCACGTAGACACGGCCTTTTGTAAATTTCCTTCTTTAACAGAATTAAAATTCTTTTCCAAAATTCTCATTCCATTTTAAAAATTCGCTGTTCCAAGTCAAATTATAATTCTTTATGGAAATTCCCTCTCTTATATCTGATTTTACTCCAGTAAAGAGGTTTCCATAAAATAGAATTTTACAAAAAATATCGAAGATCCATTCCGTTCTTTTCTGCGGTGGTAGCAATTTCCTTTTCCAACTACAGTTCAAGAGAAATGTTTTAATCACAGCCGTTCAAACTTGGAACCAATTCCAAAACGCTTAAACTTCCAAGCTGGAAATTTTTTATGCTACCGATTTTATTATTTTCCAATATTTGTTTTTCTAGTAGAGTACAATTTTCTCATTAAAATAAAATTGAACAAAAATATTTTATATTTTTCCATTTTTATGCTGGAATGAAAACGGTATATACATAAAAAATAACATATACCTATTGGCAAAAAGAGGTAAATTACAGGATTTCGGGGTTTTCTACTCCAGATAGTTATCTGTCCAAATTTTAGCTAACACCACTGCGAGTAAGTAGGGTTGACCGAGGGGTTGACGACGCATAATCCAGCAAATCCTGGATAAATCCACCCTTTGGAGAAACTGAGGAACGGTTCAGGTCTGCAAATGTTCCATGAAATCACCCACAAAGCTAGGATAAGAGAGTTTACCTTAACCTGGTATTAAACTCCATGTACTTAAAATTGATTTACTTCCAGACCCAAATATGAACTACTTAAATAAAGTACGAACTTATTTTATCTTTTTGTTATTATTTTACTATTCAGATCAGAGAGGAAATAGGGGCCGATTTGAATTAAATATTTATTGGGTAACTGGTGTTACCACCTGCACATAAGAAAAAGTCGATATTTACTTGAATTCTAAGTGACAAAGAAATTAATAATGAATTAATCTCACATTTGAGGAATTTGGAACCTTAAAGGTTATTAATTAAAAAGCTTAATCTTCAAATTTCTCACAATTTCTATCACTTATCGGGAAGACTGTTAATTTTATATTGTTCAAATTTCGAAGTTCCCAATTCAAAAGATTTAAAATTCAAAATAAATATTGATTTATAAGATTTTAATTTTTAGATATTAAAATTTGTAAGCATTCAAGCTTAAACGTTCACCGTTTGATTTTTCAAATGAGTTTGAAAATTAAAATAAGAAGGCTTTCGGGATTTACAAGAACTAGAAAACATACACGCGCACGACTATTATTTTTTTCGCGTATTTTTTAAATTAATATATATAATTAATTCTGATACAAAATTAGCTTTTGAAAATAATAGAAAAGACAAACAAGGACAGTATTTGTGATAATTGATGAAAACTGATATCTTAACTGCAAAATTATCATATGTATATTGTTTTTTAACAATGTGTAGGCAATCAAACCATTGCATTTTTGTTCAAAATTGTAAGTTTTATTTTTGAATTCTATGATATTCGTTTAAAATAACCGGTTTGCGATAAAAACTCTAACATATACTATTATTTTTAAATTATTCTGAATATTCTTTGAAATCTAATGACTTTTTATCAACAATAGAAATTTTAGATAAAAAACGCTCACATAATTGAACAAAAAATTATTTAAGATTGTAAATATTGTTTTAAACCCGATATTTCTTATTTGATATTACCGATTGTACATATTATTTGAAATCTGAATTTTTTAATAACAATAGTAATTTTAGAAGAAAAACACTAACATAACGAAAAATGGTTTAAGATTTTAAATCTTCTTCTAATCCTAATTTTGTTTTGTTTAAAATAACCGATTTCCGATGAAAACCGCTCAAATATCCTATTATCATTCAAATATATTAAACATTTTCTTTGATTTGATTATGAATTATATAAAACTAATGTTTTTTTATGCGAAATAACCGATTTACGGTAAAAAATATTAATATAACCATAAATTGTTCTAAAATTGTAAATCTTTTTTGATACCTATATCTATATTTCCGGCGAAAAAAATAACACAAGCTATAAGTCTTGGAAATTTTAAGTCTTCTTCGAAACTTCATGATTTTATATTAAAATTCTTTAAAAAATACTATTTTACAGCTAAAAGCAATAACATAAAACATGTATATTTTTAATAATTTATGAGATGATTTGACATTTTTAATTTAATCGAGTAAGAGTATTAGAAAGCACTCAATTCTCATAATGTTTTCTACGATTTTTCTTATTAGAAGGTATTATTTGTAGATTTGATTTTCAAAATTGACTGAAATTGATTTGAAAGCCTTCGAATTTAGAACCTTCCATAAATGTTTGAATTTTAAAGCTACCGATAAGAAAGCTTCAATCATAAGAACCTTTGCATTTTTAAACTTTGAATTTAAGGAATACTAAAACGGAACTTTTGATTTTAAAGTTAATTTAAAAGCTTTTGAACCATATTCTAGAACAAATAAAAGTGATAATTGAGATGAGGGATCGGTGAAGAGGAACTTAATTTGAAAGCCCTCGAATTTAAAATCTTCCCATTGTAAATGTTCCAACTTTAAAGCTGTCCATCAAAAAGCTTCATTCTTGAGAACCTTCAAATTTTTAAACTTTGAAGTTAAAGAGTACCAAAACGTAGCTCTGAATTCTAAAATTAATTTAAAAGCTTTTGAACCACATTCTAGAAAAATTAAAACTGATACTTGAGATGAACGATCAGTGAAGAGGAATAAAAGAGCTAAAAGAGTCAAAAGAGCGACCACCGATTACTTTAGTGCATCTAGACAGCAACCTTGAAATAAAGGAAAAGTAAGAGGTTAGAGGTAACCCAACCTCAGTCTTTAGCGTTAATAATGATGGCCCATCGATTGTATCACAAAGCTAATGGCGACCTTTTTACCACAAATACTTCACCCTACCAGCACTTTGCTCGTTGACGGGTCCCTAATTCTAATGACATTTTTTCCCCAGATTTATATCAAAAAATGCCTATCCATTATATATACGTATATGTTCTCTAGATTGATTCATGTTATAAGCTAAAAAAATAATTATCGAATCAGAACACTTAGTCCATGATTACAAAAAAAAAAAAAAAAAATTAGAATCGGTTGTAATTTAGAGGTACCCTATTTTCACTGTCTTCTTTTAATACATTTTTTATTGTTTTTATTTCTTTAGTGTTTGAAAATGCCTGTAATAAATTTTCACACATATAAAATTAGCCCTTTTTACAATAACATCATTACAGGGGAGAGTGGCCATCACTGAGTCGCTCTAGACAGTGCTTGAGCTATATTAATCAATTAGGAACTGAGAAAAAGGGAAAAAACTGTTTTTGAGATTATGCTGAAAAAACAGACCTTGATTTTACTACGTATTTGCACAGAAATAGGCTGCTTTACAAATATTTATTCAAAATGTATATGTACTAAATTCGTTATTATATCACATTTTTACATAAATAGACTATTCTGAACACTTTTTCTTGAAATTTCATGAAAAATAACTTTGTTTATACTGTGCAAAATTATATATAGCGATAGACTCACTGTGATCAGACGATTTTAGAAATAAGAACAATTTATTTTGTCACAGAAACGAGAAAATACACTCAACTCCCGATATAAGCAGTTTCGGGCATGGCTTGCAGTGGCCGTCAGCCTAACTCGGGAGAATCCAAACGTAAACAGGAAGGGCCGCTAGAAACATTTCTATTGGATTTGAATGCATGCTAACAGCTTACGCAACCTGAGAAAATTAACGCGCTTGATGCTGCTTGTCACGCTTGACTGAGCACCGCCTCTGTCTCGGTCTCGCGGCACCCCTCATCATTAAACTGCCGAGGACATCAATTATCGGAATGGCGTAAACCGGTGTTGCTTATATCGGGAGTTGAGTTTTTGTATAATAAAGTAAAAAATAATATATTGTGTACTTAGGAGGCAAACTTAGTTTTTTTACCCTCGCGTGTTTGCAATACTCAGCTTCGACTCACGCCTCGCGTTCGTCTACTCGTTATTGCAAATTCACGCTCGGGTACAAATACTGAGATTGACTCCTTGGTGCAGATGATACTTTATTAACAAATGTATGGTTTACAAGTTTATCACGTCTGGCACTTCAGGTTAGGTTGGTGGGGCCTTAATCGCACGCGGGCGATAGCAAATGCGTAGATGTGCAGAGTACGATTACGAGGTCTGTCCGGAAAGTATCCGACCTTGTGGTCCAACATTGTACCTAGTTGTGCTATTGTCAAAAACAGGTATCTACTATTTAGGGGGGAGCTCTATGAGGTCTCCTAATAAGTGACATGGACCTGCGAGTCTTTAGTCGACTAGTGTACGCAGTTACGTGAACAGCTGGCCACGTACGCGTCGCAATTTAGGATGACGGAACGCACCGAACAAATATTTTAATTAGATTTTTCCAAAAACTTAGCTATTCATGTTCAGAAACCATTGCTATGATTTGAAAAGTGTATGGTGATGAGCCTATGAGTGATACTCAAATTAAAGAATGGTTTAGGCCAAAACACCTCAAAATGTGGAACCAGGAGGTAGTTGTGCTCCTTCATCACGACAATGCAACTGTCCATTTATCGCAGCTGATGCAGCATTTTCTGGTGAAATACGTCCTTACACAACTTCGGCATCCCCCATAAAGTCCTGACTTGACTCCTTGTGATTTCTGGCTGTTTGCCAAACTTAGGTATCCTCTAAAAGGAAAACAATTTTGAAACGTAAGGGAAATAAAACAGAATGCAATGAAGCAGCTGTTAGCTATTCCAAAATCCGAAGGGGCTTTGAAGGGGTTATCATCGCCACTGACCAGAATAAACTCCTACACATGGTACACCACAAGGACAGATACTTTCCGAACAGGCCTCGTATGAAACCATAATACTCCTAGGGCTATTATGGACTCACTATTGTACTGCGCACATGGATATCCGCTGTCGCTCCTCCAGTTGTGTAAACGGCTACTTTCGGAACTAAAAAGACCCTGATAGAATTCGCAATTCATGGTAGCGTTACATGAAATCCTTTGTATCATTTTTGCATCCTGTAGTTAAGTGTATAACCATTACATTGACTTTATTTAACGTCACGAGTTACGTGAAAAATAGGCTTAATTGGGAGTTTGAAAATTAAACGAATCTTACTTCTTTCACATTTTTCTATACGAATTTGACATACGGCGTGCCAATTACCAAATGCAACGAGTAAATTTTAAAAAGTTACTTATTATAGAAAAATGTCAAACAAGTAAGAAAAACAATATTTTCCTTAGAAATAAGTTTAAATATTTTCATTAAATGTACAATGATGGTGATATAAGAGGGGATAATTTCATATGTATAAAAAATTTGATACGTGAATTTTCCAGACATTTAGAAAATAAAAACAATTAAAAAATCCATAAAAACGATAAAACTCAAATATAGGACCTCTAAATCATATCCGATTTTTTCATTTTTTCTTTTGAAAAATTTGTTGACTAGAAAGGTTCAACTTAGGCTAGTGTGCGTGTTCAGATTCGAAAATAATTTTTTTGAAGCACCCTAAAGTTCTCATATTATTCATAAAAAAACTTCTACGAAAACAATTCATTTCAGTTAAAAGCAAATTTAATTCTAGTCGCTGAATGAGTGAAGTTTATGGTCAAAATGATTATTCAAAATTTTCTAATTTCAGGGAGTTACAGGATTTTAAATTTTGAAAGCGGACTTTACTGAAAATTCCATATCTCTCAAACCGCTTATTGATTTTAAATATTTTTTTATAGGTGTAGCGTATAATTTATAGGCCTTCTTAATGCAATGCCAAAAATAAAGAAATGTTTCAAAAGGGGATTAAATAAAATTCTAGACCTTAGATTTAGATTCTAGATTCTAAATGCTAGATTGTATTTTTTACAAAAATTTAGAATTGATATGTGCAAATAATTTTTGAATTTTTGTTTAAAATTGTATGTAAATAGCGAAAAAATGTCGATTTTGTATGCATTCTTCTATATTTTTGTGAAAAAATGTTCTAGGCTCAGTATCTCTTGGATTTGATGTTATTTGTTAATTTCATAAACAAATTATATAAAAAAATGAATACTTTGATCATTTATAGCCAAAGAAAAATTCATATTTCTTAATTTTTCCTAAATTATATTGCCAGTGATATTTTGTTTGTTTATAAAATTAAGGAATAATATGAAATTACAAATTTTCATCACTGAGCATCACTGATTACAACACTTAAAAATTATTAAGATGAAAAAATATTTCTTTCCACTTTTAAAAATTCACATTGGGAATTCGTTTGTACAATTTGTTTATTTAATTAGCAAATAATATTGAATGACAAATTTACATATCAATATACTTCATGGCACACGTAAATAGCAGAGAATTAAAAAAAAAAAGTTTGTTCTATCTTCAGCATCTATAATGTGTATTTATTTATATGATTTATTTTTTAAATTTAACAAATAATATCGAATGATGCATTCTTATGATCAACTACACCTTATCGGTAAAAGCAAGTGATTGTCTCGCAAAGTATTACTTTAAAAACGAAGAATCTATAATGCTCACTATTTGATATTATAATTTGTTTATAACAAGTAACTTAAATTATCAAAATTTTTTCGCTTCCGCATAAGCCTGCGCATTAAATCTGAAAGATACTGAGCGGAAGAAAGTTTTTTTCATGAAAAGATAAAAGAATGGGGAAGAATCGACATTTATTAGCTATTGGAATTAACATAATATTTTAAATAAAAACAATTCAAAAATTGCTTGTACATATCAACTTTAAATTTAGTTCTGAATTTTTCGAAAAAAATCTAAAATTGGTTAGGAATTGCGTTTTAAAAGTCATTTTCAACTTTGGTCGATGCGCGACGCGCGTGGATAGTAAAGCCGCATTAACAAAATTAATATCTCTGGGAGTTACAGTGTTCAACAAGTTTTCTTTAATCGACGCAGAAAATTAAAAAGAATTAAAATATTGATATAAAAAAATTCTTTTGATCGAAAAATTGAATAAAAATATTAAAATTTTTTTAATTTTCATGAGCTCTTTAAAATTGGTGTAATTGCATTAAAACGGCCAACAAATTATACGCTGCGCCTGCAAAAATTATTAAAAATTCAATCAGCGGTTTAGGAAATAAGGAATTTTCAAATAAGTCGAATCCTGAAGTTCAAAAACCTTTGACTCCCTGAATTAAAAAAATTTTTAAAAACCACTTTAACTATCAACTTCACCCACCCAATGCTAAAGGTTTCACCAAGTTTCATCAAAGCTCGAGATGGACAATAGGTAATTGATGTGGAATGCAATTAGCACCTTCATTACGTTTTCTAATTAGACTCTTTTTAAAGTCGCGACAAAAGAAGTCCAAACAGTGTACATATTTTCCTACTTTTTATTTCTCGGTAGTAAGGAACTTTTAGTGTTTTTTGTTTATTTGAAAATATCAAGAGCACAATACGCTTTGCAATTAGGAGAAATAATTAAATATCACGGTTGGTTTGCGCTTTGCGGTGAATACAGCGTGAAATGTGATAAAAAGATCTTACTCACAAATAATGGTGCTATTTAAAAAAAAGGAAAGTGGCTCAAAAAATGCTTAGTAAAAGCCACTATTTATCTTACAAGAGCCAACGCTTGAAAATTTGTTTGAAAAAAGTAGAAATACTTTTGTATGCTTTTAAAACCACTATAAAATAACACGATAACTTTCGAAAGAATTGACAGATTGGATTGGCCTTTAGTACACTTTTTTAATGCCCTAAGATGAAGGCCAAGTTCGCTAGTCAGCCATTTTGGATAAGAACTCAAAAAGTTAGAGCATTTTCAAAATTTTTGAGACCACTTTTTTTTAGAATTTGAAAACTATATGCACGGCTCTTCGTAGTATTTAAAGAGACGAACAATTTATCCTTATGACTTTTTTTGATGAAAAACAAATTATCAGAGTTACAGCATTTACAAAATTCAAAAAAATAAACGAAAATGAAATTTTTAAGCCAAATAAATATATAAAATTCCATTTTGCTGTCAAAATACACAAGATACAAAAAAATATGAATAGACAAAAATTGTGCATTCAAAAAAGATCTACAAATCTGTTAATAATCACTTTTGATAGGACGCGTAGTTTTGGCTTAAATTCGTAAAAAACAGCACTAAGAATAAAAAAAATTAAATTTTTGGACAAAAAACACAAGCTACAAAAAAAAAATAAAACAAATGTTGTTCACCCGAAAAATAGCTACCAATTTGTCAGAAATTATTTTTGGCAGGATGCGTGGTTTTTGTTTTATTCGTAAAAAACAACATTAGAAATTATAAAAATTTAATTTTTGGACAAACGACACAAACTATGTAAAAAATGAATTTAAAAAAGTTGCTCATCCAAAAAAGAGCTACAAATTTTTATTATTAACTTTTGGATACGGCGCGCAGTTTTTGCTTTAATCGTAACAAATAACATTAAAAATTAAAAAATTAAATTTTTTGGAAAACAGTACAAGGTACGAAAAAAAATTGATGAACAAAAGTTGTTCACCCAAAAAGGATCTACAAATTTGTGATTGATAATAATTTTTAGAGAACGAGTAGATTTTCTTTAATCGTAAAAAACAAGATTAAACATAAAAAAATTAAATTTTTGGATGAATGACAAAAAAGGAGAAGACAAAAGTTGTTCAACCAAGAATGATCTACAAATTTGTTATAAACTCTTGTTATAAAAATATATTGAAAATAAAAAAATTACCTTTTTGGAAAAAGGAAACTAGCGACAATAACATTTTATTTAACAACATTTTTCGCCTAAATTATATCTACAAATTGGCTTAAAACTACTGTACGCTAGGATGCGTATTTATAGTTTGAATTGTAAAAAATCACATTGAAAATAAACAAATTAAATTTCTGGAAAAAGGACACAAGTTGTAAGAAAATGTTCAATAACAAAATTGTTTTTTTTTTGTTATAGTGTGCGCACTTTTTTTCAATCATAAAAACAAGACAATGAAAATACGTATGTTGCAACATCAATGCATATTATGAATTGTAATAATATAAATTTATTAAAATGATATATTTTTCAGTCTAGATGAGAATAAGATTTAATGCAAAATAAGAAACAAATATTAAATTAATTATGATAAATAAAATTTGTACTTTATTTTGCAATATCTGAATAAGCAATTCCAGGCCGAGGTACATAAATAAATGTAATATACATTTGATATAAAAGTGTTGAACATAATGTGGAAAAGTTCGGATTTTGGGCAAAATCGAGTGCGAAGCACGAGATGCGTGATGAAAGTGTGTTCGTTAAAGCCGAAGGAGCTTCAACAAGAGAGAATTCACAATCACCAAATTACAGTTGTCGAAGCTTCGACCTTTAATTTCAAAAGGTCTGTGCACAAATGTGAGAGAAACACAGTATCAACCGCGAAGTTTTTTCGGCCCACCCTAGTGGCCAATCTCCATAATAATAATTTGATTACAAGATTCCAGCCCCTGTTTTCATGAAAAAAACAACGAAGGTAATTTTTTTGGGATGTAAGAAGAGTGAATTTCTCCTAATGATCTGGCTTCATGAACCACAAAAAGTTCTCACGTTTTTTTGACCAATCGGTGATTCGATAACCCATTTCCGTAGTGATCTATCAATCTTAATTTTGTCCTGCAAAGAACAACGATGACACTATTTATCAGTGCCGCAAGGCGTGATAGTACATTAATCACTCGACTTTCTAAGCTCTTCAAATGGGAGTAGACTTCATTTTCGAGCGAAGCGGGCTGCTACACGTAAACATCTAGGAGATGAGCGAAAAAGTGAATAAAAACGAGAAACGTATTCAATTTGAAAAATATCAGGGAATAAATAAAAAAGGCTTTACACAAAGCAAGCTTTAGTAAACGTCAAATTACGACGATTGTCATTTTTTTGTGTTTAAGATTAATAGATTTTATAAGGGAAATGTCCCTGTACACAGTGGAATTTTTCCATTCGGGAATTTCAAATTGTTAAACATTTTATAATTTCCATTCGGAATTTTTTGCACCTGAAATTGTATGTTTTAACACAAAATTTCCAACGTTAAAAAGATAAATCGGTTAATCAGAACCAAAGATATGGAATATTCGAACATAGAAGTTACCAACAAATTAAAAGTCTCATACGTCCGCCATTTTTTCAAATTAAACAAAAAATTTTGCGCTTGTTCTTCACTACCAAAGGACTAAATAAACCAGGTTACACCCAAATCTTATTCCAACACGAAAATTTTTGTGATCACTGGAGATGGCCTCCACCAATTCTACATTGAATTTAGATTAGTACAAAGAGATAAATCATAAAATGTAAACTGAAAAACTTTCAGGCTTTGTAAGGATTTTCAAAATTTCTGAGTTGGTTATATTTATATTCTGTTAACTTAATAACGTCCAAGCAAAACAGTCTTAAATTTAACTGAGCCAATTTTATAAGATCTGACCATAAACATCTACGATGTAAAAAATTCCGCCGGGTAAAAAGGTATCAGTACAATCAACATATTTTGTGAGATCAAAAAAAAAAAAAAAAAAACGAAATTTAAAAAATGTATGGAAAAAAAATAATAATGTATAGAATTCCTGAAAATAAAACAAGAATTCAACGATCAAATTTGGAAAAACACCACAAAATGCTCCTATTGCAATTCCTAAAAACAAATAAATTTGTTTCTTTGCACAAAAATAAAAAAGAGGAAAAAAAATGAGAAGGCAAACAAGCAAATCTCCTTCCTTCTCTTTTTTATTTCTTTCGTCTTTTTTATTATTATTATTATCAAATCACAATATGGACCAACGTTTCGGTGCTCACACAGCACCCTTATCAAGGGAAGAAAAATTAGAGCAGGTAGGAACAGCGACGAAATAACGACGCTATCGCCTCGACACCTGACAACTAAATCCTCTTTTTTTATTTTTGTGCAAAGAAACAAATTTTTTTGTTTTTAGGAATTGCAATAGGAGCATTTTGTGGTGTTTGTCCAAATTTTATCGTTGAATTCTTGTTTTATTTTCAGGAATTCTATACATTAACTTGATTATAGGACGTTAAATGCAGGCCTCACAGTACCTATGGGATAAAATATAGGGACCAAAGGGTACTTTTTGCCACGCTCATAGGGTACTTTTTTCGCGCTCAAAGGGTAACAAATTTAGGATAAATTCATCAGACTTCAAAACAATTGAAGTTAAATTTTAAAAAATTCAAATCAATTGGAAAAAAAAATTTTAATCAAAAAATTCCATTGATTTCCGTAAAATTAGAATAGATTTTCAGGAATATAAGGTAAACGAGAAAAATTGAATGATATTCATAAAAATTCAAGATGGATTTTAAAAAATTCAAATCAATTGAAAACAATTTAAAAATATGAAAAAACTTCATTGAATTCAGTAACTTTGAAATGAGCTTAGAAAAATTCGAGGTAATTCAAAAGAATTTAAAATAATTCAGGATAAACTAATAATAATTCAGAGCGAAGTCCAAATGAATTGCGAAAAATATTTGAAAATCTCTTGAAATCTTTGAAACCCTACGAGATTCCTCACTTCTTGTGAATAAATTCTTCGAAATCCATGATCAAATTACATGAAATCTGACGATACTTTCTGAAATCCTGGAAAATTGATTAAAATACCTTTAGAGCTCTTAAAATGTCAAAAAGTCATTGAAATCTTCGAAAATCTTATAAAATCCCTTAGAATCCTTTAAAATATCCTATAACCTTACAGGTCCTGTAAAATTGTTCCATATCTTCCGAAATTCTAGGAAATTCTTCAAAACCGCATGCAAAATTTTAAAATCCCTTAAAATTGTTTAAATCTCTTAAAAGTGCATTGAAATCTTTTAAAATACCCTAAAATATTTCAAAGTCTTTGAAATCCCTTCAAACTATTGAAATAAATAAAAAATTTCTGGGAATCTTTCAACATTTCTTAAAATATTTAAAATCTTTTAATATCTTTTGAAATCCCTTATAACTTTTTAAAGCCCTCGAAAACACCCGGAAATCTTTTACAATACCCTTAAATATCGTATTTGAAAAAATACCTTAAAATATTTCAAATACTTTGATCTTTTTATCAATTGATACTCAGGATCTAGTAAACAGAAAATAATTCAGGATAAATTAATAAGAATTCAGGGTGAAGTCCAAAAAATAATTTAAAATCTCTTCAAATCTTTGAAACCCTACGAAATACCGCACTTCTCGTGAGTAAATTCTTTAAATTCCACTAAAATATTTTAAAATATCGTAACATTCTATGCAATCTGATATTTCCTTAAATACTGGAAAATTTATTAAAGGCTGTGGCTAGTCGTCCCGAAAAATTGGGGGAGTTGGAAAAGGGGATGGACTAGTCGTCCCGAAAATTCGGGACGACCAGCCAAGCTTATGAAAAATACTTCACTACTCATCCCGAATTTCGGGACGACGAGACACTCCGTTTATTAAAATACCTTGAGAGCTTTAAAAACCCTTTACAATAATTGAAAACGTCGGAAACCTTATAAAATACCAAGAAATCTTTTAAAATATCTTAAAACCTTACAGGTTCTGTAAAATCGTTCCATTTCTTCCGAAATTTAAGAAAATTCTTTATCCTAAAATACTTCAAGCGCTTTGAAATCCATTTAAATTAATAATAATAATAGTACAATTCCTTGGAATCTTTTAAAATACCCTAAAATATTTAAAATTCTTTAAAATCTTTTGAAATACCTTGAAACTTTCAAAAGTTCTTGAAAATTCCTTAGAATTTTAAAAAAATACCTTAAAATCTTAAAAATGCCTTCAGGTTATTGAAATCAATTCAAAATTTTTCGGAATCTTTAAAAATACCCTGAAATATTTCAAAATAATTCAAGAAAATTTAGAAATAGGTATAGAGTATATTGAATAGTGATTAACCCATGAGTTATTTATTCAAAGAAAAGTGACTATAGTGACTTTTCATTACGAAGTGACTATAGTGGCTTTATTTAAAAAAATTAACTACAAAGTGATTTGAGAAAAAAAGTGACTAATAGTGACTGTGTGACAGCCATTATGGGCTGCAAATAGGGCACCATAGGGACCAAATCTTGAAAATAGGGTACTTTAGGGACCTCAACTGAATATAGGGTACAATAGGGGATATAGGAACCGGTCTGCGAGGACTGTAAATGGGATTTTGAATTTGATTTTATTCTAATTTAAAATTCTTAAATTTCAAAAAAATAATACTTGGAAAGATTTTCCCTTTTTTATTTTTATTAATAATAATTTCGCTCAGTTTTAATTTTTTTATTTGAAACATTCTCAAAACCTATCTATTGATATTGATATTATAAATTAAAATATAACTATAAACCGTTTTTTTTATTTTCCAATTTTCTAGATATTCAGCTAAAGAAGTTATGTTGAAAAGTTTGGACAGATAGATTCAATAGTGTAACTTCTAGGTAATCTGAATTACTAAAAAATCAAACTTTTGCAATTAAAAGTGCAAAATTTTGAAAATAAATTTAGTAATGTAAATTTTCTAAATAATATCTTTGAGCCCCTCCGATAGAAGCATAATGAAATATTCTTTCGGGACAATATGTATGCCCAGAAGCTATTTTTTTGCGATTTTTTATTGATTCCAAAAGGTTTGATGCAAATCGGCATCTTTCGAGAAAATATATTCGCGTTTTTTCTTTACTTGGCGACGATTTACTACCGCGGATCTTGATTTCAATTTTAAAACGATTGAATTTCTTACAAATAAAGGTTCAAATTTTGTGGGATCTGAAATTCAAATTTAAAAGCCTTTACGCATTGAGAATATTCAGGTTTGAATAGCTTCAAGTGCTGACACACAACTTCTTGGCTAGAATGACGAATTGTGGTTTTCGAAGCCGCGTAAACAATAAATATCTGAAATTTATGCGATTCTATAACTTAGACTCTTAGAGTTGCTTTCTACTGTCCCAGACTCATGAATTAAGTCAAGATAATAAGGTGTGCCCCTTGAAGCCTCAGCTTCCGTTTTCGTTCCTAAAAGCGAGGAAGTGTTGGAGAGGGATTCACCCTGATAGAACGGCAGAAGACAGCGTCGGCTCGTAAAATGTAGGAACCAGCTGGTTTATGATCCGACTTCCTCTCAGGTTCCTGCCAAGTCGACACGACTAGAGATTTACGGATAATCCCCACATATCAATGTGCAATGCTGGCTAGGAATCATGTTAAACACTCTCTACACTGATTTTACCCTTTCTTCAACAATCATTAATTAGATCCGAATTTAACCAATTTTGTATTCAACATATTTATCAGGGAGGCCTCGGAATCACTTTAGGGATCATCAATACACTCAACTACCGAGATAAGCACGGCTTCGGGCATGGCTTGCATTGACCTTCAGCATATCTCAGGGAAATCCAAGCGTAAACAGGCAGGGCTGCATGAAATCATTTCTGTTGGATTTGGACGTATGACGCAACCTGATGCAACTAACGCGCTCAGAGTGCGGCCGTCGAGCTGTGTGTCACGCTTGACTAAGCGCATACTCTCTTTCGGTCGCTCCCCGCATCAACAAATTCCGAGGACTCAAGTTCTAGGAATAGCGTGAACCGAGGGTGCTTATCTCGGAAATTGAGTGTAGTGTAAATAGTGTCACAAATTTCAAAAAGTAGTGTCAAAATAGTGTCATAACATTTTTCAAGTATTGAAAATGAACTTCAATGTTTATTTAAAGTGTTATTCTTTAGTTTATGAATTATCAAAATTCCTATTTATCGCAGGCTTCACAGTCTTTCCCCTTTTCTTGCACTTTAATTCCAACTGAATAAGTAGAACCCAATAAGAAAATCCAAACGGTTTTGGTTGAAGGTTCATTCTTGATTGAAAAGTCTACTATTAAATTTGATGTTCAGAATTAATCTTTTTTATTTAAAAATTTTAATATTTGGTTCAAAATTAAATTATTTTGTTGAAAATTCAACAATTTTGTAAAAAAAGTTATACTTTTTGGTAGAAAATTCCATTGTTTTGTAGAAAATTCGTTTTTTTCGGCTTGAAAATTAAACAATTTGGTTGAAAATTGTACTACTTGGTTTCGTATTTATGTATTTGGTTGTGTATTTATGTATTTGGTGGTGTATTTATGTATTTTTTCGGAATTAATTTTTGTTACTTAAATCCAACTGTTTTTTATTTTAAATTAAAATCTTTTTTGTTAAATTATCAACTATTTCATTTTTTGTTGCATTTTCATCTTTTTAGATTGAAAATTTTCCTTTTTTGTTGAAAATTGAACTGTTTTGTAGAAAATTCATATTTTCGTTCCGACAATTAAACAATTTGGTTTAAAATTCAACTATCGGTACAAAATTAAACTGTTTTATACAAAATTCGTTTTTTTTTGTATTAAACATAATTCACCTCAATAAAAATTCAACTACATAATTTTTTGTTGAAATTGATCTTTTTTAGTTTAAAAATTCAACTATTATTTAGTTGAAAATTTAAAAAAAAAACGAGAAAATATAAACTCAAAATTAATCAAAGAAAATTTAAACTAACATCACATTCAGTGTGCAAAATATTTAGTTAAAAATGTATGTAATTTGTTGAAAATTTATGTTTTCTGGTAGAAAATTGAACTGTTCAGTTAAAAATTTATTAATTTTGTCGAAAGTTCTTTTTTTTTTAGTAGAAAATTAATCTTCTTGGTTGAAAATTCAACTATTTGGAAGAATATATATGTATTTGGTTGAATATTCGTCCTTTTTGGTAGAAAATTAATTTTTTTTGGTTGAAAGTGCAACTGTATGATTGTAACCTAATCTGTTTTATTTAAAGATTCAAGTATTTTGTTGAAAATTCGTCTTTTTTTGATTATATTCAACTGTTTATTTTATAAAATTCAATTAATGTGCTTTAATAATGTGACTAATGTTCTTTTGAATTTAAAAAAATTCAAAAGAATTCGATGACATTGATAAGGATTTCACTTAAATTTGTACGAATTCAGGATAAATTCATAAGACTTCATAAAAATTGAAGTTAAATTAAAAAGCGATCAAATTAATTGCCAAAAATAAAAAAATTCCATTAATTTCAGTAGAACTGGAGTGAATTTAAAAGAATTTAAAGGAAATGAGAAAAAATCGATGAAATTCGTAAAAAGTCAGGATAAATTAATAAAAAAAATCCATGAATGTCTTAAAAGTATCTTAACATTTTCAAAATTCTTTGAAATCCATTCAAATTATTGAAATTTATTGAAAATTCTTCGGAATATTTTGAAATTCTTAAAAATCTTGGAAAATCGTGAAAATCCTACGAAATATCCCTTAATTCTGGTGAATAACTTCTTTGATCCTTTATAATATCATAAAATCCCTTCAAAGTATACGAAATCTGATATTTCCTAAAATCCTGGACAATTTATTAAAATAACCTGAGAGCTTTTAAAATCATTTGAAATCATTGAAATCCTCAGAAATCTTATAGAATCTCTTAGATTCTTTTTAAATACCAAACAATATTTCAAATCATTTGAAATCTTTTGAAATCCCTTGAAACTTTTTGAAGCTCTTGGATTCTTTAGAGTTTTAAAAATAATCAAAAATATTTTGAAATCTCTTGAAATTGCAAATTTTTCGAAATAATGTTAAGAACCCGAAAATATTTGAAATCCTCTGAAATCTTTTGATATCCCTTAAAACTTTTTAAAGACCTTGAAAATTTCTAGGAATTTTAAAAAATAACATACACTTTCAAAACTCGTTGAAATGCAACGAAATATCCCCCAATTTTTGTGAATCAATTCTTTGAAATCCACTAAAATGTTATCAAATCCAGTGAAATTATACGAAATCTGATGACATTTCCTGAAATCTGGGATTGAAATCCCCAGATATCTTATAAAATTCCTTGATATCTTTTAAAACACCCAAAAATATTTCAAATCGTTCAAAATCTTTTGAAATAGTTTCAAACTTTTTAAAGCTCTTAAAAAATCCATGACTGTTTTAAAAATAACATAAAATCCTTTTACATCCCTTCGAATTATTAAAAGCTGTTGAAAATTCTTTGGAATAATTTTTAATATCCGAAAATATTTCAAATCCTTTGAAATCTTTTGAAACCCCTTGAAACTTTTTAAAGATCTTGGAAATTTCTTGGAATTTTTAAAAATAACATGAAATATTTACAAATTCTTTGAAATCCTTTCAAGTTATTGAAATAAATTGAATTCTCCTTGGTATTTCTTAAGATATCTTAAAATTTTACAGACTTTTTAAAATCTTTCGAAATACCTTGAAATATTTGAAAATTGTTGAAATCCTATGAAATATCCTTTAATTCTTGTGAATGAATTAATTGAAATCCATTAGTAGTAGTAGTAGTAGTATACCATTAAGCCATTTCCCTTTAAGGGTAGGGGTGACACTACTACACTAAATATTAGAAAATCCCGTGAAATTAAATAAAATCTAATGATACTTTCCGAAATCCTGGAAAATTTATTAAAATACCTTGGAAGCTTTTGAAATTCCTTAAAATCCTCAGTAATCTTATGAAATCCGGGAAATCCAGAAAATTACGGGAATTCCCTGACTTCCCTGACCTGCGGTCTACTCTGAATGTTCTAGTTTATTGTCTACAATTTCACGTTGTTCTCAAGCCGCTAGTGGCCAAGGTATCTTCATTAAATTCTGTTTATAACATATAAATCATGTGGCTCGGTGATATCGGAGAAGGGATTCAGGAATTTGATTAGATGTTGACGATGAACTTTAATGAAATTTCATTAGAGGCGATTTCAATTTAATAATTTAAAGATGTTACCTAAAGCTTCTACATTTATTACTAGTGCTCATGAACTGTTGATATTCAAATAAAAACAAGAGTAACAGAGTATTTTTTACTACAGCAGTTTAATCCTTTCAGGATTTTACCTCTAGCGGAAAGTAATTTTGATTAAAAGCTCTGTAGTCTCTATTCTGTGCAAGAATCAAGTCTGTTTTATTTTGCATCGTTTAAGAAAAGTGGCAAGTTCACAGCTCATTATGTGACACAATTATCCTGAAAAGAGTGTTTATAGTTCTAAACCTTTGATAAGTCACCCTGCGCGAATGAATGTTTAAGATAAATAATATGTAATAAACACTCAGGTAATTTTTTTAATTTCACTATTATGTTTTCAAACTTCCATGATTTTAAACTGATTGAAAGTTTTTCGATATGAAATTTAATTTTTATCTTAAAAGTAACGTTTGTGAGTATTAATGTTAAAAGAATTTTGATTATCAATCACTAATTGGCAAGCTTTTAAATTTAAAAAAATCTAATTGAACTCTTCAAAAAAATCTCAGCTCGAATGCCTTCAACGTAAAAGCTTTAATGTACAGAAGTATTCACTGCGATCATTTTTTTCATTAAACATTTGAATATAGAAGGTTTTTGAATAAAGATTTTCAAAATTGAAAAAGTTTGATTACCAAAGGGATTTACATTTTGCGGCTTCAGAATTGAATCTTGAACCCTGTTAATGTTAGTTTTAAAATTCTAAGGTTTTAGAACAGAAAGTTTCAATATTAAAAAAATGTCGAATTAATTTATGAAAGAAATACTTTTTAAATGAAAAAAAAAATAATAATTTCCAGACCAATTGTGATTTATAGCTCAATTTTGGAAAATTCGGATTTTAACTCCTTTTAGAAATGACAACATTTTCTACAAGATTCTCACTCCATTTTTGAAAATTCGGATTTTAACTCCTAGTAATAGCAAAATTTTCTAAAAGATTCTCTGTTCATCCTCAGAACTTGCAATGCACCAGAAAAGTGAATTACAACTACGTTAATCTACAGACACACTTTTTGAATGAAAAGATATAATTTCCAGAGTCATAGTGATTTATAGGCCAATACTGGAAAATTGGGATTTCAACTGCTCTTTCAAAAAACCAAATTTTCTACAAGATTATCTATTCTTCCTGCAAATGTGTGTACCTTTCAAAAAGGGAAACTACGTTAATCTACAGAAAAACTTTTTGAATTAAATAAAAATGTAATTTCTAGAGCCATAGTGATTTGTAGGTCAATACAGGACAATTGAGATTTTTACTTTACATTACAATTCAAGATTTTCTGAAAGATTTTCTATTCGTCCTGCGAAATTGTGTATCTTCCATAAAGGTGGCATGGAATTAAGGTCATCTATAGAAACCCTTTTTAAATTACAAAAATGTAATTTCCCCAGCTATAGTGATTTACAGGAAAATGTGTTCAGCACTTGCATATCCTCAACAAAGGGGAACTGTGTTAATCTAAAAAAAAAAATCTTATGAAATAAAAATGTAATTCCTAGAGCCATAGTGATGTATAGGCCCATACAGGACAATTAGGATTTTTATTTCACATTAAAATCCAAAATGTTGTGAAAGATTTTCTATTCGTCCTGTGAACTTGTATCTTTTCCAGACAGCGGAGCTGTGACCACGTTAATCTAAAACATCAGTTTCGAACGAAAAAATGTAATTTTCAGACACTAATGTAGTGGTTTATAGGCCAATATAGAAAAATTGGGTTTTTGACTTCACCTTAAAATTCAGAATTTTCTGAAAGATTTTCTTTTCGTCCTGCAAACTTTTTTACCCTCAAGAAAGTGGAGTTGAAACTACGTAAACTAAAGAAAGACTTCTCAAATGAAAAAATGTAATTTCTAGGGCCATAGTGATTTACCTGTATAGGCCACTATATGAAAATTGGGGTTTTAACTCCTCCTAGAAAAAAATAAAAAAGTTTTCTAAAACATTCTCTAGTCGTCCGCAAAACTTGAATATCCTTTAAAAAGTGGAGTTGGAACAACGTTAATCCAAAGAAACACTTTTGAAATAAAAAATAAAAATATAATTTCCGTATCTATAGTAATTTATTGGCCAATATAAGAAAATTGGGATTACTACTTCACATTTTTCAACATTTTTTGAAAGATTTTCTATTCGTGATCAGAACTTGTATATCTTCCAGACAGGTTAAATACGTTAATATTAGGAAATACTTTTTGAATTAAAAAAATGCAATTTCCAGAGCCATTGTGATTTACAGGATAATACATGAAAATTGGGATCTTCACTTCATATTAAAATTCCAAATTTTCTCAAAGATTTTCTATTTGAGAGAAAAAGAAAGAAAGAAGAAGAAAGAAATACATCTTCATAAAAATCGTTTTACTAATTGAACGGGTCTCAAAACATGCAGATTTGATGACAATCAAAGAAGTCAAATTTTACATAAAACTTATACCGTCTCATTCACAGAAAAAACGTAGTGTAAACTTTACGCCGATTTCAGAGTAATCTTTACCTGCAACAAAAATTACCTCCACGTGGTGAGATTTTTCCATCACGTTGGGTATAGTAAACATATCAACTTTATTGTATCTTCTTTTATTTCGATGCAAAAAATAAAAATACACCAAACTCCCGGTTTAGTAATAGTTTCGGGGGTTGCCTGCAAATCGCCTTGTTACTAAATCGGGGGAATCGAAACGTAAACAGACAGAACCGCCTAAACCGTTTCCAATTGAAATGCATAATATTGCGCAATATACTCGACTGAGTATTTGCGCATTGCGGCCATTCCGAGGCGGAAGTCGCAACCGTCTCTCGCCCTACGGGTTGAGAAACTGCGTGGGCAGCAGTTCTAGGAATCACTGAATCAGGGGTTACTAAAACGCAGCTCTGGTGTAATACATTATTACTGATTTGAAAATTACCCGCAGCAAAAATTCGCTTCTCTTTTTTCTGTGTCCGGATGAGAATGTAAAATGTAAAAAAAAAATGTACTTTCAAGTTCAAGGAAGCGAAATATACTCTCTATTTGAATAGATTCAAGTTCCAAATGCAAAAATGATTGTGAGGCATAAATCTGTCGAGAACTGAGATCTATTATTCATTTTAAAAGCTCTTCTTACAGTACAATATCCAAATATGTAAAAAGCGACTGCGCTTCAGATTTCGCATTAGTTGATTAAATAGAAAAATGATAAGAGTAAAATAAAATTATATATACAAAGACACGAAAAGATTAGAAAGGGATTTCTCGGCGATTTTCTCTTACTTTGAATTTACTCAACCATTTCGTAATACATGATTCGGTACTTGCTATGAGCTTATCAGACATTCCATCGAGCTTCTAGCTTTACGTTTTTCCTATCACATTCACTTAATATAGATGTACGTATTACTCTCGATGGCAATGGCTATTATCGTCAAGTGTTGATTGGTTCCAGGAAATAATGTTTTTCTGTCTTATAGAGAGGTTATAAAAAGAATGATTTTATAGAGATAACACGATTTTATGTATTAAGCATCAATACCAATAGTTATGGTATTATTTTTATTTCACTAAAAGTTTAAAACCCAATGACAAACCATTTTTAATTTCTGTGTTAAACGTTTTCACATAGCATGAAGCTTTTATTTTTAGAATTCTTTTGGCGCTTCTAAAATCTACTAATTTATATTGGAATTATTTTCAAAATTTAGATTTCCGGATCGAAATTACATTTTTTTTTATTTACACCTCAAAATGTTCTATTGTCTCCTTTTCTCTATGAGTCAAAAGGCACGTGGTGGATTGCATGTCATCTGATCACGGCAATTATCATGTAGTAATGGGATTTGGTTCCATTTCAGAATATATGATTGTTTGATAGTTAAAAAAATCCCATCAAACATTTTTCGAAAATTCGAAAAAATAGCGGACTTCTGGCACTGTGAGCTTTTGGGCAACTGTTTTTTTCTTTGGTTGCAATTGACCGGTTCAACTCATTGATGTGTCAATTTACTTGCTATAAGATATGCTTCAAAATAAAAATAAACCAAAAAATAAAATAGTTTATAATAATATGGTTAGAAAATTTAACTTAAAAACGTGATAAACAAAAAAGGTTGTCGACAAATTCATTTTCAGACCACAATTTTTATCCGATTTAAACATTTTTCAAATACAAATTAATAAAATTCTGAATACATCACTACTAGACGATTAAAAAAAAATGAAGTAACTTTTTATTGTGTAAATACAATTTAAATCAAAATTTCATGATTCTTGAATGGTACCGTATTCTATGAAATATTCAGATTTCTTCGAAAATATCTAGAATGAATTAAACCAATAATCCGAAATACATATTTTCCAGTAGCGCTTTAGATGGTGAAAATAATTATGAAGTTCCTTATAAACAAATACCTGGATGACAATCGTTTATAGGGGATTATAACAAACTCCCTAAATTTTTTAACTTTTACAGTCCTACTGAAAATATTTCTGGACAGTTGTTTCATTGATTCTAGATAATTTGGAATAACTGAATATTTTATAGAAAACCGTATTCTTCAAGAATTATTTAATTTTTATTTGACATTTTATTCATTAAATAATAAAGTACTAATTTTTCTTTAAAGGCTGATAAAGATGTAGTTAGAATTTTATTAACTATCTTTTTAAAAAACGTTCAAATTAGATGAAAACTGTAATCTGGAAATGAATATGTCCACAGACACTTTTTAGGGCTTTTACAGCACACTACAAGAAAAAATGCCTTTTTTAGGTATCGCGTTTTTAATTTTTTTTTCTCAAAATTTGCACAAATTAATTCATTTTTTCGTTTATTTTTTAATTTTGAAGTGTCTCTCATATTTAGTAAATTAAGACTTTTGAAAGCTAAATCGGTCAATTAGAACCGAAGATACGGCATAAGAAAACAGTTGTGCAAAAACTCAAAGTCCCATAAGTCCACCAATTTATCGAATTAAAAAAATATAAAATTAATATGAATATAAAAAATAAAAAATGAAATACAAATATTTAAAAAATAATATATTCCGAATTAGAGTCAAATCCCATTCCGACATGAAAATTACCGTGATCAGATGACGTGGACTTCACTATTTCCAGAAATTGATTTTCGTAATAGAGACAAACGTAAATAATTGCTGCCTTAAAAATGGTTTGTATAAGAAATTTAATTTCTTCGTGAGAAATAATGTTTATTACGAAGCTAAGTGTGTAATAACAGAGGGCACGAGTACAAGTACACCCACAGGTGGAGAGGTTGCATGTCAGTCACTATAGTGCCTCCAGAATAGGATGTCAAAGTCCTAAGTGCAGTATGTCGCGCTTTGATCAAACTGATGGATTATCATGGTTTCAGAATCATTAAATAATTTGCAATTTGTAGACAGGTCAAGAGACATAATTAGATTGCCAATTCTCGCTTAAATACGTGTAATTAAATATTCTAGCTTCAATTTGCATCTAAAAAAGCTTAAATAAAAAACTTAATTTTTAAAAATAATCTGTTTTACTATAGAAAAAAATAGAAAAAGTAATATGCATTCTGGATTAACGAGATGAAAAGCTTTCCAAATATAAAAAAATTAGTTTTAAGGAAAACAATTAAAAGTTTTGACTTCTTTTTTAATTTTAGGTGTTTAATTTCAAAATCCTGGAAATTTTATACTGCCTATTTGAAAGCGTTCAAAATTGGGTAATAAGTCTTACAAATAAAAAAATTTGTTCTAAACTGTTAGAAATTGGGTTGTGTTCAATGTTTTTAATTTAAAAATTATAATGCACTCATATGTGACTGATTTTATGATATCTGACAGCCCGAGCCTGGTAATGCCACAGAATTCTTTGGGGCTGATATATATTGTTTCGAAGGCAAATTATGAAAAAAAAATTTCGTTATTTACCAAAAAATTTTCACGAACTTAGAGCTACTTGTATATTTATGTGAATTATGACAAAATTATGCGAATTGTCTTTAAAAATTTTATCTTGGGAACAAATTTACATAATTTAATTTTCTTTGTGGCAGTTTGTAGTGCAATCTACACTCATTCGAATTCTTTAAAAAACTTAAAAATTAAAAAAAAAAATGACTAAAATGGCGTAAATTTTTCAAAATAACTAAAGTAAATTTTCTCAAAAAGGCCAACTTTGATTTATTTATTTATTTTTTTTTCTAATTCAAACGTCCTAGCCAAACTATTCCTTTATATGAAAAAAAATTATTTTTTATAATATAAGATACATTTTTCAAAATATCAATTCTTTTTTTGAACATTCATAGTTTTATGTCTCAAAGAAGCTAAAATCATATGTTAGAAAATTCTTTCTTAATTTTATGAAACAGTTTCGGAAATTTAATGCTGTCACATTTTTCGTAAAATGATGATAAGGGATGACAGAATTTTGCCGAAAAATAAAAATCCCGAATGTTAAAAAATAACGAAAATATATTTACCTAACCAGAAAATTTCCGAATACTGAAAAATTAAAACTACTGAAAATATTTAGGAACAAAATGAAAATATTCTGAAAGGAAAAGTTGATAAAAGAACAATTAAGAAATTTCAAATTTCCGAATTTTTTGTTACGGAATTTTTAAACTCCTGAAATCTCAACTTCACGAGATTAGTACATTCCTCAAATTAGTAAAATCCCAATATTTCTAGTTACAAAAATTTTAAGATCCCGAAAATTTCAAATTCCCAGCAAAGAAAAATATTTAAAAATTTAAGATTTTATTTTTTATCATGCATACTGCATAGATTTAAAATCAAAAGATCTCTTCAAATTTTTGAACCATGCATTTATACATCATGTGGAATAAAACATAATTTTGATCGATAAAAATATTAAATATAATTTTTTGGGGAATTTACAAATTTTCTGCATTTGAAATTTGGGATTTTGAAAATTCGGGTTTTATAATTTCGGTAATTATGTAATTTTGGGAATTTAACAATTTCGTCAATTTTACATTTCTGCATTTTCTAGTGTCTTTGACTTTTACTTTCGGAATATTTGAATTCCGTTCATTAGCATTTTCAGTAGCTTAATTTAAAATTTCGGAAATTTTCATGTTTCGGTAATTTTTATTTTCATTACTTTTCAATATTCGGGATTTTTCTTTTTTGGAGAAAAAGTAAAATTTTAACCTGAAAAAGGCATCAAAATATTGCCGAAACGTTGTTGTAAACGCATTTTTATAATAAATGATCGTATGCCCGATGATTTAAGCTTGAAATTATATTTAATTTCAAAGTTGGATTAATTTATTCGGAAAATTATGATAAATTCATGAAAACTGAGTTAGAAATATCTTAATTTTCACTTATAATTCCGGAATTTTGTGGTACTTTCCGTCTAGAAATTCTGAAATTTGTAAACAAAAAAATTTACGTTTCGAGTAATGGAAGTTTTAAGTTAAAAACATTTTCTTTTATTCAAAAAAGAAGTTATTAATAGCATACACTTTGTTTGATTCAAACAAAAAATAGACTAGCATTTAACAAACTTTGTTCGATTTAAACCAATTTTATTTGATTAATACAAAATTTCTTTAAATGAAACAAATTCTTTGTTACACTCAAATATATTATTTCTTCGACATAGGGCCAGACAAATGTTTGTTTATTTTAAACATAAACTGCATTCAAACAAATTTGTTTGCTGTAATAAAACAAATATCTTTCTCAGTTTACATGTAACAGAAAATTACTAAACTTTTTTCGTGATTTAAGGTAAATTTACGAAAAATCTGCTACAATTTCGTAATTTTATAAAAAATTTAAGAAAATTCAGGTACAAATTTCGTAAATTTAAGATGCGGTTACGCAAAAGTATCGAGAATTTCGAAAAATTTTCCCTTTATTTCGTAACGTTATAACTTCGTAAATATTTGATATTTTAGATTTTGAATAAGAAAATTGAGGAAATTATGCTAATCTGTTTTGCTGAATTTTACTTCTTGACATCTTTACATCATCAATTTTTTTATTTAAAATCTAAAGGATGTGATATTTCCATTAACTGTAAATTTTATATGTATATATATATATATATATGTATTGTGTTAGCTTCTTTGAGACATTAAAATATGAATACTTATAAAAAGAATGGATATTTTGCAAAATTTATTTTACACTATAGAAAATAAGTTTTTCTACATGAAAGAATAGTTTATCGAGGAAAAAAATCACAGAATATCTCCCTCACATCACTGCGAATCTAAAGAAAATCAAGAAATAAATCAAAGGTGGCCTTTTTAAGAAAAATCACTTTTTAGTTTTTTCGAACAATGGGCGCCACTTTGGTAAATTTTAAAATATTTTAAGTTTTTAAATTGAATTTTGAGGAGTGTAGATTGCAATACAAGTTGCCGCGAAGAAAATAAAATTATTTCCATTTCTTCCCAAGATACTACTATTTAAATGAAAATTTTCCTTCCTTTTTTATAATTCATCTAAATATTCAAGTAGCCCTCAATTCATTGTAAACATTGTTTGAAAAAAACAAAATATATACGTATTTTACCCGGAAAAGTAATATATTTGAGCCTCAAACAATTCGGTGACATCACCAGGGCCAGACTGTCCGATTTCATATGCAATCGGTCATTTAATATTCTTTATGAAAGAAACATCTTAGCAGAAAAAGCATTTCAAATTTATTGAATTATCTTCGAATCCTCAAAGGATCAGGTTAGATAAATTCTTGGCGAAGTTTTTGACTTCAAAATAATTACATTCACTGAGGTGTTAACGGCGAAACTTATAAAGATCGTTACCATGTAGCCTGCTTGACGAAGCGACTTGGTTATTACCACAAATGCACTTGTGGTAAACCAAGTTGTTCGTGTCTATCCCAGATGTTCTAAATTTCAGCCCGAGAGTTAAAATTTTGAAATTCTAGCTAAAAATGCATTTTTTTCTTCAACATAAAAATCGTTTTTAAATCGAAGGGGCCGGATTCTATAACAGACTATAAACTTTTTTCGCTTCTTTTAAAAGTACATATTCTTACCGGAAATTTAATTGAGCGCCTTTTTATCTGGCAAATAAAGTTTTAGCTTTTTCTCTTTTGGAAGTAAACCTGAAAACCCCGTTTTTTAGAAAACAAATTTTTCTGGTCTTGTTTGACTTTAACTCGCCGTAATTTAGCCAAGTCTCAGAATTTTTGCATGGAATTTACGGGAAATATTCTTTATGATATTCTAAGACTGGTAGAGTAAATATCACAGAAACATTTTTTCTTTGAACAAAAGTTGTGTACCTGAGATATTGCACCAATAATGCATCCAAATCTTCAAACTCATGGGAAGTCGAGCGAATTTTAAACAATAAAAAACTTCCAGCGGGAAAGTTGTACAGAAAGTTATAATGATGCTTTCTACAGCAATTAATATTAAAAATAAATCATCGTTATGAAATTAGGTACATAGGTTTTATTTCATCCAAGCGACTCATTTACCTACTTGACGCGTTCACAAGGAAATTAATTTAGTTTATTAAATTCCAACTAATAAACAATACTTCGTCTCGAGCAAAATAAAGCTTTTTTAAGAATTCATGGCAAAAATTAGCATTCAATTTACAAAAATTGAGTGAATAATTAACAGTTTTTCCCATTCTGAAAAACATTACAGCAACGAGTGAATGCCAAGGCATTGGTATTTGATTCCGTGAAAAAATTGACTCAATCATGGAAAAAAGGTAGAAATAAATATTTTTTTATAAGAATCGTTCAAATAATTAAAATTTGCTGCCGACCTGAAAAATATGACATCAAGAAATAATTGCTATGACATTTTTAGTTGACTCGTTAAAAAAATGAAACTATTCATCGAAAAAAGATCGAAATGTGGATTTGTTTATAGAAATTGTTTAAATATATTTGAAACAATGGCACATTTAAAAACTTAAATAAAAAAATATTTGTTATTAAATAAAATATGTGATACCTGGAAACCTTGCGGTATTTTTTTAAAAAATACGTCCGAATTCGCCGAAATAAAACCTTCCAAATTTTCTAATGATGATTTATTTTGAAAAATTATTTCCGTAGAAAACATATCGACACCTTTTTGAATCTTCGCTGTAACTTTTTTTATTGCTCAAAATTCGCTCGACTCACCATGAGCCTAAAGATAATAATGCATGATTCATGCAATGTATTAGGTAAAAATGAATTACTTTTGTTTAAACAAAAATGTTCATATATTATTCACTCGACCAGTCTTAGAATATCACAAAGAATATTTCCTGCAAATTTCATCAAAAATGTCCCAAAATTGGCTAAATTACGGCAAGTTAAAGTAAAAAAATCTGCCCGCTTCGCGGGCACATTCTCATCGCGCGCTTCGCGCGCGGCTCGCTTCGCTCGCAAGTTTGAGCGCGCCTAGGGCGCGCAACTGTTGGATCTCGCGCTTCGCGCTCGATCATATATTTATCTCGCGCTTCGCGCTCGGGCGTATCTACATCGCGCTTTACGCTCGGTTGCTCTAGATTTTTCAACTTCGTGTTCGACTTCGATGAAAAGAAAAAGTTTGTTTGCAAATATTATAAAATTATCAAAACCTCTACATATTAAGTGATTGTTAAATTTGTTTTTATTTTAGACTGAAAAGGAACTTCATTTACTCAAGGTTCTATCGACCTTAAGGAACACATTCTCATCCAGACACTCGCGCTTCACGCTCGATATTTGATTTGAAAATCATTTGAACCTTGCGTTCCACGCTCGGTTCTGTGCATTTGATTTTTCTATTTTCAATGCTGTTTTTTACGAATAAAACAAAAACTACGCGTCATATCGAAAACTGAATGATAAGAAATTTGTAGATCTTTTTTGGGTGCACAATTTTGGTGGAATGATCTTTTCTCGTATCTTGCATAGTTTCACAGCAAAATGGAATTTTTGATTATTTTTTTGTGCGATCAAAATTTGAATTTTTTATTTTTCAAAAAATTCAAAAAGTTGTTATGAAAATATTATAGGGCGTTCAAAAAGCAACGTTTTTCTCTTCTTGACTTTTTTCATATCGTGCGTTTTTCGGCTTAAAATGTACATTTTCGTTTGTTTTTTGGAATTTTGAAAATGCTATAACTCCAGTAATTTTTGTTTTATCACGAAAAGTCATTAGATTATTTTGTTCGTCATTTTGCGTACTACTAATAACCATACATAGAATTTTTAAATCTTCAAAAAAAGTGGTCTCAAAAATTTTCAAAATGTGCTCACTTTTTGAATTTTCATCCAAAATAGCTGGTTAACGAACTTGTTCTCTATTTTTCGGCCATAAAAAAGTGTGCCAAAGCTCAATCAAATCTGATCATTTTTTCGAAAGTTATCGTGGCTACAGACAGACAGACAGACAGACAGACATACAGACAGACAGACAGACAGACTACAGACAGACAGACACCTTGGTAAAAACCGTTTTTTCTGGCTCAGGGGGTCTCAAAACGTGGAGATTTGATGAAAACCGACTATGTCAAATTTTACATAAAACCAATACCTTCTCATTAGAATGAGAATGTAAAAAGATTTAAAAAATTGGTGTTCTAGAAAACGGATTTTACCGGTTTATTTTTAAAACGGCAAAAGCTGTAGCTATTAATGCGAAATTGAATTTCCTATAAGAATATATAAACTTTTAAAATTAAAATTCGAAACTGTTTTGAAAAGTGTTCAGTAGGGTGGTCAAATTTTTTTTTTTTTTTGAATTTTCATGCTATTGCCCAAAAATTTGTTTAAACCGACACGTATTTCCCATGAGAAAAAAAGAGGGTTCTGTAAATTTTATTTAGAATCCTCAATATTAGGTCAATTAAGTTGCACCTCGGAATTTTTTTTCACAATCAGCTATATAATACAAACAAATAATTATTTTTTTGAATATCACCCCCATCAATCTTTTTTTGCGGTTTTTTAAATACAAATTGTTTCTATTACATAAAATACTACTTTGTACTGATAATTAGATGTTTAAATATATTGTTTAAACAAGTTATTATTGTTTTTGGCAATAATTAATTAATCTAAATTAATTTAGATAATTAAACTTAATTGTTTGAACAATTTTATTTTATTTATAATAATATTCTCTTAGCATAATGCTAGAAAGTTTGAGATTTTTCTCAAATTTTCCACTTTTGGTCCACTTTTCAATTATAGTGAGGTAATAATTATTTCAAGTTAACAAACATAATTGTTTGAATAATTTAATATTATTTTCAATAATATTGTCTTTGAATAATGCTAGAAAGTTGCGGTTTTTCTGAAATATTCAACTTTTTTTCCACTTTTCAATCGAAAGTAACTGATAATTGATTCAAGTTACCAGAAATAATTGTTTAAAGAAATTACTATTGTTTATAAATATCTTCTCCCATAGTAATGCTAGATAGTTGCGGTTTTTTCTGCAATATCCACTTTTTGTAAACTTTTCACTTAGTGAGGTAATAATTAAAGAAAATTGACAAACATAATTATTTAAACAATTTATTGTTTGTAACTCTCTTCTCTCAGATAATTTCTAGAAAGCTGCGGTTTTTTTCTGAAATTTTTTACTTTTTGCCTACTTTTTACTTAGTGAGATAATAATTAATGCAAGTTAACAAACATAATTGTATAATCAATTTATTATGGTCTATAATTATCTTTACAAAAAGGCTCTCAGTAACTACTTGAAGGAAAATTTACATCTAATATGATCCATATAGAAAATTTTAAGAATATTTCAAATGTATGTTTTATTTCAGAGAAATATATTCACAAAAAAGAAAGAGATTGTTCATAAAATGATGCTCTCTATTTGTTATTTATTATTTGTTCATAACTAAAAAGCCAAAGTGAAGTTAAAAATTTCAGAAAAAACCGCAACTTTCTGGAAATTATCAAGGAGAAGATAGTTACAAAGAATAATAAATTATTCAAACAATTTGGTTTGTTAACTTATGTTAGTTATTACCTCACTAAGTGAAAAGTTGACAAAAAGTGAAAAATTTCAGAAAAAAACTGCAACTATCCAGCATTACTATAGGAAAAGGTAGTTATGAACAAGAATAATTTGTTGAAACAATTAGGTTTGTTAAATTTTTATAATAATTTTTACCTCGCACTTTCAAGCATTACTCAATGATAATATTATTTAAAATAATAATAAATTATTTTAACAATTATTTGTGTTAACTTGAATTCATTATTACCTCACTCTAATTGAATACTGGACAAAAAGTGGAACATTTTAGAAAAAATGCAACTTTGCAGCATATTATTCTAAGATAATAAATATTGTTATGAATAATAATAAATAGTTTAAACAATTATTTCCTTTAAATTTGATTATTGCCTAGATCTAACTGAAAAGTTGAGAATGATTTAAAAATTCGGAAAAGTCCGCGACTTTGTAACTGTATTCTATAAGAAAATCGCTACAAATAATAACTCAGTAGATAGTACCTAGTATTTTATGTGTTAGAAATAATTTGCATTAAGAAACCGCAACAATAATTAGCGCCATAAACTCGCAAATCCCAATTTTTAAGTTATGGGGTTTTTTGGGACCCTACAAAACAGACTTATGGGAGAAATATTTAAAAAGTAATTATTCATTTGTATTCTATGGCTTATTTTCAAGAGAAATGTTGAATTTCAACTCGATTCACCTGACATTGAAGATTCTGAATAAAATTTACAAAAACGTATTTTTTTCTTTTGGGAAATACGTGTTAAACTTCATGGAGCTTGCGGTACCTTTAAATATAATTAAAAAAACGTATTAATTTTGTTTCTGTTTTCGAACGAATTTGGGCGCGATATGCATGAAAATTCGAAAAAAAATTGCCAATGCATTTCTGGACCACCCTAGGGTCCACGGGTCAACACCGTTCAGCGAGAACAATGTATAGGTAGTTATCGAATTCGGCTCTCAATTATGAATTGAAATGATGACATTTTCGAATTATAGGCTTTTAAGGCCTTGACGATTTTTTGAATAATATCAATTCAAAGCTAAATGCTTCCAATTAAACTTTTAAAAAATTAGTAACTTTAGAATGTCAAACTTCAAAAATCTGAAGCTTCACAGATGGAATATTTTAATACAAAATAGCTTATACCTCAAGTAATTATAAAATTCAAAGAGTTACAAATCCTCAACTTTGAAACTTGAAAAATTTCTTGAAAATGGAAAATTTGTACAAGAGTGAGATTGTCAATTAATAAAGCGTCAACTAAATTACCACAGAATTTAATTTAATCAAATAATATTTTGCGAATCTTTATCAAGAAAGTTTAAAGAATAAATGAGGGGCGTATACTTTCGGATCTAATTTATGAAGTCTGCTATCCAGCAATCAAATGAAAGTTTATCCTTTCCTTATCACGGAGACAATTTTCAAAGAATCATCTCAGTCGAATGATGGAGGTTCGTGTGCGGGGAGTAAATGGGAAAAAGCGAACGTAAGCAGACTTCACTTTTCGAAATAAGGTCGCCTGTTTCAAAAGGAGATTAACTGGATTTTGTAAGGATCGAGCGTCTCCGATAAAAAAAAGAAGCCCCAGCTCACATATAAATACGGCCTCTCACATAATCACCGAAAATATTTTTTAGGTAAAACCAATCTTCATTATCTCTACTAAGAAACAATTTTTTACTTCTTTTGCGAAGTGCGTAATTTTTCATTCTGACATTAAACGAGCGACAGAGTGTATGTCATATTTTAAAAAGTGATAAAAAGCATACTTTGATTTTTGTAAGGAATTAAAGAGTCCTCTAATTTTAAATATTTTTTACTTCTTAGGATAATTCCTTCAAATTTGGAAGCTTTAAAATTGGAAGCATTGGAAGTATGGATGAACCGGATTGAGTCGGATTTATTTTGAACCGATTTGCATCGAACCAAATTGTAAACTTTTTTTGAATTCCCGAATTGGAAAATTCCCGAAATTATCAAATTTCCGACATATAAAAATAAAAAATTAGAATATTCCCGAATAATAAAATTGCCGACAGTTTATAATATTACCAAATTAGAAAATTCCCGGATAATAAAATTCCTGAATTTAAACAATTAAAAAAATTGGTTCTTCTTAAATAGTATTTATTCATTAGGAATAAATTAGTCAAATATTTTGATAAAAGATACATTTGTTTAAATGTTTACAGTTTTTAAAAATTATTGTTCGAATTTAAAGTAGCAATAGTTGAAAAAATATATTTCTGAACAAAAAATTTTGTTTGAAATTGTGCACAGTATTTTTATAAAAATTACAAAAAATATTCTCAAAAATCAAATTGTTAATTTAAAAAAAAATTGAAAATAAACTTCGAGATAAATCAGTGCTGAATTGAATCGTACAAAGTTTGTTTAGAAAATGTTATGTTCGGAGAAAATTTCGGGAGAAATTTCTTTTTTCGTTTGAGGTACACGTTCTAAATTAATTTTTTAATACAATTTGTATACAATTATTGTTGATTTAAATTCAAACAATAATTTAAAAAAATTTTCAACATTAAAAAAAATTTTCTTCAATAAATATTTTTGATATTGAATAAAGAAATAATATTTATTAAAACAACATTTTTTATTTGTTCAAATTCGGGAATTCTACAATTCGAAAATTTGACAATTCGGAAATTTTCTAGTTCGGGAATTTTCTAATTCGGATGTTTTATAATTCGAAAATTGTCTATCAGGAATTTTATTATTCAGCAGTATTCCAATTCGGTAAATGCTCGAGTCAATTTTATAATTTCGTGAATTTTATTATTCAATAATTTTACACTGGTTTTTTCCAGGTATAATTTTTCATAATACGGAGTCATTCAAGTATTTTGAATTTTTAAAAGAAATAGACTCGGAATACGTATAAGAGTTTATTACGAGTTTATTACAAATATTGTTTTTCGTTTGTAAAAGTAACTTTGTATAAGGAAAAGTCATTTCTTAATGGTACACGTTTTTAGATATTTAATTAATATTTTTAATTTAGCAAGCTTTGACAAATTATTACAGAATATTCTTGAATATATTAGTTATCAAGAGCGAATAATTTAATAAATAATACTCAAATTTCCAATTCCCTAATCCCTATTCTAAGTAAAAATTATAATTCTTTACGAAAATTCCCGGTCAAAAATTCCAGTTCCAACTCAGAATTTTTTTAAACTGGAAAATTCCCTGTTCCAACTTAGAATTTCTTCAAATTAGAAAATTCTCTGTTCCAAATCAGAATTAAACTCTTTTTAAAAATACCCTGTTCAAATCTAGAATTTTAATTTTTTTCGAAAATTCTCCGTTTCAAGTCAGAATTGTAATTCTTTTGAGAAGTTCCCTATTCCACTCTGGAATTTTAATTCTTGTGTTGAATTTTCAGTTCCGACTCAGAATTTGTTCAAATTTGAAAATGCCCTGTTCCAACTCAGAATATAAATTCATAAATTTAAAAAAATTGAATTGTAGATCGAATATTAAAAGAAGTAATTCATTTTACAAGACTATTCTCAATTTGCAAATAATTTAAAATTAATAGATTCAAAATTAAGCGCTTGTATTTAATTTTAAGTCCTCTTCAAATGCGAGTATTGTTTCAGTCTAAAATATTTCATTTATATCGCATTCAATTTGAAATTTTTTAATTTAAAAAAAGGAGAGTGTTTCAATATTTAGCAATATTGAGTGTTTATTTAAAATGAGCCATTATAAATCAAATATTCGAAACTAACCAACTTGAAACTGAATTGTTTCAAATAGAAAGCCTTGAATCATTAAAATTTCAGAGTGCTAAATTTAAACATTGAACGTTTGAATTTTTGAACTGTAAGCAAATTTTCTTATTTTTGATGTATAAATAACAATTGAAAAATTATCAATAATTTCAATCGACTGAAAATGAAAATAATTTAAATCCTACATTGAAAACTGTTTACTTTAAAGGAAATTTAAAATCGACAAATTTGTAATGTGTCTATCATAAAATTGGTTTAAAATGATATAATTTTCAACATTTAGAAATTTATTTCTTCATTCTTCAATTTCGAGTATTGCAAATATAAACGTAGATTTATATCTTTAACCAGAAATTTTTCAACTGTTCCATTTTGAAAAGTTTAAATTTTCAAGTTTTGTAGTTTAACGGAATTTATGTAATTTAAAATTGTTAAATTGAATAGTATTGAAAACTTCTAATTCAATGACCGTGAAAAATTTGTTTTGAACCAGGGAAAAAACCGGGAATTGACCAACAACATTTTTTTTCACTCTAGCGGACACTCTTTAAAATTTCAGGATCGGAATACGATCGGAAATTTACTAAATAAAAAAAATTTTCCCCAAATGATGTGTTTGTAAAAAGAAACTTATCAACCAAAAAAGCAGAAAAAAAACAGCACAAGAAATTTCTCTGAGTTTGACTTTTATGCTGGCATTAGTAGACAAATTTATTGCCTGCGTCATGATTTGGTTTGTAAATTTCAAAGATTTCTCAGATTCTGATTGATTGCTAATAAACTGACGAAGTTTAACTCGACATACGCTTTTATCATTGTATCATATAATTTAATAATAATAATTTTACGCAAAAAAAAATTTTGAATTAAAATTTCCACAATCTTCTCATGAATTCCTGACAATTTTTAGTATATTTCAAGGAGCCCGAAATTTCCGTCAAATTCCCTGTTTTCTCGGGTCCATAGACAGTATATAGAGGAGGCTGAAAAAACTCAAGATGATTAGATTTATTGGTAATAGCACTGAAAGGTTTCTTTGTGGCATTACGAAAATTTTTTTTTTAATTTCAATTTATCAGCATTGCATTGGGTAAGTCAAATGAAAATTTGCAATTTTTTAATGTTTTGATCCTCTTTTTGAGAAATTAAAGAAACACGTGCATATTTTTGAGTTTAAAACAATTATTTTTTTGTATTTTTTTGATGATCCTAAAACATGAGCCATTTTTGCAAAAGAATCAACCAATTGTCGATCTGCATATTACATCAGTAATCATCGGAATCGTTATAAGAAGGTTGATATGCAATCAAAAAATAGTAGCAATGTTAAAACAATGACTTTAGAGTAATACTTAATAATTATTTATTTACAATAATTATTAACTAATGTAATTAACAGATTACATTAATTATTAATGAATGTAATTAACTAACTACCGACAACCGGGGCGAATCGCTACAGTATTTTTATAAATCATGACTTAGACGTGAGGTAAAAGTGTCTAAATTGTTTAAAATTTTTAATTACTGTTTTGTGAAAATTTGTAAAGAGAAAACTTGTTAATGAATGTATTAAGGTTTGTAGCGATTCCACCCTTCGAATCGCTACACTTCAAGTTTTCGACCTATTTAAAGCCTATAAAAAAGTTTTCCATGGTTACGACCAAGTGCTGTTACATGTGCGTGTGTTCTACACTAAAATTAGTACAAAACTAAACCAGTCTACTGTAGTTAAAAAAAGAAAAAATCAAGAATTTAAGACAACACTACTTTTTTATTAAATATTAATACTGATCTTATAAACACTTAATAAAATATCCTTATATAGAATAAGGACGAAAATAGTAATAAGGAAAGAAACAAGAATTAGCTGTACCGTATCAACGTAACCTATATTTTATTTTTAATTGTTTAGTTATTGTCGACTATATAACTATATAAGAATTCAAAAATCACTGTGCTTATATTTTTTCAACGTTATTCGTCAATGTAAAATATTTCTCAAATTTATTTATAATGTGTTTCAGTTGTAGCGATTCGGCCCGGAATCTTTGGATTTAGGTTATTTATGAATAACTTTAAAAACAGGTCTAAAAACCTTATTGGGAAGGACGATTGGGTTAGATATTGACACTTAAAAAAATATTAGTCTCTTACAAATAAATATACATTTATTTATATGGACAATAAATTTATCCTAAAAGTTATTGTAGCGATTCGCCCCGGTTGATGAACTATGGGAAAAAGGTGACTTTTTGGTTCAAAATAACGTACAGCCGATACATATTGACAGGTTTCGAGGCAAAAAATTTGAAAAAAGCTGATAAAATTTCAAAGGAAGCTGTCAAGCTTGATTTTTGATTTAGTTTTCCAATTTTTTATAGATAAACAAATATGCCCAAAAAAAATGCAATTTTATTCTATTGGAAGTTCTCGGTGCTCGTCAATAATAGGAGAATTGTTGTAATCGAACAAGTTTCATAGATTTACATTACTTAAAGATACTCCATCACGATAGAATAAACAACACAATTTTTTATAGAACAAATAATTTGTTGAAAGTGTATTTTCTATGATTTTCAATAATTTTACGTTTTTTTTAGTTATATTGCGAGAAATACGAATGAAAACAATATTATAATGAAGAAAATTTCTCCTGAGATTATTCTTGTCAATATTGTAAACAAATTTAATAAACAAATACGTTTCTCACGCGTTCGTCGACAAAAAAATTCATTTTTTTCGATGTCAGTTTTCTAAAATAGGGACCTCATGATAATTTCAGCAAAATTGATCATTTGTTGAAAAATTTTATGATTTTTTTAACAAATATAATAAAAATTGCATTATTCGGGCATTTGTCGACGGAAAAATACGTTTTTCTTTTTAATGCCAGTCCTTTTAATTGAGATCTTCAAGATCATTTTAGCAATATTCATAACTAGTTGATACATTTTTTGCTAAAAAAAAAAATTAATAAACAGACGCTTCACTCGGGCACTTATGAAAGGAAAAATTCGTTTCCTTCGCCGTATTAAAAGAATGAAAGTATTAAGAATCTGAAACTAAAAGATCTGAGATTGAAAAAAGAAACTTTTTCTCGACAAATTTCCAAATGATGCATTTGTTAATCACATTTGTTTTAAAAAAATCATGAAATATTTGAAATTATGATATTATATTATTATATTATATGATATATATATATCGAAAAAAAAGAATCTTCCCGTCGACAGATGTCCGAATAATACATTTATTCATTAAAGTTGTTAAAAAAATGATAAAATTTATCAACTAATTATAAATTTTGCTAAACTTATTATGAAGTTCCAAATAAAAAGGACTGGCATTGATAAAAAACTAATTTTTCCGTCGACAAATGCCCGAATAATGCATTTGTTTATTAAATTTGTTCTGAAAATTAATAAAATGTATAATCAAATTATGAATTTTGCTGAAATTATCATGTGGTTTCTAATTTGTTAAAGATGACATAAAAATACGAATTTGTCTGTCGATAAATGCCTGAATAATGCATTCGTTTATTAAATTTGTTTATAATATTAAAAAGAATAATCTTAAGGAAATTTTATTTCATTATAATATTGTTTCAACCTAAATTTCTTGCAATATAACTCAAAAAACGTAAAATTATAGAAAATTATAGAAAAATCATTTTCAACAAATAATTTGTTACAAAACTTTTTTTTGTTTATTGTATTATGATGAAATATCTTTATCGAATGTAAATTTATGAAACGTAGGCGATTACAACAATTTTCCTATTATTTACAAGCACCAACGGCCATGCCACGCTGAAAAAACCAGTTCTCGTCAGATCACTGAAGTTAAGCAGCGTTGGGCGCGGTTAGTACTTGGATGGGTGACCATTCGAGAATACTGTGTGCTGTTGGCATATTATGGGTGCGGTGAGCCAAAACTTGTAGTTATTTATAACTACAAGAAAACTATCCACTTAGGAACACTACCCGAATCGGGTAGTGTCACGCCTACCCTGAAAGGGAAATGGCTTAATGGTATACTACTACCGGGAACGTCAAATAGAAAAAAATGCCATTTTATCGGCATATTTTTTTATACAAAAAAGAAAAACTAAATCGAAAATCAGGTTTGACAACTTTCTTTGAAATTTTATCAGCTTTTTTTGACATTTTTTTCGTACCAATCGGTAAATATCTGTGCGCTGTACGTTATTTTGAACTAAAAAAGTCATTTTTGTCTCACTGTAATTATAAAATGCAATTATTAAATTATTAATTATCACTGTTCAGGTGATAAGGTTATGTAAAAATGTCTTGTGTTTCAGGATCCATAAAAAATAGAAAAAAATTTGATTGAAAAATTAAAAAATATGTTCGTGTTTCTTTAGTTTATTAAAAAGAGCATCAAGAAATGAAAACATAAATAGAAACGACTTTTTGGGCATCTTTAAGTACAAATAAAATAAGTATATTTTTCGTAATTTTCTGAAATATTATATTTCGACGAAAAAATTTTTTTCTATTTTTTTTTTCATTTAAGGTTATTCGCATCCATAAAATTTACAAAAAAAAAATTGAAAACACCCTGATTGTTAATACGCCTTTTTCTCATTTGCTTTTGTTTCAATTTCTTTCAAGTGCACGTCGCTGCACTTGAAAATGTCAGTATATTATGCAACGACTATTAAGCTGACCTGTGCGTCCATTGTAGTCAAATAACAAACATTAACACCAACCTATTTTAATCGATCACCCCACTTGCACACACGTTTAAATAATCGGATGACATTCGCGTCACTCGGTGGCTCACAGCGAGTTAGGTACTCGTACTCGTTCGTACGTAGTTTCGTCGAGTTGCCGCTTCACCTGCCACATTTTAACGCATTAATTCGCCACACAACACATTCAGATTAAATACGCATATTTCAACACAATTTCATTTTCATGCTACGTCCACTCCATTCGTGAACACGTGACAAATTACCTATTTCATTTCAAAGCTTTATTATCCAATTCCACTCCTGCTAATTCCATTATTATAAAGGCATTCAAGAACGAACCTGAATACACTCAAATCATTTTGTGAAATTTTTTTTGCATTTTGTAAGGGAGAGTCGCAGGGGTTAATTATCCTAATTTTTGGTGTACACCAGATTGCATATATATTCCGAGACACTTGCGGGGAAAATACAGAAAGCGGTCGTCCTTGTGTCGCTTCATGTTATAAGAGTGCACATAGGGTGGTCCAAAAATGCATCGGAAAATTTTTTTTTCGAATTTTTATCGGGACACCCCCCAAATTTGTTCGAATCCGCCCAAAAATAAATCCAATTTTTTTGTTTTGAAAAAAAATGATATATAGGGGTGGCGCAAGCCCCATGAAGTTTAACATGTATTTCCCATAAGAAAAAAAGACGTTTTTGTAAATCTTATTCAGAAT
>CAKNYM010051951.1:46319-64397 GCA_932195095.1 Andricus curvator
CCAACACCCTAAGTCTGTTTTATAGGGTCCCAAAGAAACCCCATAAGTGAAAAAATGGGTTTTGCGAGTTTTTGGCGCTAATTATGATTTTTTTGCGGTTTTTTTAATGCGAATTGTTTCTAATACATAAAATATGACTTTATACTGAAAATTAGATATTTTCATGAATTGTTTAAACAATTTATTATTGTTTTTAGCAATTCTCTCCTAAAATGGAGTTAGAAAGACGCGGTTTTTTCACACATTTTCCATTTGTCGTCCAATTTTCAATTAGAGGGAAGTGATAGTTCATCAATGTTAACAATAGTGATTGCTTAAACAATTTATCATAATTATTAATAATATTATATTTGAATAATGCTAGAAAGATGCGGATTTTTTTTTAAATTTCTGGCTTTTTGTCCAGTTTTCATCTGTAGTGAAGTAATAATAAATTCAAGTTAACAAAATAATTGTTTACACAATTTATTATATATACCATTAAGCCATTTCCCTTTCGAAGAGCCTCAAGGAGTAAGCGTGACACTACCCGATTCGGATAGTGTTTTCTAGGTGGATAGTTTCTTGTAGTAAATAACTACAAGTGTGGGCTCACCACACCCACGACCGCCAACAGCAACGCAGTAGTATCAGACGGTCACCCATCCAAGTACTAACCGCGCCCAACACTGCTTAACTTCAGTGATCTAACGGGAACTGGTGTTTCCAGCGTGGTATGGCCGTTGCCATTATAATTATTAATAATATTATATTTGAATAATGCTGAAAAGATGCGGTTTTTTTTTAATTTCTGGTTTTTTGTTTAATTTTTATTTGGAGTGAAGCAATAATGAATTCAAGTTAACAAAATAATTGTTTAAACAATTTATTATCATTGTTGATAATATTCTCTTTGCTTAATCGGTAGAATGTTGCAGTGTTAGAAAAAACCGCTACTTTCTAGCACTTATCTGAGAAAAGATAGTTATAAACAATATTAAATTGTTCAAATAACTTTTCTGTTAACTTTAATTAATTACTACCTCACTAAGTGAAAAAAGGAAAGAAAGGTAAAAATTGCCAAAAACCGCAACTATCAGGCGCAATCGATATAGATGAAGATAGTCATAAACAATAATAATTTTTTTAAACAATTATTTTTGCTAAATATAATTAATTATCAAGTCACGCCTAATAAAAAATTACAAACAGTTGAAAATTTCAGAAAAAACCGCAACATTCTACCGATTAAGCAAAGAGAATATTATCAACAATGATAATAAATTCTTTAAACAATTATTTTGTTAACTTGAATTCATTATTACTTCACTCCAAATGAAAATTAAACAAAAAGCCAGAAATTTAAAAAAAACCGCATCTTTCTAGCACTATTCAATTATAATATTATTAATAAGTATAATAAATTGTTTAAACAATTATTTTGTTAACTTGAATTCATTATTACTTCACTCCAAATGAAAATTAAACAAAAAGCCAGAAATTAAAAAAAAACCGCATCTTTCTAGCACTATTCAATTATAATATTATTAATAAGTATAATAAATTGTTTAAACAATTATTTTGTTAACTTGAATTCATTATTACTTTACTCCGAATAAAAAGTGGACAAAAAACCAGAAATTAAAAAAAAACCGCATCTTTTCAGCATTATTCAAATATAATATTATTAATAATTATAATAAATTGTGTAAACAATTATTTTCTTAACTTGAATTTATTATTACTTCACTACATATGAAAATTGGACAAAAAGCCAGAAATTTAAAAAAATCCGCATCTTTCTAGCATTATTCAAATATAATATTATTAATAATTATAATAAATTGTTTAAACAATCACTATTGTTAACATTGATGAACTATCACTTCCCTCTAATTGAAAATTGGACAACAAATGGAAAATTTGTGAAAAAACCGCGTCTTTATAACTACATTCTATGAGAAAATTGCTAAAAACAAAAATAAATTGTTTAAACAATTCATTAAAATATCTAATTTTCAGTATAAAGTCATATTTTATGTATTAGAAACAATTCTCATTAAAAAAACCGCAAAAAAATCATAATTAGCGCCATAAACTTGCAAAACCCATTTTTTCACTTATGGGGTTTCTTTGGGACCCTATAAAACAGACTTATGGGGGTGACATTTGAAAAGTGATATTTTATTCGTATTCTATGGCTAATTTTGAAGAGAAATGTTGAGTTTCAACTCGATTGAGATAATATTGAGAATTCTGAATAAGATTTACAAAAACGTCTTTTTTTCTTATGGGAAATACATGTTAAACTTCATGGGGCTTGCGCCACCCCTAAATATCATTTTTTTTTCAAAACAAAAAAAAAATGGATTTATTTTTGCGTGGATTCGAACAAGTTTGGGGGGTGTCCACATAAAAATTCGAAAAAAAATTTTTTGGACCACCCTAGACTGCACAAGAGTTTTGCTGGCCGTCGTATTCGTCCATCGCAGACTGTGCCACCGATCTCACGGTCGTGAAATGTGGTCACATTTTTTTCTGTATATACTTTAAAGTCTCTTAAAAGCTTTTTACATCTCGCAAAATCATCAAAACATTTCAAATTTCTTCAAATCCTTTGAAATCCTGTTTAATACAAAGAAATCGTTCTTAATTGCTTAAAAACCCTAAAATCCTTGAAGTCCTTAAAATCTTGTAAAATCCTTTTAAAAATTGAGATTCTTGCTCATATCGTACTAGGTGATTTCTTCAAACACTTGAAATATTTGTAAATCATTTGAAATCTGTGAAACCTCTCGCAATTCTTTAGAATCGTACGAAATACACCAGAGACTCGCTATTTGAACGCGCGATCGGACGCGTTATATGAATTCCTAGAATTGCTGGTCCCCGCAGTTTCTCAGGGGGCAGGGGGAGAGACGGTTGCGACTCCGCCTCTGAAGGGACGCATGCACTATACTACGCAGTCAAGTAGATTGCGCAATATTATGGAAACGGTTCAGGCGACCCTGCCTGTTTACGTTTCGCTGTACGTATTATATGAAAAAGGTTATTTTCAGGCAACCCCCGAGATTGTTCATCTATCGAGTCTCTGGTGTACCTAACAACTTTTGAAATCCCTTGAAATATTTTGAAAACCCTTAAAATCTAATGAAATCCCTAAAAAGCTTTGGAAATCTCGTAAATTCCGTAAAAATTGAGTAGTTCTTTTAAATACTTTGCAATCCATCGAAATACATAAAAATCCCTTGAAATATGTTGAAATACTTTCAAATCAATGAACATTTTTTAATCTTTTGAAATCCCTTGAAATCTCTCGTTTACTGTTAAAATAATTAATGTATTGAGTAAAAATATAAAACCTTAGATAAGAGGGATAATCATTGGTTGTTTCCTAAAGAATATAAGATATTAATGACACTTTACCTGAAAGTTGGGAATCAAATACTTTATTACAGTTTTGATTTTTCACCAATTCTTATTTAAAAGTTTTCAAAATCTGCAGGCATCCAAAGATTTCAAATTTATAAATTCTCAATTATTTTGTTCTGGAAAATTGCCTTGAAGAATTGTTTTGTTTCTAGATTTATACACCGGTTTCTAGATAAAAATAAATTTTTTTTGTCTACAAAAAAGGCTTAATAGGGAGTATAATCTGGGACGAATTTTACATATCAAAATTATAGAAAAACTCGGTCATTAACTAATAATAAAATAAAATAAATATTTATAAAATAATGACTTTTCATTTATTATTTTACCATTTAAGAATGTCCACAATATATCACGAACTGTTATAAATAAGGACATATAATTTATCAATGATGCCAGTTTTTGAGAATTTAATAAGTGTAAGAATATAAGTACTGTAAAGTTAATTTTATGAATGAAAAAGCATTGTTATATCATATTATATTACAATTAAAAAAAAAATTAGAAACGAAAAAATTCCCTTACTTTAAAAAATATTCCCTAAGATTTCCAGAAGTTTCCAGGTACACCGAACTCTCGATTTTAGTTCAGCCTTGGCCACAAGTTGGGGGAATCCAAACGTCAACAGTCGGGGCCTCCTGAACCGTTACCAATTGAAATGCATAATATTGCGCAATATACTCGACTGAGTACTCGCGCACTGCGACCCTTCCGAGGCGAGAGTCGCAACCGTCATTCGCCCTGTACGCTAAGAACCTGCGTGGGCCAGCAGTTCTAGCAAGGCCGAGACCGGGGGGACAGAATCCGATAGCTGGGTGTTGATCAAAATTCCGCGACAATTTCTGGTTTTCCAGGTGAGTAGACACTCTGATTTTTTATTTAAAATTTCAATGGAATTCAATAAAAAAAAATGAAAACAAATAAAAAAATTTTGATTTAAGGGGCATGAAATTATCCAATAATATCTTTTACATACCAATCCGATCATCAAGTTCTATTTTGAAGTAGAAAATAATCCACTGTATGAGTCATACGTACCTGAAACATAAAATGAATGTACACCTTAGTATTCAGTACAATAATGATTTTTAGAAAATACTCAAGAAAGAAATATAAACTTATTCTAGTGAAATATTAAATTTAAATTAGGTACTCAGTGGACCCTAAAGCCAAAATTACCATCCAATATTATAAACAATTAAATTAGGTATATCCTAAAATATTATTTATTACATTTTTAGGGTGTCTAATTAAAATCGATTGAAAATTCCCTGACAATTTCAGGGGTTTTCATGTATCTTCAGATTTTTCTAGGCATAATGTTTTTTAATGTACTTAGAAGTAGTAAGTATTGCATTTTTTAAGCAATTTAGGCAATAAATTCCTTAATGATACAAGCTTTTACGAGTTTTATGATTACAGGATATTCTTAAATAAACTCTTATTATCAATTAAATTTTTCTTATTGTTTTCGTAAGCACTTAAAATTCGATTTAACACCATACGATTTTTAATAAAATATATATTTTCCTGAGAATAGTGAGAATGATAAAAAGAAATTTGATATTTAAATAAATATAATTCAAGTACTATAAAGGTGCTGTTAAACAAATGAAAAAGCATAGTTATTTAATTTAATATTATAATTTTTGAAAGAAATTTAAGAAGACTCGAAATTCCCTGGCTTTAAGTAAAATTTGGAATAAGAAATTTGAAAAGATGTTGGAATAAGAAAATTGTGAAATTCAAACACACATAATCATTTACTTACACAAAAATGTAAAAAAAAATCCGTAGAGTATGTTTTAATAAAACTTCACTAAATACCAGAAAACATTTGCATTTTGTAACAAAATATAAGATAATAATCTGACTTTACTTCAAATTTAAGAATCACTAACTTTAGCAGTTTTGATTTTTAACGATTTTTAAACAAATTTTTCTAATCCGGCAGACTTCAAAAAATACTTTAAATTTATAAATCCAGAATTATTAAAGTTAAAAAGCTTCCAAATACGCGATGCGAAATTTCAAATTCCAAAATATTAAATTTAACAGTTTCAAAAGTCACAATGAAAAAGTTTAGATAGGGGAGACCACCCGACAATAGATAATGATCCTATAGTAAATAATTATTAATTAAAAGCACAAATACACCTAAAATAATTATATTTTTAATTTATTAACACGTATAGTATCCTACCTGTTGATTAAATGGAATTAATTATTTTACATACATTAGTAGTTTATATTAATGATTACCTTCTGTAGGTTCATTATCTACTATAGGGTCGTCCCCCCTACCTTAAATTCTACTCTTTTTAAATTTTATAAAAATTCAGATTTAGTAGCTTCAAATATTAAAATTTTTTAATTTGTCAGTTAGGTGATCAAATTTCAAACATGAAAAATTCTGAAGAGGCTTATTCATTTCCAAATTTAAAAAATTGAAGGTTTGAAATTTTAAAGGCTGTAAAAAAGGGTAATTGTAAGAATCAATAACATAAACCACTATAAGATTTGAAATTTACCAATTTTTCAGCTAATTTTAGCTTTTGAATTTTTTAGCGATTCAAAATTGAAAACTCAGGTTGAAATATTTAAATGGGGAGTAGAGTTAAAAACTTTGAAATTTAAAATTTAAAATTCTGCGATTCTTTTCCATTTTTTGTTGTTTGTTAAATTCAGCCATTTCAAAACAACTTTTATTTCCAACTATAACCCCGTTTAGTTGTTTCACCTACGACTCTTATTTAGTACTCTCATTCGGATTTTTATTTGATTTGATCCATTACATATTCAGTTAAATACATTTTTGATGCGTATGTCGAGCAAAAACCTTTTCAAGGTTCGTTATTTCCCACAAATATTTATAGGATACACAACAATATTGTAAATGCGACATAAAAATGAAATGGATTCATTTTAAACACCTGCTTGAAAAATTTTTTAAAGCACCTTTTTCACGAGAATGCGCAGAAATCGATTTTATGACTTCATCAATGTATTTCCCTTGAAGACATTTTATGGAGTTGTGAAACTTATGGAATATATAAAGGGGGAAAAATTGTGTAAAATGAGGAAATGGCGAGAAGAATCATTAGCGTATATATCATCTCAATTTAGAATTATAGAATGCGTAAATTCTAAAATAAAGAAAAAACTATTTTTATCTTACTAGAGCATTATGCGCGCACTTATTACCCTTATTTAGAAAAAAAATCGTTTTATTTTCATTGAAAGTAACAGTATACATTGTTTTTATAGATTTTACACAACATCGTATGTTATATTATTTTAGAACGTTGTATATGATTTACAGAAATTTCTCTAATTGTAGCGAAAAAATTACAGTAAATTCAATATGAATAACACCATTTTTTTTTAAACTTGCATAGAGTTATTTAAAATTAGCAGATTAGTTTTCTCATTTAAAAAAATGTGACTCGCCTCGTGTGACATAATCCGACACCGTACTTTCAATATTTTTTTAATATTTGAAAAACATGAAAAATACATTGTCAAGGTATTTTCGGAAGAATTAAATTTGACTATTTGAATTTGATTCGAATTTTGCATCAGCTTTTATTTAACACGTTAAATAAAATCAAACAGAAATTTAAAAAAATATATTTTATTTGTCAACATCTTACTCAAATTTTAGATATAGTTTGCGAAACTAAATTTTCAGTTTTACGCGAAGTGCGTACGAAAATAAAATTAAAAATTAGAAGATATATTAATAAGCTTCATTTTTAAAAGAAATTTTTAAATAATACTTATTTATCATACTATTGAAATATACAAAACTATACAGAATTAAATACAATATTAGAAGAAAAAAACAACTTTGAAGCAACGTTTATAATCAAACAATATAAGCAAATTTTGAAACTCATACTCTTTTCAAAACAAAAATGGACGTTTTTCAAAACCGGCTCAGGCGATGATTTTAAGTTGAATTAAAAAACTCATTTGCAAACATGAAACCATAATTCATCAGAAAATAGCATAAGTTTACACCTTTCATTTAAAATTGGTTCAGCTCCACCGGGGATGTGGCTTTGTTTTTTAATTTTGATCTTTAAGTATAATAATATTATATAGGTTTCTGGGGCAATTTTTCTTTATTTTCATTGCATTATCTAAATTGAAATAATTATTTTTGAAAACCAAAGCTTTCCACGAACGGTTAATTTTTGCTTTCTCTATTAAAAATTTGAGCCCCTTTTTACATATTGATCCTGTTGGGATAAAAAATGTAACAATTCCGTATATTACTTTCAAAAAAAATCTTTTTCTACTATGCGATAACTTTATTTTTATATGTCAGTAACAGCGTTCATTTTTTAAAATAAAGTTTCGAAATAGTGTAAATAAATTATTTTAGAAGTTTAGTATTTTCAAGCTTCGTAAGTCAAGATACGAACGTTTACAAACTTTTTGTTTTTATAAGTTACTTAATTCACAGAACTCATTAATTAAATAGTTAATTCAGTAAATTTGTAATTAATTACATTTATTGCAAAGAAAATTAAATTAAACAAACATTTCAAATTCAAATTTAGTGCCATCGAATAACGAAAGTCAACTTCAACTTGGTCGTACCAAATTTTCAAACGTGAAAATATCAATTTTTTAGCAATATTCAAAATCGTTATTTTGGGTCTTTTATGATACTAAAAAATCCCGGGAGCAATGCAAAATTTACAGGATTATTATATTAAGAACTGATTTAAATACCACTTAAATCTCACATTTTTCCGTTTATCTCTCTAAAAGGTATTCATTCCAGAACTCATTAGTTAAACATTTCAATCAGTAAATTTGTAATTAGTGACATTTTTGTAAAGAAAATTAAATTAACCAAATGCTTCGAAATTTAAATTTAGCTCTGTCAATAAAACCAACATCAACCTAGTCATAACCAAATGCCAAATCTCAAAATAGCGAATTTTGAGCATTGTTAAAAATTTTTATTTTAGGATAAAAATATTGGGACGAACGCGAAATTTGAAGGATAATTAGATGACGGAGTGATTTAAAAAATTTGTAAATCTCAGACTTTTCTCTATATCTCCCTAAGAGATATTCATCTCGGAGAATATTTAAAACCAGTCTAAAGTGTCCATTTAAACTGAAAATTTTCATACTAGAGGATCAATAAGTAAAAATAAACATCTAATTTTTGATATTAGAAGACAACATTAACCTTAGAAGTAAGTTGTTGTTGAATAAAAATTGATTCTTGGCAATAACGTTACTTTTGCTTATGTCTGATACAAATTTTAATATTGCTGAATACGCCCTTAGTTTAACTAAAATAAATTTTGACGTTAATACATTATCTTAAATTTTTGTCATTTTCATCAGGCTCATAAATGTGACATTCACTTCTTCGAGTTTTTCAAATTACCCACTTGGTATTGTAAAAAAAGGGACAAATATGCTTTCAAGATTTACATGATACACCTATTTTTTAGAAGAAGATTTTTTAATTTTCGAAACTAACTTTATTCGAGAAATAGTTCATAGAGTGGTGAAACCGATTTGCACAAATCTCATCAGAGAGTGCAAATATAATAATCGATAATTCGAACAGAAGTTTAATTCCTCTAGAAATTTCATAAGCTTGCATAAAGCCTCACGGGAAATTTGAAGTCTGCTCCCGGAAGTTGGATGTTTTATTTGATTAGTTCTGATAGTTTTTTATACCTGCAGGATTGATTGATGGTATCACACTGGATGAATAAATGGTCAGCAATCAAGAAAAACGAATGAGTCAGCGTTTTTTCGGTTTAAAGAAGTCAATTTATCCCCCAAGATCGAATGTTCGGTCAGTGAGCAGATACTTTTAATTGATTAACTGACCTTAATTGACACCACAACTTGTTTTAGTTAATTAACTGGTAAAATTATTATTTTTTTTCCTACTGTTAGAACGTATTCTTCCAAACAATTCAAAGTCAAATATAGCTAATATTTTTCTCAGAGTGTCTACTAATTTTCGCCCTTCAAATTTCCAGGTATTTACCGACTTTTCCCGGTTGTAAATATTAAATCTTTCTTACTATAAGCACAAATGAAACGCATTTAACAGAAAGTTTTATGTGTAATTTAACGTATTGTGATATCTTATTATATTTAAACAAAATCATATTTTTATCATTTATGATATCAAGTAAAAATTTTAAAACTATAATCCAATTTTGATATCTTAATTATCTGCGCAGGTTTTGTTAATATGGAACTTATTATTTTTGATAAAATACATCTCTTAAGCTTACTGGAATTTTTTCTCAACATTTTTATCTTGCAAAATTGCAAAATTTTGATTTAAAATCTTTTACATTCTTTTCCAATTTTTCTCTTAAAATTCATTTTTTATAGAAAGATCATTTGAAATTTTCCTATGGGTCATAAGAATTCGAAATATTGAAAAATCCACATTTTGTTTCAAATTATTTGTGAACAAAGATGAATTTTCAACAAAATAGTTGAATCCTCAAACAAAAAAAGATTATTTCTCAACCAGTGGCATTTTCAACCAAAAAGTGTACATTTTCATCAAAAGAGATTAACTTTGTTGAAAATAGCTTCATTTTTTAACCCGAAAATATAAGTTTTTAACAAAAGAGATGAACTTTGTTAAAAATAGTTTAATTTTTTAACCCAAAAATATAAGTTTTTAACAAAAAAAGTTAATTTTAAACTAAATAGTTTAACTTTCAACCAAATAGATGAATTTTCTACCAAAAGATAAATTTTTTACCAATAAAAAAGTGAAATTTCAATGAAATAGCTGCATTTTCAACTTCAGAGATGAACTTTCAACCAAAATAAATCACTTTCATTGGAAAAATGAATTTTTAATAAAGTATTTCAACTTTTAACCAAATAGTTAAATTAAAAAAAAAAACATAAATCAAACAAAGTTGAATTTATCCAAAGAGACGAATTTTCAACAATATACTTTAATTTTTAACCCCACAGTAAAGTTAAAAAAAACACCACCAAGTAATTGAATTTTCTACCAAGAACATGAGTTCTCAAGAAAAAGCATTAATTTTCTCCAAAAAAATTCCATTTTATTTGGAACAAATTAATTTTCAACCAAAAAAACGGACGTTCAAGAAAATAGTTCAATTTTCAAACAGAGATGAATGTTTAAAAAAAATGAATTTATAACAAATAACAATTGAATTAAACCAGAAAAGAGGAATTTTTAACAAAATAATTGAATCCTTAACCATAACAGATTCATTATCATTCAAACGATTGCATTTTTAACAAAAAAAGTGAAATTTCTACCAAGAGATACATTTTGAAACCCCTTTAAACTGCCTCAAATTATTCATAAAATTTTGAAAAATCTTTCACATTAAAAAAATGGCCTTAAAATCTTCCAGATTTTTTTGAACAATTTAAGAAATCTTCTGAAATTTAAAAAATTTTCTTCAAAAATTAATTTTTCAAAATAAAAAATAATTTATAATTTTCCCAGGAAGCTTAAGAATAGGTTTTTGTTTTCTTGAAACCTTTCAAAATTCTCTAATAGCTTTAAAAACTTTTTTCGAAATCTTCAAAAACTTACACTTTGTTTTAAATTTTTTGAAATCTTTTCCAATTGTTAATTATTTTTTAATCTTTTTCAAACTTATAAACCTTCTAAATATCTTTTTAAATGATTAGAATTTTTCCTATTTTTTAAAATTATGCACCATTGAAAAATTGCCCTAAAATAATTCGGATTTTCTTTTGACAATATTGAAAATCTTTCGAAATGTTTCGAAATATTCTCGTGAAAGTAATTTTTCAAAATAAAAAAAATCATTTTTAATGTTTCCAGAAATCTTAGAAAAAAATTTTATCCTCTTGAAAGCTTTCAAATTTCTTAAGAAGCTTCTAAATTTTTCGGTCGAAATCTGCAACAATCTAGATTTTATTTTAGATTTTTTGAAACTAATTCAAATTTTAAATTATTTTCAATTGTTTTTTAAACTTCTGAATATCTCTTAAACTCAATCGAATTTTTTCTTAACTTTTGTAAACTTTGAAATAATTCGGTTTTCTTAAAAAATCTAAAATCCTGTAACGTGAAAATAACTGCTCAAAATCTTCCAGATTTTTTTTTCAATATATTTTGAAAATCCTCAAATCTTGAAATTAATATTTCAAAATAAAACATAAACCGTTTTATATTTTCTCAGAAATCTTATTCCCGGTATCGGTACTTTTGTTGTTACCGATACCGACTACAATTTTTGAAGAAAAAGATAAATATTTCAATACATTTTTCTTGTCATCAAAATTAATAAAAAATATCACATTTTCCAAAACTTTAAATGCGATTCCAGATTCGAATTTGTATTCCCGGTTTTCCTGGGAATCATTATTCACATTTGAGCAGTAAAGTTCGTAATAAAATATGCCAAAAATGTCGTGCAAGCTCGTTCATTATGTTTCCAGTGTCATATTATTTCATTACGAAAATTCATTTGATTTCAACTCTGAATTTGTAACGAGACATTAATCAATCTCTCTTGTATTACAGTTGAAATTCAATTAAAGACCTCAATTGAAGCGACGGAGAGATTAAAATTTTATGGATCAGGTATGTGAAGAGGGATGTATTCCCTTTGCTTTCAAGAGAAAACAAGAGAATTTTTTTTTAGAATTTTTTTTTTTTAGAAATTTTAGAATTTTTTGAAAATTTCTTGTTAGAAACAAGAGAAATTTTATTGATTGGAATTACGAACCAATTCCAATTTCATATATGATTTGGTAGAAACATTATCTGAGCAGTAGAAATTTCTGGATTTAAAAAGTAACACTTTAATAAGGATATATTAGTTCTGAGCAGTTTTATAATGTTGAAATGAATACTGAATTTTATTTTTAAAGCTTCAAGTTTAGAAGCTTTCAAATTTGAATTGCATTTAGTGTGTACTGAATTCTTGGAAGCCTGCATAAATCCCTTGAGTTTGTTTTGAAGAATAGTGAATCCACAAAAAGAATTATAATCCCTCAAGCTATATAATTACTTCATTAAAGAATACACCAATCAGTTTTATCGCGAAACTTCCTATCTCCGATTTAATCGAGAAGGGGAAGAATTCAGCCTTTGTCAAGTTAGGCTTCTAACAAACGACTGTCCTTTCGTAAGCTCCTTTATCGACAAGCATAACAACAGGTTCAGAATTATTGTAGAGCCGTTTTGTCTCTGGAAATCTAGACTAATAGGAAGTCCTTGGCAATTCAAGTTTAAATGAGATGGCGATAAGCTTAAATAACATGTCAATTGGACATTGAAAGGCAGATTGACGAGACAAAACGAAGGCTTTTGAATTATAGTATTCCAAATTTGAAACATAGTGAAGTATAAAGTACCAAATTTGGAATATTTTCAAATGGAACGTTCTTATACAAAAATTAGGATTTTGTAAAATACCACAGCTCTTCAAAATCAGAGCTTTCACATTAAAATCGTCGGAAAAAACTTGTTTTGAACATTTTTCATTTTGCAGCGTTTGAATTTTAAGGCAAAGTTTAAAACTCCAGAATTTTTAATTAGGGTGTCTAGCCGCTTTTCTCCCGGTCAATTTAAAAGAGTTCAAAAGATTTTATTGATTTAAAACGATTTTTAAAGTCTTAAAGAGATTACTGAACATTCTAAACGATTTCTTATTTGGAACGGGGAATTTTGGAAAATAATTATAATTCAGAGTTGGAACATCACATAATATTTGGTCATGAAAATTACAATTTCTGATTTGGAACTGATAATTTTTTTTAAGGATTATAATTCTGGATTTGAACGGGATTTTTTTCAATTCCCTTTTTCTAAATCAGAATTTAAATTATTTTACAAAATTCCCGTTCCATGTCAACAATTCTCTATTTCAAGTCAAATAATAATTCTTTACGAAAATTCCCTTTCCTAAAGTCTGCATTATAATTGTTTACGGAAATTCTCTGTTCCAAGAGATAGTTTTAAATTTATTTTGAAAAAATCCCTGTTCCAAGTCAGAATTATATTTACAATATTTGCTAGTATGATTCAGAAATAAAGACACTTTCTTTTACTAAAATTTAGAAGAAGGAAGTCTTCAATCCTGACACATTTTCATGGGCGAAAAAAAAAAGAATTTTTAAATTTAAAAACATTCTGGGGTGGAACAAGGAATTTTTAAAATCTGACGAATTCAGACATGGAACAGGGATTGTTTTTGTAAATTCCTTTTTTATACATCAGAATTAAAATTACTTTCCAAAATTTCCCGTTCGATGTGAAAAATTACCTTGGTCCAAGACAAAATTATAATTCTTTATGAAATTCCATATTCCAAGGACATTTATTTCCAAAAAATCCTTGTTCAAGACAGAATTATACTTAAATTTACAAAATTTTCTATTGTAATTGAGAAATATAGTAAATCCGTTTTTTTTAAATTTGGAAGAAGGAAGTTTCAAATTCGTGCAAATTTTCATTTGCAAAAGAAAAGAACTTTGAAATTAAACATTTCTGATTTTTAACAAGGAATTTTCAAAATCTGAAGAATTCTGACATGGAACAAGGATTATTTTTGGAAATTCCCCTTTTATAAATCAGAATTAAAGTTACTTTTCAAAATTTCCCGTTCAATGTAAAAAATTACGTTGTCCCATGACAAAATTATAATTTGTTACGGGAATTCCCTGTCCCAATTGAAAATAATAGTAATGTGAAAGAACGTTCTAAAAAAAATTATTCGTATTGCATTGCTAATGAAGATTGTTTATAATGATTGTAAAGCTGATTAGTTAGTTAATAGAGTAATTTTTTATTTGAAGCTTAATTTTCTAGTTACCCAATCCTTATTCCAAATCAAAATTACCATTCTTTACGAAAATTCCCAGCCACTAAATAGAATTTTAATTCTTCTAGATAAATTCCAGTAGCAACTCAGAGTTTGTTAAAATTTGAAAATTCCCTGTTCAAATTCAGAATTGATTTAAATTAAGAAATTCCCTATGCCAAGTCAGAATTATTATTCATTTGAAAAATTTCTTGTTCCAATCCACACTTTTAATTCTTTTCAAAAATTTCCCGTTTCAATTCAAAAGTATAATTCTTTTGAAAAATTCCATGTTCCAATCAAGAATTTTAATTCTTCTCAAAAATTTTCAGTTCTAGATTAGAATTTGTTAAAATTTGAAAATTTTCTGTTCCAGCTCAGAATTTGTTTGAATTTGAAAATTTTCCGTCCCAACACAGAATTATTGTTCTTTTAGGAAATTTACTGTTCCATGCCAAAATCTGTCATTATTTTCAAAAATTCCCTATTCCAAGTGGTAGTTATGATTTTTTTCACAAATTCCTTGAGGCAAATCAGAATTAGAGCAATAAAATATATGTCATTTCCCGCTTTTCCCGATTTCCCGGATACCCTGGTAATTTTCAGAATGAAAAGCTTTTGAATACAAAAATTTGAAATATACTGCCCTTTCTTTAGTTTCTCTTTATTTACATATGTGGCAAACAATTTATAATTTTTTTTAGTATACACTGGAACCTGGATTTCCGTGTACTGAATTTTGTGAATGATGCCGGGAGCGCGAGACCGAAAGAGAGGCAGTGCTCAGTCAAGCGTGACAAACAGCATGACGGCCACACTCTCATCGCTTTAGTTGCACCAGGTTGCGTCATGCGTTCAAATCCAACATAAATGATTCACGCGGCCCCCATCATTTATGTTCGGAGTCCCTGGATTTGTGTCGAAGGCCACTGCGGGCCATGCCCGAAACCTTGCACAAATCCAGGTTCCAGTGTACTTGATGATTCCAAGTAAATTATTGCAAAGAGTTTAATTAATTCAATTTTTTCCTACCTAAGTTCTTTTAAAGAATTTTTGTAAATTAACACGGTATGTATCCTGATATGGATCTGGAAAATTGAGAAGGGTTTTACTGAAATATTTGATAGAGGTCATGCTTCCTAACCGGTAATTAATAATAGGCTTCTCATCGACTGGGATTGAAAGTCTGCGGAAATACGTCGAAGCCTAAGAGAACTGGCTGCCATTATCGACGTATCCTATATTAAGCTCTCGGTTCCAGTTGACAAGTGGTCGGTATTAATTATATTCGGATCGTCGTTTCAATTAAAATTCACTGCTCTTTCCATTATTTTACCTTTGCGTCTGCTGCAACGCTTCCTGCATGTGCTACATCCTCATCTGAATATATAGAAATTTAATTCATTTCGCTACTCACTACAAACTGCTATTATTTAATAATATGAACTTTTATGAACAAAACTTTTAGAGCTTCTAAATCAAGCTTATTCTACAGCTTCTCATGAACTGGAATAATTTCTATTACAATTTTTAGAATAAATGAGAATAGCAAATTTCACATTTAAAGAACTAAAGAACGCTTCAAAACAAAAAGACCTTAAGGCCATGTGATGAGTGGATCACGTGACCAGATTCCTACCTTACCGGCAAATTTTTTATTTCCTAACTTATTTTCACACGAATAGCCACATCTAGTTGAAAATTTGGGACAATAAATAAGAAGCACTAAGAAAGGTGGGTCTCGTCCTGCATTTTGATAATTATGAAAAAAGTTTTCTTTTGTAAATAATTTTTTTTTGCTTTTTTCATGAATATTAAAATTTAGGACCAGACCCACCTTTCTTAGTGCTTCTTATTTATTATCCCAAATTTTGAACTCGATGTGGCTATTCGTGTGAAAATAAATTAGGAATTAAAAAAAGTGTCGGTAAAGTCGGAATCCGGTCACGTCACCCACTCGTCACATGGCCTTAAAGCTTCAAAAATTATTATTAGAATAGTTGAAGGGTTGCAGTATAGAACCAGATTAACCAAAAAAATCTGAATTTTTCAGGAGAGCGAAATAACATTCTGTAAAATTGAAATCACCATATAAAGATAAAAGAGTTTACTCCCGAACTGAAGTATTTCTGAATTGAAGTAAAAAAGTATGATTAAAAAAAATTAACTAGTTTCGTGAATTAGAACAAGCTCGGTTGCGGATCACAATAAAGAGTGCGATTATCCGTTTAAACAAAAAATAAAAACTCACTCCCGAGATATTAAGTTGCTAAATTGGAAGAAAATTAGTTTGATCAGAAAAAGTGAACCAATTCCGAGTGAATCATTCAAGAATTTGGAGGTTCAAATTTCATGGGATTTGAAAATCTTCTTTGGATAGCGACTAAAAATCTATATGATAAGAATAAAAAATTTTCATCCATTAAAATTATTCTGTTCCGGGAAAGTAAAGATTTAATGTGACGGTACCGCACTGTAATAGACGCTTTTTCGCTGAAAGGTATGTTTGTTTATAAAGAAACGATAATAATTTTAAGAAATATCGTTTCTGATCAGAAGGAAAAAAGTTAAGTGAAGAAAAAACGATACAAAAGTGGATTTTTGTAGAAAATGAAGATTTAAGATTTTAAGTTGGAATTTTATTGGTACTTTAGTGCTGAAAAAGTGGCAAATAGTCTTATTTAAGGGCTTTTTCTTCAAAAAATAAATATCTTATTTTTTTACTGTATCTAAAAAACTTTCAGGAAGAAGAATATGGTCAAAAAAAGGTTTTGTAAAAAGTTAAGGGGTGAGATAATTAAAAAAAAAGAACATGACAGATAAGTATAGAGAGTCAGTTATCTGGCTTTGAATTACCCATTTTCGGCAAAAATGTTGGTTGTGTAGTTCTGTACTGCAACCCTTCAGTTTTGCGGAGATTTTTAATAATTCTTTTTGATAATAACGAAACTATGTGAACAATGTTATCTAAGATTGTCTGAGAAATGCCAAAATCGAAGACCAAATTATAAAGTTATCGGCGGGATAGAATTGTCAAGGCATCGATAGTTTCTAACCAGAACTGGGACGAGAAATTGCTGAAGGCGAGTTACATTAGAGAGAGAGAGGGGAGCATCAAGGGGAAGGGATCAGACAAACTTTAGTGCATGGTGTTCTAGATTGATCAAGACGGACGTGAAATGCCTACAACTTTACTCCGAACTGTCTAATTTAGTAGATGAGAAATCAGACAATTTTCTCATACAATACTTCCAAGAATCCTCAAAAGTTCAATTTTCAGCAATAAAGAAGAAAATACCCCCTAAATCTTTTGCTTTTCTTTCAGTTAGAATAGTTCCTCATTTTGATAATTTGTCAGGATTACAGAAAAAAACCTAATCTTATGGTATATTTTATGAGCCATAAGTCGAATTTTCCGAACCAACTCAAGCCGTGAATGAATCGAAAGAATCTGTACCAACTCAGCACATGAGTCATGAGTTGAGTTTTCCGAACCGACTCAAGCTGTAATCGAATCAACTCAGCGCGTAATTTATGAGTGCGTAAAATTTGACTCATGAGTCACGCGCTGAGTCGATTGGAATTTTTTCGATTTTATCACAGCTTGAATTGGTCCACAGAATTCGTTTCATGACTCATGCCCTGAATCGGTTCGGATTTTTTTGAATTAATTCTCAGGTTCAGTCGGTTCGGAAAATTCGACTTATGACTGACGCGCTCAGTCGGTTCGGGTTTTTCCGACTCAATTCTCAGGTTGAGTCGGTTCGTAAAATTCAACGTACGACTGACGCACTGAGTCGATTAGGATTTTTTCGATACGTTCTCAGCT
>CAKNYM010051951.1:73300-163917 GCA_932195095.1 Andricus curvator
AAAAATTTTTATTTTTTTATTTCCAGGAAGAAATGTTAATTTTGCTACTTATTTATACTAATTGACGGATCGAAAAGCAGAACCGACGAAACGCTTGGCCAGTAGGCAGGAGAGGGGATAACGCGTAGTGAACGAGGTGAACGAGGCGACGAATTATTGGTCGCCTGGTCCACTCGTCCACCTCGTTCACTACACGTTATCCCCTCTCCTGCCTACTGGCCAAGCGCTCCGTCGGTTCTGCTTTCCGAGCCGTCAATTGATATTAACGATAATAATTCTTAAATTTTTGCTAAAATTTTTCCTCACAATATTAATGCTGAGGTGCTATTCAAACAGTGCGTATTTATTTAATAAACTGTTTACAACCATTTTTAATTCAATTATTAGCGAAAAATCTTGATTAAATATCAGTATTAAGTTGCTTTTGACAGAACTCATTGAGAAAAAAAGGAAAATTTCCATGAGTTCCTTTCTTTAAGGTCTTCTTTAAATATACACTACCGACGGATAGTATCGGACCACTGACCGGGTGAACGAAGGGTGACCTATTAAAAGTTAGACTGGAGTTTAAAGGGCGATAATGCCGTTCAGAATATAGGAAAAAAAATATTTTTCAAACTCTTTTCGAAAGTTTATTAAATTCTGCGTTAAATGAACCCCAGTTGAAGCAATTTGGCCCCGTGGATATTCAATAATCACGTTGGAAAGACAAAAATAAAATTCCCGATTTTTAAGGAATTTTGTACTTCATTTTCAAATCTTGGCAGGAGCTAGGGAAATGAATTTATTGATATATTTTACAAAAGTGATCGTTAGGATTTTACCCTTCATTTGAGCAATAAAACATTGAGAAATCTTTATGGGTTCATGCAATAATAATTTCTTAATAGGTCACCCGGTTAGTGGTCCGATACTATCCATCGGTTGTGTATTTGTTATAAACAATTGAATATATTCCCTGTACACAATTTGTCGCGTTTGATAAACATTTTTGAAATAGTTTCAATTGTGTTCAGTAAGAAAGAGAAAACCTATTAGAAAAAAAATTGAAATTTGTTAATACAATTATTTATAATAACATGAATTGTTGATTTATGGTGATATAAGTCGTGATTAATTACAAATGTAATACAAAATAAGGCATTTTAGGTAAGAAATCAGTGTTTTCAACATTTGCGCACTATACTCAAAGATTTATTTATATAAATTGTTTATGACAATGGACTTGCACATTCAATTAATTATTTATGTTCCTGAAGTTAATATGCATTAATTTTGATCAATAGCGAATTGTGTTTAGGCAGTTCTCTTTCAGATGAAAATCATATTTTTGAAATTTCTAATTTTATCACTATATTTTTCTATATAATAATGTAAAAAAATGAATTGAAAAATCGAGAATTTTGAGGACCCTAAAATTGTAACGCGGAGAATCGAGTGTAGAAAAAAAGTAATAAAAACACAGCGCAAACAGCTATAATTACGAGTTATTACAAGTGAATTCTCCCTCGATCCATTATACCCCCAACTTTTTAAAGCTTTCTTCTCTATTTTAAATGATTAATGTTCATCAATTTCTACTTCTTACAGAATTAAGTACACAGACCAAGCAAGTACATCCTGCACCATACATGCATCTATTTCGTGATGTTTACGAAAGAGATGAACATAATGTCCCGACCAAACTAAGAGGAAGGTATATCACTGGAGCACGAAATGGTTTCATCATTGGAATAGTAAAAAACGACGTCGTTTCCCTTTCTCCAATATACAATGATAGGAACGAAAGGATTAAAATAGGTCTATTTACCAACGAACGTCTTTTAAGTAAAGAGGATCTTCGTTTCGGACAACGACTACACATGGAGGAAGTCCTTTTTGAGTAACGCCACAACTGGTGAAAATAGCAAACACAAAATAGGAACTGTTTACTCATACGGAATGAGTGACTGCACGAATATGTGACAAAGAAGATGTGAAATAGTAAGGTTTCACAGAAAAAACTGAGGGTTCGGTAATGTTGCAGCTCAAGAAAAAGTTGGCATCCTTTAGAACCGGGACTACAATAAAACTCTTTTTGAGGGTTCCTTTTGAGTTCTTTGATATCCCGATCGATAGCGACATAAAAAAGAACATAACCTTAAAAATTGTAATATCTCATGTCCATTATCTTCCTTTCAATAAAGACTAATCTCTATAATTTTAGTTCCTTTATTAAAATTTACCCAGTGTAATATAATCAAATCTGCATTATAACGTAAAAGAATGCATCATCAAATTGTAAAGTCTTCGAAGTGAGTCGAGGCAGAAACTGAGTTCTGTAAAAAAAAGTCTCTATTAGGACTCATACTTTCACAGAAAAAACAGAAGATAAGCTTTACATCGATTTCCGACGAAAGATTCTTTGCAACAAAAATTAACTTCAGAGGATAAACTTTAAACAAATATCGGTTAAATTTTCCCTTTTTTTTCCATGACAAACACATGTATTTTGAAAGACGCGAAGTTGGCTGAACAAAACTTTATCGCTCTAAAAAATTTCCTGCAACAAATTTTATTCTTAGTTTTTTCTGTATTGGTTTGCTTTGGAACAATTTATCATTTTGGGTTCCTTTTCAGCAAAACAGGTTCCTTTTTGTTACAGATCACTTGGAACCAAAAATTATTCTAGGATCATTCCAGATTGCTCAAGTATGAGTGGCTGTCACTCGGTCAAAATGAAATCTGAAATTTGTCAAACATGTGTGAATGTCTGTGATCTTTTCTGGGCTGAATGGTCAAATTTGTACTCAACACTAATTATTCGTTATTAAGTTATTAAAAAAGAGCAGAGAAGTGTTATCACTGAAAGTAAACCTAATGAGATCACTTCCAGAGAAAACTGCGATTTGCACTGTTTTTCCACTGTTTTGTACAAAATCGCATGTGATTTAGCGTCTGTGCCAGATCACTCACGGACTGTTCATCAATTAAATACTTTTCGTATAGAAGGCTGATTTATTAGTATTAGTTAACAAAAAACCGTTGAAAAGCTTATTAAATTACGCGTCAATTGAGCCCTAATAGATATATTTTTGACCTTGTTTTGAAACAAAAATGGAAGAATTTCTCGAATTTTGTAACTCGACTTCATCTTGTGGCATGACCTAAAAAAGTTGTAGCAAAAATCTCACATTCATACCCATTAGTCTTTGAAGTCTTATTTTTAATTTGAGTCAATAAAACTTAAAAAATCTTCACGGGCTCTCGAGATACGACAAAAATGTTTAAGCATGTCTGCGCAGAATTTCAGTCTCTTTAGCAGCGAGTCTGGCTGTCTGCGGTGCTCGCCGACTGAGACTCGTCACAGTTACGCTTGGACATTTATTGTCATATCTTGGCAACCCCTGAATATTTTTGCAGTTATATTGACTCAAATTGAAGCTGAAATTTCACAGATTATGTCCTGCAATTTCAGTTTTTTTCCTTGAGTATAATAAGTCAGAGAACGAGTTGAAGTTAGAAAACAAAATTTGAAAAATTCTTGGCGACCACCGCTCTCGCGGCCGACAGCAGCTAAAACTTTCCTAGGTCATGCCACAAGTTGAAGTGGAGGTATAAAATTCGAGAAATTCTTCAATTTTTTTCTAAAACTTCTCACGCAGTATATTCTATCCGAAAAGTCAAAAATATCTCCGTTAGGACTCAGTTGACGCGTACTTTGATAAGCTTTTCAACGGGTTTTTGAAAAAGTTTCTCACTCTATTTTTGAACGAGTAATCACGTTTCAAAGTAAGCAGTGATTTTTAGTAGTACTTTCGCTGATCGTACCGACAATTTCCGACGGTAGTGTAAATTAGACGAGTTAATGTAAAATACGAGTTATTCATCAATTGAATTCAATTCCTCTCAAATGGATCAAAAGTTACCCAGAAAACAATAATAATTATTATTTTCCCATTATTTCATTCACTTTGCGACTTTTTCATCCTATACAATATTTTATAGAATTTTCTTCAACTCGAAGTTGTTCCCCTGGCATGCTAATATATTATCATTGACTCTCAAGTTATTTTCAAAAATTATGATGCACAACTTGAAAATTAATATTTTTTAACGACTTAGTTTGAAGATCCTAATTTAAGAATGCTTCAATATTTGAACAAGGTTTGAAATCGTTTAACTTTCAATGATTGAAGTTTAAATTCATTTATTTTGAAAGTTTCCAATTATATAGCAAATAATTTTCAACTATTTCCGAATAATTACATTTCAAAGGTTCACAATATTTAAAATTCTTAAATATTGAACCGCAAAAATGACAGCGATTTTTTCTGACGGAAATGACGTTGTTTACTAAAACATCTATCTATGTATCTCATCATATTTATCATCTTTTGAATTTCTACAATTTTAATTTAAAATTATAGCTTTGAATGCGCAATTCTGAAACAGTTGAATTTTAAGGGCTTGAAACTAAAGTATTTTTGCTTCAAAAGCTTAAATTCGAAAATATTTGGTTTGAAATTTCTTTATTTATGGAAGTTTCAAAATAAATGTCCATTTCACTGAGAAATTTTTCAAAATTTCATATATAAAAGCTTGATAGTTTTGAATTAATCAATTTTTTATTTAAATATTCTAAGTTGTTTGGTTTTAATTTTAAATGTACACAATTGACTGGTCTTTTAAATTCTTTAAATAGTAGAATATCAAATTGAAAGACTTGATAGTTCCACAATTCTCAGAATAAAGGATTTGTAATTAAACAATTTTGAATTAAATGCCTCCACAATAAACAATGAAAAATTAAGACAATAATTTCTTGAATTCAAGCCTGAAAAGTGAGAAGGATTTAGAAACATGCATTGAAAACTGAATAATTTTTACATGAGAATGTTTCAAAATATTCTTGCTTTGTATTCCTTTTTTTTGTATTTTTTATTTTCAATGTAATATCTTAAAATTTTCCGAGTTCTGAATTTTCATGCTTAAAGCTAAATTTTCCATTTTTCCCTTTCATAGAATTTAATTTATTAATTATGTAACTAAATTTATTCATTAATAAATAAATCTATATAATTTGGTAACTGAAATTGAAATGATTAAATTTTGAAAAGTTTAATTAGCAATTTAAAAATGGTTAATTTTCAAAGATTTTAAGTTTCTTAAAAAAAATTGAAATTTTAGATGGTTTGAGTATAAAAAAGTATTACCATCACAATTCATGGTGACTAAAATTTTTTTTCATTTTAAAATGAAGTTCTTATTCGTTTAATTTTCAACGTTCCGTAGTAGAAATTTCTTTGTTATTAATGTTTCCCATTTAAAACTTAAAATTGTCAAATTTGAATCGCTTCGAATTGGAAATTATTTTATTTCAAAATTCTAAATCCTTCACTTTTGAACGCATTTAATTATAAATAATAAAATTTAAATTCTTTTGGATTTTAAATAATCCAATGTTCAAAATTCTAATCTCACAATATTACATTTTTAAAGTTTTAAAAATAATCCTATTTTCGACATTTTCATCTGAAATTGTCCAATTTCGAGTTTCTTCAATTCAAAATGAAATTGTCAAATTTTGAGCGATTTGAATTAGAAATTATACAATTTCAACTCCTTTCTAATGAAATCATCCAATTTTCAAAATTTTAGTCTAAAACTGCAAGTTCAAATCCTTTTCATTTCATTGGAAATATTGTCCTCTTTCAAAATTGTACCAAAACAAAAATTGTTGGTTGAAAAAAATTTGATTAATAATGGATATTAAAACCTTTGTATATTTTTTATGATAGGAAATAAAAATCCAGAAACGTGAACGCGCGTTTCGCATGCGATGATTAACTGCTAGTACCTACATATAAATAAAATTATATTCAAAAATCGACTGGTTGTGAATTTTTTTATTCCATACATATTATGTAAGAATTCAGACGAAAGAATTATTTTACTAAGCCTAACTATTGTAGTTTGTCGTTGATTCTGAACCAATCTATTCAGATTATTATATTCTCCAAATAGGAAAAGAAATAATCCAAAAAAATCACACATTTCTAAAATTTCTAATTTCAAAACATCCTCTAAGAAATATTAATAAAAAAAAGATATCTTTCGATAAATAACGTAAAATATTTAATAATAATCATAGGCAAACCTATGATAAGAACGAATCTTCAGTTTATTGTATCTATTTTCAAAAAGCATTAGCGATTGAAATAAAAATCTACTTTCTCATGAACCATAGTATGCAATGAAATCGGATCATAAAAAGATGTATAAATTCTAATTATATTTCCAAACTACCTCCTTTCCGGGTCATTAGAAACAAATATAGAACAAAAGAATTTTTTGTAAATAAGAGTTCACCAACTTAGCCTCCTCTCCCCTATATCAATTTTGAAATAATTAATTTCATGAACTGGAGGTGAGGCTTTTTTCGATTCTATATCTTCACAAAGACCACTAAATGGTAGCAATGGGGCGGAAGTGAAAAAGATATCCAACGTGAAATACGAGCCACGAACGTAGTAACCCTTCCTGGTGTTAAATCATTCCCCTTTAACTCGAGTAAAGGGCACTTCTCATTCCAAAACGTAAAGTTCTCGGAAAAACGATATGAGAGCAGGTCATTTTCTTCAGGAAATTATTTGACCTGAAAGGTCAAGTAGAAGTTGGAATATGTCTAAAAACATGAAACTTGTATGAGAAAAAACCTTATTTCTTCGACTTCTTCCAGAAAATCCAGACTATTTAAAAAATATCAATTATATTTCTCAAAGTTCTTTATTTACTTAAAAACATAAAGCTACATTTAGAGTGACCTGAAAAATTCAATAAAAATGTATCACAAAAATGTTATTGAACTTACTTCTATATAAGTTAGTCAGTTTCGGTTTTATGTAGCCATTTTAAACTACATTGTGGTTTTATTATTTATAGTAGACTTTGTACTAAAACATTCTCTTCAAAATGATAATTCGCAAATGTATTATTTAACATTTAAAATTGAACTAGTGAGATATATATTACTTTATATTTTTATTTTTCTGATAACCAATTAGTCTGTTTGCTATGCCTATTTGCACTAATTATAGTCTTATAGAAACGCATGTTCTTCACGAAGTCTGCATTGCGATAATGTGTAGAATCAGAGAAGTGCATTAGCTGAGCAAATAATCCCACCTGCACAACTGAAAATCATCTTTAGGGAAATTGCGGTACAGCAATTTGGCTGTATGTGATACTCATAATGAGTACGATCTTGGCTAATTAATAATGAAATCATGGTATTCTTGCAACCGAAATATTTTAATTACATAGGCCCACTAAAATTAAATTTTTTGTACCCAAAGACTGGATTAGGTGACCCGAAGGATTTTGATGTTCTAAAAAGGAATCCGTTCTCCAAAGTCCTATACGTCAGGATTTCGAAATAGCCTAATCCAGAAATGAAAAAATTGCTATTTTCTGCGATATTTAGAAAAATATAACATAATACTCCTTTTTACCTTTTTCCATTTTAAATCATCTCGATCCAATTCTTCTTCGCTGAGATATGGCACATTAACCATTTCAGTTTCATACTGAAAAACTAGCAAAGAAGGCGAAAAAAGCGAATAAAATTGTGTTATTGAATTGATAAAGAGTTTTCTGTATACAGGTTTTTGAATTTGCTGAATCCGAATTTGAGCTCAGTTTTTCAGTGTGAAACTGAAATGGTTAATATGCCATGCTCCCGTTATATTGTTTCACATGTAGCAGATAATGGCTATTTTTTCACTTATAGGTTAGAATATCTCGAAATCCTGACGTATAGGAAAAATTTGAACGGATTCGTTTTAAGCACATCAAAATCTTTCGGGAAATTTGAAATAATTCACTATTGCAAGTTTTTAAGTCTCCAAAATCGAAAATTTCAATTTAGACCTATTAAAAATTAAACACTTGATTTAAGATTTATTGTTCAGAAACTTTTAGATTTTCAAACTCTGAAGTCGGGATCTTACGAGAATCTGAAGGCTTTAAAGCTGGAAAGTTTCTACGTTTGAAAACTTTTACGTCGTAAACTTCCAAATCTGGAAGATTTTTTAGTTAAAACTTTCTACCTCTAAAATTCAGAGCTTTCAATTAATGAATTTGAAATTTTTAGGTCCTGAATTTGAAAAGCTTCAGACATTAAGTTGTGATTTCATATCTACTAAATTGCATCTATTTAAATTTTTAAATTTCTAACTTCACAGTTGGAATAAAAAATTCAAATTATGTTCCAACTCTGAATAAAATTTTCATTTAAGATTGCGCAACTATATCATGAAGATTCACGGCAGTCAATCGCCGCCAAGTAAAAAAAAACGAAAATATATTTTATCGAACTATCCATACACTTAGCCCCTTTTGTGGATATTTCAGCCAATTCTTCATAGATTCACATGAAAATCTTTGGAATTAATAAAAAAACGCTAAAAAATAACTATTGTGGATATACATTGTCTATTTTTTAGAAAGTGGAGACAGCAAAATAAAAAATTCATGAAAAATATGATACATTTTTAGCAGTTCAGTCGAGCAGTAGGCTACAAAATTTAACCGGGTCTTCTAAAAATTGCGGGATAAATTGACTAGACAAAGCTTTAGTGTTATTTTTAGGAAATTTTAATTCAATTATTATTCCTAGATATATTTCACTATTTACGCTAAAAATTCTAATTTTTAGCAGTTCAGTCGACCTGCGCAGAAAAAAACTAAGAGATTCAATTTTGTTTCAGATAATTTTGTTACAAACTCATTTTGAACATCAGTTATGTTCGCTCTAGTGATAAATGTACAGACTGAAAAACAATTGAATTACTGTTAATATTCATATTGCTCAATATGAACTAATTATGTTTCAATTTTGTTTCAGTGCATTTTGATGTTTCTTTGTTCAAAATGAAACCGATTTGTACACATTTTTCAACATAACTCTGTTCAATGAATATCTAGGACTATATTTCGAAAAATTTGTATTCACTAATTATTTTTCAAGATTTTATTCAAGATTTTACACTTTTTATCTAAAAAAATCAATTTTTAGTAATTCAGTCGATCTGGAGCTTACACTATTGAGCCCATTTGTACAAACATTTTCACATAACTTTGTTAGATGAATTGTCTCGCGAAATTTTGATTAATTAATTATTTGTCAAGATTTTGCACCTTTAATTCAAAAACTTCGATTTGGTGGTAACTCAGACGACCTAGAGTTTACACTATTAAACCGAATTATAGAAAATTTTCAACCTAACTCCATTAGATGAATATCTAGGAAAGTGGAAACACTGCTTAAAGTTATACTTTTATTTATAATATCAATATAAATACGAATTAACTGTGTTATATTAAGTTAAGTATTACATATTCTGATTACAGTGAAAAGATTATTTCATTTAATATACAAATTTATATTAAAAAAGAAGTGTTATCTCACCAAAAACATCTACGACGCGGAAAATACCACCAAGTAAAAAGTTATCAGCACAAAGTCAACATGGTTTGTGAAATCAAAGTTTGCCAAGTAATTCTAAAAGATATGTAAATTTTAAAATTTATTAAAGTGATAACATTACAAAAAATTTCAGAATGTATGAAAAGGGAAAAGTAGTTACGTAACTCTTTCATTTTACTCTCAACTCTTTAATTTTGCTGGAAATATTGTGAGAAAAAAAAAAGTTAGTTTTAATAATTAATTACAATTTAAATAAAGTTGGAGCAGAGTTTTATAAGATAAAGTCTAAGTGATATAAGATAGTGGAAAAGTGATATAAGGTAAGACCAAACTGCTCTTTATGATTGTGCAATGTTCAGATAAAATGGTATAATTTGCACATGGTCCACGATAATCCCAAAATTGTCACCCCCTCCCCCTTAATTAATATTTGTCCAAATGACAAAAATTATTTTCCATAAACTGCTATCAAGTAGCACAACACTTTGACCAGGTTTGACTTAGATCGGACAATTTTATGTTTTGAGTGGGTACACATGAGAAATAATACCCCATATGGAGAAATTGCGTAAAAAATGCAATATGACATGGGGTATTATGAAATATAGGACACTATGACACATGGGGTAATGTAGCACATGGAGTTCATGTTTTTGATTAAGGTAGAATATTTAGTACAATATTGTACTATCGTTTCCAAAAATATTTACAAAACTGGTTCTAAAACAGCGGCGGAGCCATTCCCTTCACTCTAGCTGGGTCAGGGCTGAACCAGTGCAGAGTTCCGAATTCCTGAAACAGCGGCGGCCACATCTTCTAATATAAAGAGAAAAATAAAATAGAAGGGAAAATCTCGCCAAGTTTTCATTCTATTTCCATTTTTAATAAATTATCAAAATTCCGGTAATTTCATCAATTTGATCAATGTAAGAAGTTTGCATATCTCTTTTACTTGACGGAACTTTTTGCATCGTAGATGTTTTTGGTAAGATTTTTATGATCTTATTGCAGGAAGTTTTAAACTAAATTCGATTACTAGGTAGGAAATTATAGGTAGGAAGTCAATACAATAAGAAAATCGATACTTTGCAATGTTTGTATGTGAATGTTTCTTCAAGTTCTGGCTTTATCACTTTGTCTCGGTCAGGGCACTTGCAGAAGTCTACAAGTAGCACACGAGGTTTATACAGCTGAGGTAATGTGATGGAAGTTACGTTCTACGTAGGTCTGCAAATCCAAAAGTAGATAGTGTATGTATGTATGAGGGAATGAAGCTACAGGATGTAAACTCTTAGATTTACGTGGTAATAAAGTTGCAAAACGAAATTATTCTACGAAAACTATTATAAACAACGTTCCAGAAACTTCTATGGTATTAATTTGCATTTCTTAGTCCTTTGAAAACTAACTTTTCTCAAGATTCATTTACTAGGTTTGCAAAAATGCATTCAGCTGTTCCATTTTATGAAGTCAACTGCTTCAATCAACAAAGGGCCGATTTCATGTAAAATCGGACAGTCTGATTCTGGTGATATCACGGAATTATTTAAGGCTTATTAACAAATTGACATAAGTTAACTTTCTTGACGGTAGCTTGAAAAAAAAATCTACAAACCTTTAAATTCTTTTATAAAAGTTGAAAAATAAAAAAAATAGGATAAACGGGGGTATTAGCGACACTTTAATAAAATTAAAAAAAAAAGAATACTAATTTATCTATTTATTGTCTCGTAACGAAGGAAAAAATAAATTTGTCAGAAATTCCTCAAACGTAGTAGTGGAAAATGATGCCGTGCTTGTCCCGTTAAAATGTTGTGTCGGTCCATTTGATAGCTTTGTTGTAGGTGAAATATTTGACTTTCTTATAGTTTCCCCGAATGAAAATTTTAGTTTTGACTTTATCAAGCTCAATAATTCTTTCAAAAAGTTCATATTTGGCAAAACTTTGTAAAGTTTTTGCTGAAGATATTTCAAGTTAAAATCTCCACTGCTTCAGTTTGTTTCCACTTACAAAAATGGTGGCATGCATTATAAAGAAGTGTTAACGGAAAAGAGACATTACAAAAATTGTATTAGCATTTACCCATAAAAGTCCGTAAACGTGGATAAACGCTGTGATTTGCCACCCGGTGCATAAATATAAGAGCAAGCAAAGCACCCCTATTTGTCTTCCAGCATCGAATACGGACTAGGAACTTGCCAGTTCGTTTCCAGAATAGTACAGAATAATTATATCTATATTTTCTTTTACGCAAAATATACAGAACTATGCACAAATACGAAAACGCCAGTCCCAGCTGCGAATCATTATTGATAAAATTTATTCATATAACATCTACTTTCTCCATGCAGTTTTGTGTTTCTATTTTTCCCTCTCAATTTCACAGTTTAAGCCCAGCAATACTTTTATCAGTTATATTTACTATAGAAAACAAGCTATGCTCTGAAACAATTTAAATCTTTTGGTTTTTCCCTTGGTATGTTTTTACAAAACTTAATATTTTTTGGCATATTATATACAAGTTATTAATTAATACAATAATTAGAGAGGTATCAGCTTATTAAGTACCGCAAGTAAAATATACTCAAAAATACTTATCCGCAGGGTAATGAAAATAACAGAAGAAAAGATATGGTAAGTCCTAAGTGGATTTATTCCAGGAACATCATGTACGGATCAAATATTTAGCTCAAGACAGATCACAGAAAAAAGTTTACAAGTAGGAAAGAAAGTTTTTTGTGCGTTTTTGAACAAGAAAAAGCATTTGACAAGGTGGATAGAAGTAAACTTTGGGAAGTCCTCAAAGAGTACGGAGTCAATGGATGGCTCCTACAGGCAATAAAAACAATATATACAGATAGTAAAGCAAGTGTAAGGGTTAAGGGGAAACTGAGTGCCTCGTTCGCTATTATGCAAGGCGTTAAATAAGGATGCGTTATGTCCTCATGGCTATTTATCATATTTATGGACAAGTGTCTAAGAATGATCCCCTTCGACGAAGAAGGCGTAGATCTCGAGACAGTGAGGGTGCGTGGGTTAGCTTTCGCAGATGACAAGGTTGTTATAGCAGAATCAATCGAAGACTTGCAAAGAATGTTGAGCAAACTAAATACAAGCATGAAGAACATGGGCCTCAAAATTAACGTAAATAAAACAAAAATCATAGTGTTTGAAGGAAAAGGTGATAAAACAATGTGCAACATTGTCCTAAATGATGAGAGATTAGAACAAGTTGATAAGTACATATATCTAGGTAGCCTATTCACTAGTGACGGGAAGATAGATAAGGAGTTGGATAGGAGCATAAACGAGGGTCAGAAATTTATCGGTAGAGCAGGGTCCATTCTCAGAAGTTAAAATATATCAAAAAAAGCTAAAATGGCAATACATGATTCTATATTTGTACCGACTGCGCTATACGGTAGCGAGACATGGGCCTGTCAAGAAACGGATAAGATTAAAATTAACGGGATTGGCATGAAACCTCTGCGCACGATTTTCGGGAAAACACTGATAGACAAAGTGAGAAACGAAATAATCCTCAAAGAATGTGGTGCGAAAGAGACAATAGTTGACATGGGAAATAAATCAGTTAATATGGTTCGGACATGTTGAAAGAATGAAAGATGAACGACTGACGAAACGAGTGTACTCGTATAAAGGTAAAGTAAATGGCAGTATGCCTAGAGGTAGACCGCGGAAAGAATGGTTAGAATCTGTGAATGAGACATTAATCCGAAGAGACATAAGAAGCCATAGAAACACGAGAGCTTGCATGACAAAATGCATGGACATAAAGGAAGCTCGAGAAGTATGCCAGGACAGAAAAATGGGGCGACAAATAGTTTATAAAAAGAATGTCAGTAGAGTGAATGACGCTTGAAACAAAAGACCTTGGATACTAATGGGCCCGAGTGGGGAACCTCACATGATGACCTTGTGAGGCTCTTCACATGGGGTGATCGCTAGAGAGATTGATCAACAACCTGGGTCGGAGCAGTGTTGCGAAACGAACGTGTTATTTAAATAAATATATATCACCGAAATGGAAATGGCTTAATGGTACAATAATATATATTATTTTATATTATTCAACTTTCCTCAATACGTTTGCTTCTTCTCTTTAAGAGCTACTCGGATTGCATCGTCTCGTCAAGCATCACCAGTCATTCTACTCTACAATATTAGGATTAAATAAGAATCGCAACTTTTAATTAAAGAGAAAGAAAAAAACATAAAATTCTAAATAAACCATTTTTACCTGAAATATTTGTTTCTTAAGTTCGCCTTTACTTCTCTTCATTAATGATTTACAATTAACGATTAATATTAATATTTTCCTTCATTAAAATTAAAATTAAAATCAAAATTAAAATCAAAATTCAATTAAAATTGTGTGAAAGCCGATGTAGCTATTTTAATATTTATTTTAATTTATTAATATTAATTATATTTTTAATTTATTGATATTTAAGAAAATTTTGATTTGATAACTAGGCAATAAAAATAAGAAACAAGTAATAAGCGTTTTTCTGGTACAGAAATAAACTCTGCAGAACTTTTAGAAGCAGAGATAGTCCAGGTAATTGAGAGAATAATTTTACTGTCTTTTGTCCTCGTTTTCTTAGTCCAAATCCGACCAAGCTTCTCCTATTTCATCTAAAGGATCTGTGGACTTATCCCGAACGGAAGGACTCAGTAGTGTTAACGGAAGCTGGGCCACGACTTTCCACAGTTTCTGGTGTCCGAATCGATTGCCTTTTCAAAAATCGATAGTGTCCTCTTGAAACATTAGGACTTGCGCTTCGCTACTTTTTAGCAAAGCACAATGTTCCTTTAGATTGAATTTAATGAGACAAAAGAAACAAAGGAAAATCAAACTACCACTCGTAGAAGATTTATTCATGGATATTTATTCTTTTTATTTTATGTATACATATCTGTTCTATGTCCATGGATTTTCGTACAAAAAGTGTCCAAATTGTAAGGCATGAACTGGAGAAGTTTAAAAAACACTAACCAACAAACACGCGCACTATGCGCGCGATTATTAAATGTTTCAATATTTTAGATACTAAGTTGTAATGCACTGAATAGGGCTATTTTATTATTATTATATACTCTGTAATGCCCAAGCAAAAATTTCCATATGATCTGGGCCTAAGAAAAAAATGTTTACATACTTTTATTGAAAAACAAAATAAGGTTTCATATTTAACCCATCGGTAGTGTGAATATTGATCGAACTTTAATTATTAATAACATTGAAGAATTTTTTGATTCAATAACATTTGCAGGATATCTTACCAAGACTCTTAAGAACAATTCTATAAATGTCAGAAAAAAAATACAAGTACTTTTTTTTCATTTTTGGCGAAGCCACGATCTGAAAAATTCGCGAATTTTGATCCATAATTAACCCGGTTGACAGTATGTATAATTTCTCCGCTTGGATTTTTTTCAACTTCTAAAAATCTTGTAAAATTCTTTACATAATCTCTAGAAATCATTACTTGGAAATCGTTAAAAATGTCAAAAACTTTCCGAAATCCAAAGATATATTCAGAAACCTTCTGAAATTTTATCAATTCTTTAGAAATTTTTGAGGTCTTAATATCGGGTGTACGCAACAAATTAGAATTATCAAGCCCTCGGTGTTCAAGATTCAATGGCAATAAATAAATCTTGTTATTTATTTTAATTAAATTTTATTCTCTTCTGAAAGAAGATAATTTAAGACCTGTGTTTGCAAGAACAATAAAATATTTTGTCACCATAACGATCACACATTAAATTAACAGTTGGAAACAAATTGAAAGTGAGCAGCCGATTTTAATTTTAAATTTCAAATGTAACAGAATCATTAAAAAGCTAATCAGGTTTTCAATAACAATGAGTTCGAGATTTTCGAGACATGTAGTTACACCACTTTTTTAGATGGAAACTTGAAGACATCAAAATAAAACAATTATTTCATAGTTCAATTTAGTCGTAATAAAATACTTAAAAAATGGAATCTATTGCATATAATATGAGGATCGGTTGTTTGTTAACGGATACGTACAAATCAAAATGTACCTATATTACAGAAAGAAAGGTAATAAATTACTAAATCCTATTACTCAAGCAACCATTATTGCAAAAAATATGCTCAGATGACAGGGGCTGTGATAAAACCGAAAAGATGATAGGGAAAATATGATTGGGTTGTTGCAACGGAAACCCTTCCGATTCGGCGAGCAAAAGATAAAGATATAGCTCGAGAGAGGGTCTATAAATCAATTCAGGCAACGAAATAATTTGTTTTGAAATCTTTCATAAATCTCTACTTTACATCGTCCCATGACGTGAAATAAAAGATTAACGACTCAAAACACTGTTAATTCACCTTTAAAAACGGAATACGTCAAAAGAGAAAATACGAAATAAAAATCCTCATTCACTGCCACGAACAAACGTATAAAATAAAAAAAGCTCCTGAGAATTAAAATTATTTCATATAACGGCGACTATTATGAAGTTTCATGAGTCACTCGGAACAATGTGAAATGTCCGGACGAAATGGCTAGTGTTTATTTAACGGGATAATAATTTTTGAAGAGTGTTTCCAAAAGTTACTGTCAACCCGAGGGGCTACTCACTAAGAAATCTTAGATTTGCTGAACGGGAAATCTTAAGAGAACTCTTGGAGGAACTCTTGGAAATCTCTCAGCAATCTAGCATTCGTGAGTAATTTTTGAAATCTTTGGCTAAGTGTAGACAGAGGCTAGGTGGTGTGGAGCATTCCGAAACACACTCTTATGCGTGGAACGAATAGCCGATTGAATCGGAAATCTCGGAACTCCCGGCAATCTCAATGAAATTTTGGAAATATTTATAACAATTCAATACAGATTGCCGCATTCACAATTTTAAGATTTCCAGATTTCGTAGAAAGAAATTTTTTTTATCTTTGTGATTTCACTATATATCCTATGAATATTGTCTATAAGATGTACGGAAAGCCCTACTTAACGAAAGTAAAATTCAACGGACAAACAGAGCATAAAAACATTTCTCCATTTTCAAAAGTGTTTGATAATAAAATTTTAATCTTTTGCTATACATATTACATTTTTGGTATTATGAGAAAAGGAAGTCACAGAGAGGGACTTTGCGTGACACATTTTAAAAAGTAATTTTTTTGCTGTCAGATGATCCATTTTTACGATCCTTTGCATACTTAAATAACGATTGTAAATATCTACAACCAATATTATGACAAACTGTAACCACCTAAGTACGTTGAATAAGGGCAGAGGAAATATATCCAACATTTACGAGCTTCACATAAACGAGGGATGATTGAGCGAAAAAGAGATTGCATATATTGTCGAGAATAAGAGCAACTTTATTTTATGATAGTACTTTTATTTATCAAAGTCTCATTGATCATTAATATTAGCAAAAAACATTCATAATTGTACAAAATTCAGCTTATCATTCATTTTTAAATTATTTTATGAGTCTCTCAATTTCATTATGATCTTTAAATATTTTTGGTAATAAAACATGCATATTTACAAAACTGCAAGTTTGAAATATAAGAAGATAGAAATTTTGAAATTAAACTTAAAAAACTCTTAAATTTGAAATGTTTGAATTTGAAGGAGATTCTTCAGTAGCACAGATATTTGTTGAAAACCTAATCGGTTGCATACTGCGTGAATATGAATTTAAGTGGCTGTCTTCAGTTTATTCCTTTGAATATGCTGGAATTTTGTAAATGACAATTTCCAAATGGGGCATTTTAATTCTAAAAATTTATTTCTAAACGAAAAAATAAAACTTGCAAATAATTATCTAATAATGAAGGCAACAATTCTGTTCTTGACTTTTCAACTACATGTTTAAAAAATGACAAAAGAATTCTATTCATAACTTCTCAACTGTATTAAATGAGGTTATATGTATTTAGCTCAAAACTTTGCTGGCACAATATTTGTTAACTTTTTCACACTTTCAAAGAGATGAGAAAAACGAAATTATGGACAAAAACTTAGCATTTCATAATTTACTGTCGGTACCGATAAACAAATTTTTGGTACTGGTAACCAAAATATTACCGGTACCGAGAATAAGACATCTGGGAAAATTTAAAATGTTTGAGGTTTCATTTTCAAACATTAATTTCAATTTTCAAAGATTTCAAAATATGTTTAAAGAGAATTTGAAATATTTTAAGACAATTTTTTCAATATTGCAGGATTTTTAAGAATTTGAGGAAAACTTTTTTTGAAGATCAATTAAAATCTAAGCCTTTTGAGAATCTTTAATGGTTTCAAGAGAATAGGCCAACATTTTCAAGAATCTTGGCAAAATTTCAAATGATTTTTCATTTTTTTAAATTAATTTATAAAGGAAATTTAAAAAGATTTCAATAAATTTCAATATATTTCTAAAGATGCCAAAAAAATCTTGAAGATTTTAGGGCAATTTTTGTAATTTTAAATGGTTTTAAAAAAATTTGAAGCAAAATTATAATGATACAAAAAAATGTAAACGATGATGAACCTTTTTGAGGATTTTGAGATAATAAAAAAGGCACTGACTAGTACTACGAAATTTTCCGTAAAACTAACCGGTCAAGTATAGCGCTAGGGCTATTATTCAGGATTTTTTTTGTAACGTTAGCCCTGAACGACCAGGAAAAAAAGGTTAATATTACGGAAATTTGTTGTAAGACAATTATAGAAATTATTCTAGTCAGTTCAAAGGATATTTAAACATTTTCGAAGTTTTGAAAGGATCAAAAATATTTTGAAATTTCGAAAGATTTACAAAAATTTGTAACATATTTTGAAATTTTTTTCTAAACATATTGTTCTAACTATATTTTAAACTGACTTGAAACGTCCCTAAGATTTTTTTAAATCCCAAAAAATAAAACAACTTTCCTATAAATTTTTTAGGCACTTTTTCGACAAATATAAAATATTCAAAAATTGATTTGAATTTTCTCAAGAAACCTAGAAAAATTATATTAATAGGGTTACGGAACCAATTACACAGAAAGATGCTATTGCCCGAGGTCGAAGAGAAAATTCTTTCTATTTTCACGATTTTTGCACTTACACTGAATTTTTATTTAATTTTTTTTTTCAAATTATTTCTTCAATTTCATTTAATTCGTTCTGAAAAAACATATTCAGGTTTTAGGTTCAAAGTAATCAACTGTTTCCTCGACAAAAAAAAAACAGTTATCTGAAATTTGTATTTTGAATTAAAAATTATTCTTCCCTTCCAATATAATTTCCTTCAAATTTTTCCTCTTTCTTGACAATCTTTTTCAGTTGAAAAGTTAATTATATATTACATTCTTTGTTCAGAATTCAATTATTTGGTTCAAAGTGATTTTTGGTAGAAATTTTGATTTGACATATATCTGAAATCTTCAAAAATCTTTTTTGAATTTTCGCAAGAATCTTAGTAAAATTATATTCATATAACCTTAAAATCAAATAAACAAACCTAAAAATTGAATAGTTATTCGAAAATGTTATTTTGTTATACAAATTATTTTTCCCTTTAAATCGAGAAATTACACGCGCACGTAACGCCTGATTGATGATGCCAGTAATATTAAAAAATTCAATGAAAACACATTTTTAAAATAAAAATTGACTTGCAAGAAAAAGTAAGCCATACAAAAGTGGTTTTCTTTAATTTTTCATGATGTGGTGTGAACCTAGAAAAAACATCTGTACAGAAAAGTACCAGTGGTTTGAAGTGAACTTTTCTCGTATTCAAATCCTTTCGTTCGTATTCTAGCCATGTGCCGGTGGAGGAAAAATTCGAAAGGAATTCAATTTGGCTTCCGGGTTAAGTCGCCTCTCCAGCCACTGAATTCCTTTTGTGAAAAAGTGCTTCTTGCTCTCATAGCCTCCAGCACACACGTTCCCGTGCACCACAAGGTGCTCCCGTATTATGATCAATTTTGTTCGTTTCCATTCGATATCGAAATTATCCACTTAATTGAACAATGAACATCCTATTAAACTCTTCTACTTCTAACATCAAAGGAAATTCAACTATCGATTTCCCATCATCAAAACTTCCCCATTAAATGAAATGCGCAATTGTAAAAACAACATCAAAGAAAATTCAATCATCAACTCTCCTCCTAAACATTTTTTCACAAAATGAAGTGCACAATTAAAAAAAAGGGACATAAGTACCGTAAGCTAGGGCTAACCAGGACACGGTGGAGAAACGGGGCCACACATAATTTCATATTTTAGAATTTCATTTTCATTCTTCTGAATGAAAATCCAAAAGATTTTTAATTGTTTTCTGTAGATTAAATGCCAAATTTTCTTCTAGAGACTGCTTGGTTCAGTTTCATTAGGAAGTTTTGATAAAAATAATTTTTACATAAGATTGTCATTTTCTGTATCAAGGTTGAGTCGATTAAAAAAAGCTTACTTAAAATACGATATTTGGTTTTTGCTGTAGAACGATTTTCATAAAAAGTTCTGAATTTGTAGGGGAAAGTCGGGAATTATCAGAAATGATATACCGAATGTGGGATTTTCTCGTTCTCGAAGTCCAAACAGGCACAATTTCATGAATAATTTTCTTATTTTGTGTTCTTATACTTTTTTTTTTGTTCTTGAACGTATGTTTTAGTTTTTACTTATTATATTAGTTTAGTTTAGTTTAAAATAACAAAAAAAAACTTAAAAGTGATTATATTTGGCCATTCAGTATTACAGAGCAGAGTTTTTTACCTTCTTATTGAAAGTGGTCGTCGTAGCCCCACTTTGAGGTGTAAAGATGGACACACTTTGGGTTGTAATAACTAATTACTTATAGCTCAATTAAATCTTTTAACTTCAAGATATGCAAAAAGGGTCCGAATTTATGTATTTAAAGCATTATTATCTAATTATAATTTCTTCCTGTAATTAATTGATAAAAATCTAAAAACACGTCCCGCTTAACCCCATCCTAGGTACTGACTATAGTCAGTGTAATTTTGGAATTTATTTATAAATAAATTCCAAAATTATACTTCTATTTTGAAGCCGAAACATTGATGGATATTTTTTTTGGCTCTAACGTAAACTAGAATTGGAAATGTCTATCTTATTTTCACAGAGAGAGTCTGTAAAGTAATTTCCGTTTTTGCCTTGTCAGAATGAGAAGGGTGGATATTTGAGGATACATCCGATTTGCAAAAATAGTCCAAATTACGTTTCAGCTTTTTCAAAGTAACATTCACATACGAATCGATTGCTATTTGTAGATTGAATCCTGAAATCTCTCTAACAGAATTCTGACAGCCGGGAGAACATACAAAATAAAATGGGAAAGTTATGCAGTTTTTTATGCATCCCAGAATGTAAGTGAAGCTAAAGGTAGTCGTAGACGAAAACTACTAAATTGTTTTAAATCATAAAATTGCGTATCACATTAAACTTTTTTCCATAAAGTTAATTTTAAAGGTTGCTACTTTACAGAGAAGGGTATTATCGGAAGGTAATTTCGAATACTATACATGAAAGTGTTGCGCATTATCGTGCAAATGTCGAGGGAAACAGGAGGAATGTAACAAGAGTTCAATAAAATTCTGTGCTGGAAACATCAACACGAAGAGCCATAATTTTTAGTTATTAGGTCACTTTAAGTAACATGCAGATTTAAACAGGGCGACCCCGCAAACGTTAATTTTTAAAATTCCCCGACTTTTGTCTGATACTTCATTGACTATTTTTTCATTTTTCTTGACCATTAATATATTTAATAACCAAGATTCGAACCTTGTAACAATTTTAATATATAATCTTTTATAAATGGAATAAAACAATTTTCAATTTAAATTTATAAACTTTGATTTATTATTCTCATCCTAATTTAGTAAAAAAACTAAACAAGTGATGTATATAGCCGCAAAACTTTTCCAAAAGTGATAATTTCTAACCCAAAAAGTAACTCAAAATGACTATTGTTCTTTTGATTTCAAAATAATTCAAATAAATTGACAAAAATTTTACAGATCCAAAAAACTTCATAGATTTCAGTAAAATTGTAGTGAATTTAAAGCAATTTAAGGGAAAAGGGAAGAATTCGATCAAAATTCATAAAAACGCAAGAGAATTAGAAATAATTTAGGATAAATTATTAAGAATTGTGGGTGAATTCCAAATGAATTGCAAAAAATATGTAAAAATGTCTTAAAATGTTTAAAACCGTACTAAATCCCTCACTTTTTGTAAATAAATTCTTTATAGACCATTGAAGTATTATAAAGTTCCTTAAAATTCTATTAAATTTGATATTACATAAAATCCTGAAATTTTTTTTATCTAGCTTTTAAAACCCATTTAAATCATTGAAATCCTCGGAAATCTAATAGAATCCCTCAAATCATTTCAAATATCTTAAAACCTTATGGGTACTATAAAATCATTCCATATCTTCAAAAATTCTAGGAACATCTTTACAACCGCATGCAAATTTATTTAAATCCTTTAAAATCATTAAAATCCTGAACATCCCTTGAAATTCTTCAAATCTCCCGAGAATACCTTCGAATCTTTTAAAATTCCCAAAAATATTTTAAATCCTTCGAAATCACATTAAATTATTGAAATAAATTGAAAATTCCTTGAAATAGTTCAAAATACCCTAAAACATTTTAAATCCTTTGAAATGCCATTAATTAAATTATTGAAATCAATTGAAAATTCCTTAGAATATTGCAAAGTACCCTAAAATACTTAAAATCATTTAAAATCCCTCAAAACCTTTTCAAGATCTTGAAAATTCCTTGGAAAATTTTGGAATACCCTAAAATATTTCGAGTCCTTTGAAATCTCTTAAATTTTTTAAAGCTTTCAAAAATTCTTTGGAATTGAAAAAAAAACATAAAATCTTTAAAACTCAAATCCCTTCAAATTACTGAAATCAATTGTCAATTTCCTGATAGCTTTTAAAATGTCCTTAAATCTTTATAATTCTTTAAAATCTTTGGTAATACCTTAAGATATTTGAATGCCTTTAGAATCCTACGAAATGCCTCAATTCTTGTGAATAAATTCTTTGGAATCCATGAAAATATTATGAAATCCCGAGAACTTATATGATACCTTGGAATATTTTAAAATATTATAAGAACCTTATAGGTCTTATAAAAACGTTCTGTATCTTCCGAAATTCTTCAAGACCCTATGCAAATTTTTTATATCTCTTAAAATTATTCAAATGCTTGGAAATTCCTGGGAAATTTTTGAACCCTTGGCATGTTTTAAAATTCCCGAAAATATTAAAACCCTTTGGAATCCCTTTCACTATCGAAATCAGTTAAAAATTCCTTGGAATCTTGTAAAATACCCTAAAATCTTTGAAATTCTTGGAAACTTTTTAAAGCTCTTGAAAATTCCTTGGAATTTTAAAAAATATCCTAAATTCTTTAAAATCTTCTGTAATCCCTTATAGTTATTAATATCTTTTAAAAATTTGTTGAAATCTTTTAAAACACCCAAAAATATTTCAAGGCCATTGAAATATTTTGAAATCCCCCGAAACTTTTTAAAACTCCTGAGAATTTCTTGGAATTTTTAAAAATACCATAAAATCTTCAAAATCCTTTGAAACCTCGTAAAATTATTGAAATCTATTACCAATTTTTGGGAGTATTTTTGAAGACCCTACAAGATTTTAAAAAAATAAAGAAAATTCAGCAACAGGCTCGGAAACAGATATATACCTGAATTCATTAGTGGTTGTCATGGGTTAATTTAATGAAACAAGTGACTAAAGTGATATTTTCATTTTAAAAAGTGACTATAGTGACTTTATCCTTAAAAAGTGATTTGAGAAAAAAATTGACTAAAAGTGACTGTATAGCAGTCTTGATTTTTCTTGATATTTAGTGCTTCTTACACAAATTCCCTGGCTATTACAATTTTTTTCAAAATCTCTGACTTTTCCCTGACCAACAAAAATTCCCTCACTTTTCCCTGATTTCTAGGTTTTCTCTGACCAGCACAGTGGTCACCCGGATTTAAAATACCAATAAATAATTAATATAATTCATATTTCTAATAGATTAAAGTTTTATCTACGAATTTAGCGTTGGGTTTTTTTTAAGAGAAACGAACTCGCAGAAAATAAATTGAAACCACTCAAGTGATTCAACAAACTGCTTTTGTTTTGGGCAACATTTTACCAAAGTAAATAAACTCTAGGGATGGGAAGAGAGAAGCGACGATATTACTCGAGTAATATTCAAATTGCTCGAGGTGAATACAACGACGATCTGGACCACAAATGTCGGGAATATAGAACCGGGATATAAAGCAAACTTAAAGCGGATGTGACAGGAATTCGATGTATTTAATTGAATCAGTTACAAATGAAACAAAAAATTACGGTCAAAGTTAGCTTTTAAAATTTGGATAAAAGTTCAAATGAATATGTAATTGTATGATAGAATAAAATTTTCTTTAAATATTACGGAAAATTATAATGAAGAAGCGAATTATTTTATAATTATTCAACAATCAGTTGTAAAAAAATCTTGTAATAATAAAATTGAAATGCAATTTTTTACAAAAATTGATGACTTAGGGCATATAAAACGATTATGAGACAAGAAAGGCTATGAAGCCTGAAAACTTCTGATTTAGATAGAATAACGCCAGGGTGGCCACAGAACTTCATTTTAAAAATTCCCTAACTTTTCCTTGATTTTTCCCTGACTAATTTTTAATTTTCTCTGACCGTTAATATTTAAACATCAAAATTCTAATCTTGTAACATTTGTAATTTAGAACCTTTTATAAGTGGAACGAAACAATTTTAAATATTAATATTTATACATGACTAACGTTCGTTAATAATGTCACTAATGTTCTTTTGAATTCAGAAGAATTCAAAAGAATTCGGTTGATAAGCCTATAAAACAATTCATGTTAAATCCAAAACAATTTAAATAAATTGAGAAAAAAACCCAAAGATTCCGTTGATTTTATTAAAAGTCGAGTGAATTTAGTGAAATGTTAGGAAAATAAGAACAATTCGATGAAATTCATAAAAGCTCAAGATGAATTCAATGAAAACATAAAAAAAAATCATTTAACTGAGTAGAATTGAGCGTATTTAGAAGAATTCAAGTGAATTAAAAAAATGCAAGAGTATTCCTAAAAATTCAGAAAAAATCCAAATAAGTTAAGAAGAATTCAGGCTGAATTCTAAATGAATTCAAATGAATTTCAAAAAATATTTAAGAATCTCTTCAAATCTTTCAAACACTACGAAATCCCTCACTCCTTGTGAATAAATTCTTCGAATCCATTAAAATATGATAAAATTCCGTAAATTTCTATGAAATTTAATAATATTTTTTCTGAAATCATGGAAAATTCATTAAAATACCTTGAGAGCATTCAAAATCCCTCAAAATCATTAAAATCATAGGAAATCTTATGAAATACCTTGGGGTCTTTTAAAATATCTTAAAACCTTATAGGTTAGGTAAAATTGTTCCGTATCTTCTTAAATTCTAGGAAATTCTATAAAAACCCATGAAATTTTTTCAAAATCCCATCTGATTATTCAAATCCTTGGAAATTACTTGAAAATGTTTAAATCTCTTGAATCTTTGAAAACCTAAGAGTCTTTTTCAAACCATAAAATAGTTGAAATCCCTTTAAATCTTTTGAAATCCGTTCAAACTTTTTAAAGGTAATACCTGCAAATGATTTAAATATATTACAAATTCCTTCGAATCTTAGAATATCCTAAAATATGTCTTTCAAATTCTTTGACATCTTTCCAAATCCTTTTGAATTATTTTAAGGTCTTGAAAATTCCCCGAAATTTAAAAAATATCTTAGAATCATTTTTTTTAATCTTCTAAAATCCCTTGAAACTTTTTAAAGCTCTTGTAAATTTCTTAGAATTAAAAAAAAAACTAAATCTTTAAAATCCTTTAAAATCCCTTTAAATTATTGAAGTCTAGTAACAAGTTCTTGGAATCTTTAAAAAAAAAGCTGAATTCAATAGTGCTTAACTCATAGGTTAAGTTATTGAAAGAAAAGTGATCTTTTTATTTAAAGAGGTGACTATAGTAGCTTTATCTTTAAAAAGTGACTAAAAAGTGATTTGAGAAAAAAAATTACTAAATGTGACTATGTGTCAGTTCTTATTATTCTTGACAGTTAAAGTGCTTCTTACAGGAATTCTCTGTCTTTTCCCATTTTTTGATCAAAATCCGCAACCCTGCGGCTAACGTGATTTAAAATTCCAAAACGTAATGAATATAATTTACATTTCTAATAGATTAAAGTTTTATCGATGAACGAAATTCTCTGACTTTCCCCTGATTTCCAGTATGTCCCTAACCTGCGGCCACCCTTATAACATTAAATTTTATTAGAAAAATAACAATAATTCGCTGAAAGATATTTATTAGAGAAGCCCAATTTATCTATAGTGGAAGAATGTGTTTGATTACCAGAACTTTACTGCTAATGTCCAATTTCCACCCTCCAATTTCAGACACAGAAGGGAAGATTTTATGAATGGTCGATGTCCAATGAAACCAAATCAGATAAAAATGAATGAGTCTTGTAGTTTAAGGACGAAGTGAAATCTGTTTATCAATCCAGATTAGTTTTAATTACTCTGACAGTTTAAAGAAGCGAATTCGGTTGAACCCTCAGTACGTGGGTTATTAGCACAATGACTAATGAGGAAAGAACAAAAAGAAAAATAAATTTCAAGAAAAAGTCTTGAGAAGAAAAAGAAAAGTAGACTCTTTTGTGCACTTCACTCTGCTAACAAAGGGAGACCTTGTGTTAGCCTTTTTTTATTACACCAAGTGGAATACTTTGAAATGACTTTTATGTCTTAGCAGAAAAATATTGTTATACTTTTATCATTAGTTTTTCAGTATCCATTTTTTTATATACTTAGGATACAAAATTTAAGGTACGCTACAATTAAATAATATAAATATTTAAAATGGAAATCTATTAATTTCGTTTTCTAATATATTTGACTAACAATATAAGAGCAAAAATAAAAAAACCATGACAAATATTTTATTCAACACTTCCCTTTCGTATGGTGACAAAAACAAGCACTAACTTTCAGCGACACATCTGTGGACGTTAAGATATGAGGTTTTTGACCGTCAGCTGTCTCACAGGCGATTTACATGGCCCTTTCACGAAAATTGTAAGAACGTTCAATATGCTGAAACCCCTCCTGCAAATTATGCGATTTTCTCTCTTTTACAATTTTCGCTCATTGAAATTTAAAAAACACCAGGAAAAGTTTCTCCATATTCTAGAGGTCGTTTTCATCGAGTTCAATTCTCATTTCCACGAAGGAAATTCTCACGTACATTATCCTAATTTTCATTCTTTTGAATTGGTTCAATTTAAGAGAGAAATATCTGAAACTATCAAAGACCAAAGAGCAAATGAATCTAAAAGAAATGATTTCAGAAATATCATATTTTATTCGATTTTTAAAATTGAGATAACTAAATTTGATTTTCATACATAACATTTTTCCATCATGAAACTTTGAAAAGTTGATTTTGTAAACAACACCGTATTTAGGAATAATTATTATTATACCATTAAGCTAAATCCATGTCGGGGTGAACGTAAGTTGCCCGGTTTCAGCCTCTTTATACTACCGGAATTTAAAGAATTCATATGTTTCCACAATATCGCTCCGACACGGATCGTTCATCAATCTCTCTAGTGATCACCCCAGGAGAAGAGCTTCACAAAGTCATCATATGTCACAGTTCACACAAAAATACAGAAACTGACTGATAATCGTTTAGTAAGATCCACATTCTTTACTCCAATCACATCCAATAAGCTAAGCTCTCTTCGAGGACCCATTTCCATCATTATTGAAAAAAAACTTCAACGATACATCTAATTATCAACTTGCTCTATCATCTCTTCGTCTAAGGTAATGTTGCATATTGTTTTCTCATCCCCATCTATCTTTCCGTCACTTGTGAATAGGCTACTAAGATATATGTACTTATCAACTTGTTCTATTCTCTCGTCATTTAGGACAATTCTGCATTTTTCTTCACCTCTTCCTTCAAACGTCATAATTTTTGTTTTATTTACGTCAATTTTAAGACCCATGGTCTTCATGCTAGTATTTAGTCTAATCAACATTCTTTGCAAATCATAGGCTAATTTTGCCGTTACAATCTTATCATCTGCGAACGCTAATTCACGCACTGTAATAGCCCCGAGATCGACACCTTACCTTACGCGCCTAATAGAACCGTTGTTAGACATTCATTCATGAATATAATGATTAACCAAGAGGACATAATGCATTCTTTTCTAACACCCTGTCTAATATAAAACTAATCACTCAGTGGTGCATTTACTCTTCCACTCGTTTTACTACCTGTATATATTCCTTTTATTGCTTTTAGGAGCCAACCATGGACTCCATACTCTTTCAGAACTTTCTAGAGTTTAATTCTATTCACCTTAAATCAAAGAATTTTTCCAGATCAACAAATCTTTTCTTCTTTTATATTGTCCACGACCTTAGGAATAAGTTTTTTGAAAATATTTTGGCTACGGTACTTAGTAAGCTGATAGCTCTATAGTTATTGCAGTTACCTTCATCACCCTTTCCCTTGTAGATTGGAATGATATTCACCTTAATCCAATTATTCGGAACTTCCCCTTTCTCAGGACATATATTCATCAACTCGCTCAGCCATATGGACAAATACTCGTCACCGCTCTTAATTATTTCAGAGGTAATACCATCCACACCAGCAGCCTTACCATTTTTCAATTTATTAAATAAAGCTCTAATCTCAGAGGGAAAAGTTACTATTCTACCGTTTCCAATAGGATTTCCTAACGTATCGTCTTCTATATTACAGTTGCTATACTTCATGGCGTCACCTCAAAATAATTTCTGGTAACTAGTATTATTACTTTTCTGTTTTCATGCTTATAATCATTTTCTAGTACATTTCTCTCGCCATTGCTAAGGTCTGTTATATTCAACCTTCTTAAAAACAATTGCTTTTTGTTAATAGCGACGCGGATTTCATCGTTCCACCAAGCATCACCAGTCATTCTTCCTACAACCGCAGTACCACACACTTCAGATGCACTCCTGAAAATGATTTCCTGAAAAAATATCCATGCGCCCCCTACAACTTTATTGCGTATTAACGGTTCCCAAATTGTCCTATCTATGTCTGCATTTATCTTATTCGTGTCTGCTTCGTTTTTTTAGTTCTCTTTCTCCTCCATCCTTGACCTAGGTCAGAAACTCACGCAACTCTCGTGTCCCTTGCTAGCCCTCTCAGCCTCTCATCCGCTACGATAAATGCAATCGCTTTTAGAACATTCCTAGAAATAAAATCTGTTTAGGGTAACGAAACCAATTACCGAGATGATCCTATTGTTCGAGGTCGAAGATCCTTTCCATTTTCAGTATTTTTGCATGAAAGCTTAATTTTTTGGATTCAGAAACTTAATTGCGACTCATTTATTTATTTCTGCTGAAAAATAATATATTTAAGTTTCAGGTAGAAGAAATCAACTGTTTTCTCGACAAATGGTTCCCCCTCGATATTTGGTTCCGTTACCCTATAATAGAAGTTTTCATTATTTATTTATTTTCCTTCAAATATACGAAATTATGAATGACAATATTTTATAACTAGCTGTGAATTCGAGCACGGGCATTTCCACTTCGTTTTTATTCATAATTGTATGGTGCTCATTTGATGAGAACTTTGCTTTCTCATTATGATTAATTAGCACATATTTTTTATTTTTACATCACCTTTAAATTATATTAATGAGTAAAGTTTTAATGCCAAAACAGATTTTTCAAACATTCTAAATGGAGAATAACTTCGTTAATTTTAAATAAAATCTATTATTATTATAGGTCACACTTATCTTCTCGTCAATAAAATGTATTGATATTAAAACTCAATCGATTCGTCTCGAATCAAGGAACATTTTCTGTCCTTGCATCCACTTACAATTACGTTAATGAATGAAGTTTTAATGAAAAAAAAAACAACAGATTTTTCAAATATTATAAATAACTATAACTTTCATACCCTTCAATAAAATGCATTAATATTCAAGGGCAATCGATTCGACTCAAATGAAGGATTCTTCTTTATTTTTACACCAACTTTGATATTAATGGAAAAAGTTTTACTGTAAACAAGAATTATTTAAATATTATAAATGGCTATGTGTACAACCTCCTTACTCTTCAATATAATGTAAAATGCATTATTATATGTATTATTATAAATTAAACTCTTTAAACTCGAAATTTTTCCAAGTGCTTAGTTTAAAAATCGAAGAATCAAACATCACAGTTTAAATTTACAAATTCGAAGATTCACTCAAATTAAAACCGAAATTTTGAAATGAAACGTCAGAAACAATTTTTTCATGGATCTAGACTAGCTTATATAATAAAATTATGTATTACCTTTAGACGCTTTTTTCTGGATGATGCAATTCAGTATATGGTGGATTTTACGATTTTCAATATGTAAAAGTTTTGAAGGTTTGAAAAAATATTGGGCTGAATAAAAGCGCCTGGAGCACTAATATTGGAAACAGAGAATAATATTTAAATTCAGGATTTTTTGAACCAACATTGTGATAAAAATTATAAAAATATTTTTTCTGGTCTAAACAAACAAAACTTTTTCTCCTTTGTTAATGGTTCCAAATCCTTCTTTTTACACAAGAAAAAATCCTACAAATAGATATAAGAATTAATTATGATCTGCAAGTTTGCTAAGATGGTAGAATCCACTTACGCTTAAACCTCCTAATGGTCTTAAGAGCCATGTAAGAGATAAGGGATAAACATCAGGGTGCAGAAGAGCTTATAGAAACTATTAAATGTGCATGCAACCTGGAATTTCAAACTAACACATTCTCTACCCACCTCTCTCTTTCCGATAAAAAAAACAGAGGAACTCCCTTCTCGTTAATATATCATTTTACAGAATTTAGTAGGCCGTAACAAGGGCTTTCTTGACAGAGGGTGACTTTTCAATCGATTTTATACATTCAGGACACGTGGTACGAGTATGCATACTAACATCAGAAATTAATGTGGTGAAAAACGTTACCCAGCCCCACATTAAATGTTCAACTTGCTGGAATTTTAATCACCTTTAATCTCACCAAAAAAAAACATCGCGTGAAGTGAGAAACACTCGGTCGAGTGAGTGGCTTATTAACATATTGTGCAATATTTAAATTAGGGAAAAAATAATTTAGGAAATAAAATAAAGTGCAGATATTCCTGATAGTTATTAGTTTGGTATTAAAGTCCGGAAAGGTAAACAAATTATATAACAACATTTATATTAATATTTTGAATGAAAAAATGTACAATGGTGAATATTGATCTTCTAGAGTCCGTTGAAGTGGAATGGTCCTTCAAGCCGGTTGTAAATCAACTGCTATGTAAATCAAAATTTTTTCAATTAGGGAGCGTACATTAATTACGTAAGGATTAATTTTGAAATTGTTGACACCCTTTCACCCCTATTTTTGGGATTCGTGAGATTTTTGTGACCCGCCCCCCTCCTTTTTAAGTAAGATTTTATATCTTCTATTCAATATATCAATTATTTTCACTGTAAACGATATTTGAAAAGATTTGAAAAATTGTAAGTAATTTGAAAGGATTTCAATAGATTTCAAGGTATTTTAATGTATTTCAAAGAACCGAAAAGTATTTTTAAAAATTACAAAATTTTTACGGAATTTACCGAGATTTCCAAAGCTTTTTAGTGCATTTATAAATATCTTAAAGAGTTTAAAACATTCCAAGGGATTACGAAAGCTTTAAGGCATTTCAAACAATTCCAGAGGATTACGAAAGGCTTCACAGATTTGAAATGCATTTCAAATATTTCAAAAATTTAAAGAAACTGCCTAGTGCAATTTCCGAGAGAACCTCATTTTTTCATGGGAGTTTACAAGATTTCAAGGGACTTCAAGAATTTTTAGGGATTTGAAGGAATTAAGAATTATTTTGCGCGGATTAAAAAGGATTTCAAGGAATTTTGGAAATTTTAAAAAGAAGTCACGGGATTTTAAAGGATTTCAAGAGATGCCAAAGTATTTTCACGAATTTTGAATGATCTCAGGGGATTTCAATGAGATATCGAAGATTTGAAAAGTTTTGAAGGAATTTGAAAAGATTACAAAGGATTTTTAGGGATTTTAACAGATTTTAAGAGATTTAAAGATGGTTTGATGATTTCACGGGATTTCAAAGGATTTCAAGAGATACCGAATTAATTTAACGAATTTTGAAGGATCTCAGGGAATTTTAATGAGATTTCGACGATTTGAAAGAGTTTGAAGGGGTTTCAAACGATTTTAAAATGGAAAATTGATATTCTGATGGTGTAAAAAATTGATACTTTATAAAATAAAGCTCATAAAGCCTCATAAAATGAATCAACCTAGAATTCACGAATTTTAGAGGATTTTCTAATATTTAAAAAGGTTTAATGGAATTTCACAGAATTTCCAAATATTATAAAGGATTTTAAGGGATTTCGGGGAACTTTAATAGCTTTTAAAAGATTTTAATGGATTTCAAATATTTCAAGGGATCTCGTGATATTTCGAAATTTTGCACGGAATTTCAAGGATTTGAACAATTTTTTAGAAATTTTAAGGTATTTCCAAAAATTTTAAAGGATTGCAAGGGCTTCTTGTAGGTTTACGAAGATTTCAAGCGATTTCAAGGATTTCAAAAGATTTTACGGAATCTCAAAAAATGTTCAGGGATTTCTATAGCTTTTAAAGGATTTCAAGGGATTTCAAGAGATTATCTACGTATGTATATTAATATGGAATATTACATAATAAAAAATAAATAAAACAAATAAAGATATCATGTGTACAATGGTATAAAAAGTAATTTCAACAGCCAAAACAAGTTTCACATAGCATATTTTTTTAAAATAATTAGAAGGAAGAAACTTATGTAACAAATCTCAGGGTCGCAGCGAAAAAGGAGCTCCAAAAAGGGGAAATAAGGTAATTTTTTCACGAAAAAAGGGGAAAGATTCAACAACTATTTTTAAATTATAGAAAAAAAGAAACAATCTTTTTAGGAGAAATTCTACATTTTTAACTAATGTTAAATCATTTTTAAATTATTCCTACTATTAAATAACTTTTTTTAAATTGAATATGTACATTAGGGTGGTCCAAAAATGTATTGCAAAAATTTTTTTTTTGTACATAGACCCAATTACCTAGTATACCTTGGTCGTTGGAAATCCATTCACAGCGATACGAAAAAGTCGGACAAAAAATCGAAATGTCAAATAAACAATTTTGATTTATTTAAAATCATTCTCATAATAAAGAACAATTTCTCTTTAAAAAATGCCATCATTAATAATTAAATCATGACACTTATGAGTATCTAGGATAAAACGGAACAAAAAATACAAAATACTAAGTATCAAATTAATAATTTTAGTCTGCATTATGAATAGTTTGAATTATTATTTTTCAAATTTGTTCTAAAATAGCAATGCAGAGTAATCAGACTTTGTGATTTTTCAAATCCTTAAGTCTAAAATATTCAACTCTATACTTGATTTTTATCTTGTTAAACTCAATATAAGCGATATCTGCAAATCTCAATTATTTAAAATACGGTGTTAATATTATTTATCAATTTTTCATTTTAAATTTGTAGTTTAGGACAGTTGTGTGAAGAGACATTTTGCGTACTTTTTATGTATAACTTCTAAAAGAATTCGTCTAGAATTAAAAACTTGTCTACCTTATGCTCTGGTAAAAGTATTTTACTGAGATACTTGAAAAAAAACTTTATTACTCGAAGGAAAAGTGGAAAATGAGTGGGACTTGAAGTATTCAACACCCTTAAACTCAAATTAAACATAGCTTCAGTATTCAGCAAAAAAATATTAAATCCTAAATAGTTCAGATTGAAATCGTTCCAATAAACATTATAAATTTTTGTATGTTAAGTTTGAAAAATAAGAATTGAGACTGCTCAACACTCGTATATGAATTGAAAATTCAAGTGGCTCAGTATTGAACATTTTATTATAAATTGTTCAAGTTGGAACATTTAACTTTGTATTTGATCAAATTTGAATATTAAATTTTTTAATTATTTAACTTTATACCTTCCAATTAAAAAGAATTCACCTTCTAATACGTGATTCAGATAAATATCGTATGCAAGCCTCACAGTCCCTATGGGATAAAATATAGGGACCAAAGGGTAATTTTCGTCACGCTCATAGGGTACTTTTTTCGCGCTCAAAGGGTAAAAAATTCAGGCTAAATTTATAAGACTTCAAAACAATTCAAGTTAAATTCCGACGAATTCGAATGAATTAGAAACAATTTTAAAAGTCAAAAAAATTCCATAGATTTCCGTAACATTCGAATAAATGTAGAGGAATTTAAGATAAACGAGAAGAATTCGGTGAAATTCATAAAAATTCAAGGTGAATTAAACAAAAATTTAAATGAATTTGTAAACAATTTTAAAATATGAAGAAACTTTTATGAATTCAGTAACTTTGAAATGAGCTTAGAAAAATTCAAGGGAATTAAAAAGAATTTTATGAAATGCCTAAGAATTCAAGGTGAGGTTAAAAGACTTCAGGATCAATTAAATAAAAACTTTTAAAAATGAAAAAAAAATCCATTAAATTAAGTATAATTGAGTAAATTTAAAATAATTCCAGCGAAGTACAAAAGTTCAAGGGAATCCCAAAAAATGTAAAAGAATTCAGGGTGAATTTCAAAAAATAATTTCACATCTCTTCAAATCTTTTAAACCCTACTAATTTCTAACTAAAACAATGTCTAATGACTACAAAACAATTCAAAAAAATTCAAATGAATTGGAAAAGGTTTTAAAAATCGAAAAAATTCATTTATTTCTGTAAAATTGGAGTGGATTTAGAGGAATTTATGGGAAACGAGAAGAATTCGATAAAATTCATAAAAATTCAAGGTGAATTTAAAATAAAAATTCAAATGAATTGAAAAAAATTTTTAAATATGAAAAGAATATAAAAATATGAAAAAATTCATTGAATTGAGTAAGTTTGAAATTAATTGTAGAAAAAAAATAAAGAGAATTCAAAGGAATTTGATGAAATGCCTAAAAAGGTGAGTTTTAATAACTTCAAGATGGATTAAATGAAAACTTTAAAAAAATCCATTGACCTGAGTAAAATTGAGTGCATCTAGAAGAATTCAAAAGGATTCAAAAGAATTCAGGATAAATTAATAAGAATTCAGGGCGAATTCCAAATGAATTGCAAAATATATTGGAAAATCTCTTAAAGTCTTTGAAACCCTACGAAATCCCTCACTTCTTGTGAATAAATTCTTTGAAATCCATTCAAATATTAAAATCCCTTAAAATTATTCAAACCCTTGGAAATCCCTTGACATTGTTTAAATCTCTTGAAAATACCTGGGAATCTTTTAAAATACCCTAAAATATTTCAAAACCTTTGAAATTCTATTTAATTACTGAAATCAATTAACAATTTCTTTATGATCTTTTAAAATAACGTAGAATATTTCTAATCCCTTAAAATATTCCAAATCCTTTGGTCATGTTATGAATGAATCTGCAGAACCAATTATATAAAAACTTTTGAAAAATAAAAAGAATAAAATGAATTATGTAAAATTGAGTAAATTTATAAGAATTCTACTAAATTAAAAAAAATTAAAAAGAATTACAAAGAATTCAGGGTGAAATCCAAAAAATAATTGTAAATCTCTTCAAATCTTTAAAACCCTACGAAATAACTAACTTTTCTTGAATAAATTCTTTAAAATCCACTAAAATAATATTAAACCTCTTAAAATTATTAAAATCAATTAAAAGTTGCTTTGAATCTTTTAAGATTTCCCAAGATATTTAAAATCCTTTGAAATCCTACAAAATACCTCACTTCTCGTGAAAAAATTTTTTATCCAATAAAATATTATAAAAACCCTGTAAAATTCTATGATGATATTTCCTGAAATCCTGGAAAATGTATTAAAATACATTGAGAGTTTTAAAATCTCTTAAAGTTATTGAAATCCTCGGAAATCTTATAAAATAACGTGAAATCCTTTAAAATATCTTACGAACGAATAAATCCTGTAAAATCGTTTCATATCTTCCGAAATTCTAGAAAATTCTTTATCCTAAAATATTTCAAACGCTTCGAAATTCCTTCAAATTAATTAATAATTCCTTGGATTCTTTAAAAATTTCCTAAAATATTTCAAATCCTTTAAAATCTTTTGAAATCCCTTGAAATTCGTTAAAGCTCTTGAAAATGCCAATTAATAAAAAATTCCTCGGAATCTGTTAAAATTCCCTAAAATATTTCAAATTATAAATAGTGTTGGTGGCAAAAAGCGAGGAGGCCTTAAAGGAAATGATGAAGAGGTTGAGAAGATACCTGGATAAGAACAGGTTAGAACTGAATGCGGAAAAGTCCAAGGTTATGGTTTTCAGAAAAGGAGGTGGAAGGGGCAAGGAAGGGGAGTGGAAGTGGAAGGAAAAGGCGGTGCAGGAGGTGAAAGAGTTTGTGTACCTGGGCTTCTTGTTTCGGCGGAATGGCGGAGTGGATGGCCACATAAAAGAGAGAGTGAGGAGGGCAAATGTGGTGATGAGGCAGGTGTGGGGGTTGGGAAAGAAGTTATTCGCAGATGATTTTGGAAGGAGAATGAAATTGTTTGACTCACTAGTGATGAGTGTCCTATTGTATGGAGTAGAGGTGTGGGGGTGGAAGGAAAGCGAAGAGGTAAATAGGACACAGGAGAGGTATGTAAAGTGGACACTGGGGCTGGCAAGGAACACGCCTAATTATATTGTCAGGAGGGAGACGGGGAGAACGAATGTAGGGATTCTAGCGGGGAGTCGGGCGTGTAAGTATGAGGAGAAATTTTTTGAAGAGGGGGGAAGTAAGCTGGTTAGGGAGTGTTGGTGGGAGGAGGAGAACAGGAGAGGGTGTGGGAAGATGTAGGTAGAAAGAGAAAGGTATTTTAGAACGAATGGACTGCAGATGGATGAAGTGAGAAGGATGCATGAGGAAGGAAGGAAGGTATATGAGTTGGTTAAGAAAAACAGCGTGGAGAGAGAGAAGACAGCAGGGGAGGAGAGAATAAGAGAGACAAGGTTTAATGGGAACTATGTGTGGATTATGCCATGGACGAGAGCGCAGTATTTGTGTGAGAAAGAAGAGAAAGGAAGTCAGGAGCTTATAGCGAGGATGAGATGTGGGTGCATGGAGGGTTATAATAGGTTCTGGCTCGCTAGGGAAAAGAGGATGTGTGAACTATGTGGGAAGGGGGAGGCAAGAGTGGAGCATTGGTTGGAGGAGTGCGTAGAGGTCGAAAGGAGTGGGATAAGCATGGAGGTACTGATGTATGAAAGGGGGGATAAAAGGGCAGTAGCATGGGTGAAGGGAGTCTTGGGTAAGATGGAGAAGAAGAGAAGGAAGGAGGAATGGAGAAGGAAAGATTGTAAATTGAGGAGGAAGTAAATATAAGTAAATGTAAATATTGTAAATAGTAGATAAGTATTAGAAATTAGCCGCGGAGGCAGAGTTTGGTAATGCGAGGCAAAGCAAGAAAGTAGGGACATGCGTGCCAGGCGAGGCGAAGCGAGGAAGGCAATGCGATAAGAGCGAGCGGCGTTAGAGATAAGGTGTGGAAGGATGTTAGTTTTAAGGGTTAGTTTTAAGAAAATTCTGTAAAAGAAGTGTAAGCAAGTCAATTTTTTAAGCCCAGCAGGCTAAAAAATAAACGTTTATCTAATAAATAAGCTCTCCAAATTTCATCAATTTATCTGCGACCGTTTTCAAGTTATCGCGTTCACAAAAAAGCGTGAGATCCACATATCCACACACACACATCCGGAAAATTGCTTAGAACATTGTATTAGACATTTTCAAATTGGGGAAGGTTCAATTAAATGAATTTAAAAATGTTGGAAAATGTTACCATTACAAAGCTTCCTCTATGAGGAAGCAAAAAGGAGAAAAAGGGAATTTTGAAAGAAAAAAAAAGGAAACGCAGGGGCACAGGAGAAAGACTACGATCCCTGACATCATGAATAATTGTGTAAATTGTTATTTATAGAAAGTTAAGTGATTGGAGTTCTCGTTTATTTGGACAATAGCTTTTAGCCTCTATTTGCATGTTAGCGACTAGGTGGAAGTGTTTTAGGGTAGGTCGTAGACAAGCAATATCATCCTATCGTCAGATTCGCCAGAGGGTGGAGGAGTTTACATGTAGTAGCAGTAAAGTTTGAAGAGGGGTGAAGGAGAGGTAGTCCATCCAGTAATAAATCTTATTATCAGGGCGAATTCGGGCTATAACATTGCACGAGTCCTGTCACGAACTTCGCCAACATTTCACCTGATATACATATATCAGGGTGTGAGACCCTGAGGGTGTGAGACTGTGAGCGTGTCCCAAAACAATATGAACATTCATAAATACAAACAAAAATATTTCCATATTTCAAAAACAGAAGTGCCAAATTTATTTTCAAAGAGCATTTTTATTATACTCACTAAATACAATATCAATGAAAGAGCAGTAACAGTCCTATCTACAAAAAGGGGTGTAACAATATGTCTCGAAAATCTCGCGCAATCATTGTGGTTGAAAATCTGATTGGCTTTTCATCACTTGAATTTGTTTTATATATTTAATTTGAAATTTTGAACATCAAATCTACAAATAATCCCTTTTGATAAGAAAAATCTTAGAAAACTTTATGCGAATTGTGAAACATTAGTGCTTTTTAATAGTGTTGCACAATTAAATAAAAACTTTCAGATTATAAAATAAATTATTATTTGAAAAAATTATATAAGTTTTACGTTAGTGCTTTTCGCTGGAAATTAGTATTTTTAAAGCAGAGTTTTAATGAAAAATCGTGAAGTTTTGATGAAGACTTACAATTTCTAAATATTTGAGAGAGTTTTTTTGTCGGAAATTGGTGTTTTGAAATGAGAAACATTCAAAAAAATCATCAATAAGGTTCGCCATTTTTAACAATTTCTGGTTAAGTTAGCGTTTAAAATCAGAAATTGTTATTTTTAAACAAGAATCATTCAAGTTCGAACAAGATTTACGATTGTTGAAGAGTGTCAGGATATATTTATGTTTTTTATATAAAATCCGTATTTAAAATAAAAATTATATTAGACTTTAAAAAAGATTTACTATTCTGAACGATTTTCTGTTGTGTCAAGTTAGAAATACTAATTTCTAACTTACTTCTTACTCACATTAGAAATTGGTATTTTTAATACAAAATTATTAGGCTTCAAAGAATATTTACAAATTTTCAACAACTTTCGGATATATTGGCGATATTTTTATTTTTTAACAAAAATTATTAGATTTAGATTCAATAGTTCTTGTTTCGAATAATCAAATTTACAATCTAGAACAATTTCAAATTGTGATAGTGTTTTTCGTCAGAAATTGAATATCTTATTAAAAAATCATTAGCATTAACATTTTTGGTTATATTATCGTTTAACATCGGACATCTGTATTTTTGGTAAAAAATAATTATATTTAAAAGAAGACAGCATTTTGACTTAACTCAGTACAGTACTCAGTACAGATTTCATAGAAGAATTTCAATTTTGGAACAAGTTAAAGAAATGTTAACATGTTTCACCAAAAATCGATTATTTTGAAGAAAAATAATTAAATTTTGAACAAGTTTCTAATTTTAACGAATTTTTGTGTGTAAATCTTATGTTAGTGCTTTTCGTTGAAAATTGGTAATTTTAATATAAAAATATTATTAGATTTAAGAGAAGTTTCAAAATTTGTGTGCCATTTTAGGTTATGTTAACGTCTTATATCGGAATTCAATATTGATAATAAAATTCATTGGATTTTAAAGAAAATAAAACAATTTTAAACAAGGTTATGTTAAAGTTTATCACCGAAAATCGGTACAGATTTCAAAATAGATATACAATTTTTGAACAATTACAGGTTATGCTAACATTTTTTAAAGGAAATTGATGATTTTAAACAACCAAAATATCAGCTTTCAAAGAAGAATTACCATTTCAAAAAAATTATATCTTACCCGTACAGAAAATTATTATCGGGGCAGACTTGCGTCCAGTTAGGGCATTGTCTAGACCGTCTAATCTAGACGGTCTTTTCGAACCCTAATCGGGTGCTGTCTAACCATCCATGATAAAACATTTTTCTAAGTGTTCTACTCAAATATTTTCTTTAGACATTCCCAAAAAACGGGGCGTTTAAAAGTACCAAAAATGAAAAATGAACATTAAAAAAAATGAATTTTTGTCCTCATCATCTAGTCAGTCTTTTCGGGCGCTAAGCGAGTGGTGCCTAACTCGACATACCAAAAACATTACTAAGTGTCTCGTCCAAATGTTTTTTTCTATATTTCCAAAAACAGCCAGGTTGCTTAAAAGTATCAAAAAATAAAAAGTGAACGCTAAAAAAATGAAATTTTTTCCTCAACATCTAGTCAGTGTTTCGGTCCTAAAAAATTCCTAAGTGTTAAATCCAAATATTTTTCTGCACGTTTCCAAAAATATCCAGGATGTTCAAAAGTATAAAAAATGAAAATGAACAACGAAAACAGAATTTTTTAAATCATTTAGACAGTCTTTGAAATAATTTTTAACGTCAACCATCTAAAATATATTTTTATAAGACCGACTGACTAGCGCTAGATTACCTCGTCCAGACTAACGTTTGACAATACAAAAACGCTTCGATTCTACTCAGCGCCATAATGGAAAGTCTGGACAGCGTCACCATTAGCGACCAGGACGGCCTATTCTGGCCCCAAATAGTTTCCCGATAATTTTCTACACGGATACTAGTTTTCACCAAAAAATTGGTATTTTCAATAAAAAATGATTAGATTTGAAAAAAATATTTAGAAAAGTTTAATGATAATATGTTTTCTTCGAGTTTTCCGCCATAAATATATTATTTTTATCAAACATCATCAGACTTCAAAAATAAAATTAAAAAATTTGAACAATTTCAACTTAAAGTTGAGATATAAATTTTCATCGATTATAGAAAATATTGTTCTTGCTTTTCTTCTCTATTACTTTAGATAACTGATCCTATGAGATACAAAAACTTTATATCAATATCAATTTTATATTTTGCCATAAAAATTGAATAAAGAAAATATCAGTACGAATACGGACGATGTAATATTTTCATGATCTCAAAAAATAGGTCTTGTCTCAAAAAAGTGTACTTCAATGAAGAAAATCAAGTTTCTTGAATCTAGTGCATTTTCTTGATACAAGAAAATATTATATCGTACGTATTTGTAAGGATATCTTCTTCATTCAATATTAATTTTTTCCGTGTGTATAACACTGTTTATGTTGTGTACTTTGTGGAATGTTATGGAACATTACAAGAACATTTCCCTCGTTATGATTAAACATCAGTCTTTTTTATTTTGAGTCTCGAGAGAAATGCAGAGCATCGACATGAATTCCACGTAACTGGAGAATTCATTTTGGACCAATTGAAGTCGACCAAGAGCTGAGGAATTGCGTCTGCCCACGCTTTCGATTTTCTAATAAGGAATTCCGTGCCACTGAAGAACGTTGGTACTTCAAATATGAGTGTAACTGAGCTTCAAATATAATCCGAGAAGAAATTAATAATCCTCAACTCATTTTTTTATTCTCACGAATCAACAAGAAGGTGTTACTTTTACGTAAAATTTGAATTGTATGAGTTTAAAATTTGAAATTTTCGAAATCTAGAGTTGTTACAAAAATCGGATTTCAAAATTCCAGGATATCCAGGTTTTCCAGGTCAACTTCAAAAAAATTTCCAGAAAATATTTTACAAAAATTCTATTTAAAATTTGAACTCAACTCAATTTCAACCTATTTTTGAGCAATTGCTTAAGTGTCTTGATTTTTATAATATCAACATGAAATTTGCTTTCTTTTCAATAGGGAGAAAATACAATTTTGCGTCTAATTAGCCCACGTTAAAGGCGAAATGTTAATTTAATAAAAAAAAATTGCGAAAAACTTCAAATTGAGATGTTTTCGAAAAGTATGAATAGCTCTGACAATAATTAACATTTCTATATGTTCTTGGGGTCATAACTCATATTAAAGGAAGGTCTCCATAATATTTTACTGAAATATTAGGATATTTTTTTAATTTTGCTTCTAGATTCTGCTCTGCGGTCAAACTGGGTGGCAAAAGTCGAAAAATTTCAAAAATGTGTTAATACTTACAAACATCTTAGAAGAATCATTATTTATCATCTTTTAATGAATTTTAGTAATCATTATAAAAATATTATTGTTTTGATTTGTTTAATTACGTGGTGAGTAGAATAATTATTTGAAACTTTGCGACTTTTCTGCACCAAGTTCGACCCTAGGGTAGAATCTAGGGGAAAAATTCTAAAAATATTTTAACAATTATGCAAAATACTATGAAGCATTGAAATTTGACGTGTTTTTGCTATATCGTTTTATTAATTGACATCTTGCCTTCAACTTGGTCTTATTAGATGTATAATTTTATTTACTTCTGTCATATTATGGCAACAAAAATTGCCAGGCTCTTTTCCAAAATTTTGGGACTTTTCTACGTTTTCCAGGTTCTGTAACAACCCTGGAGATCGAATCCATTTCAAATCAAACAGATTCTTAATTTATAGAACGTACCTGACTTTCGACGTCTCCTTTACAAAAACAATACAAATTTTTTATTTAAATATCTACAGCTTTTTATATAAATCAGACATTACAATATTATTTTCGAATTATAGAGAGTTTTACTGTCCTCTTTCGAAATCCGTTGGAAAATTTAAAAAAGGTTAAAAATTAACAAAGGGGCGAAAATTTGTTTAAAAATATAAAGAATCGATTTTAACAAAAAACCCACAATTACAAAAATTTGTACACCTAGAAACTTTCTACAAATAATTTTTCTTGCTTTTTTATGATTTATTGCATCGTTCACGAGAAAAATTCGAAAATTATACTTTCAGGAATAAAAATAGCGATATCAAAACTAGTTTATTCCATATAAAATTAATAGGGCGACTTCCTTATATTCGCAGAAAATTAAAAAAAAAAGTACTGAAAAAAATATCTTATGAATATTGCAGAAATAAAATACCACACAAGAATAAAAAGTTTTATATTAAGAAAAATTGTCTTGTTTTAAACCAAAAACAATTAAAATAACGAAAAAAATAAAGATTTGAAAAAAAACTCCTCGTATGCATTATTTAATCTAAAATTATGCTAGAGAAAAAATATATTTGAAAATAAAATAATCTTTGGCTTTAAAAACTGAAAAGGTTAAAAAAAATAACTGAAAAATTTAAAAACTCCCGGTTTTCGTGTTCTTCACAATTATATAAATAAAATAATATTTTTAATAATTTAAAACTAAAAAATGTAACAATAACTATATAAAAACTTAAAAAGTTGAGAAATTAATAAATAAATTAGAAAAAACTCCTGGTTTTTATGTTGTTTACAATTATACAAATAAAAACCTACTTTTAAAAGCCTGTTAAATAAAAAAGTGGAAAGATAAAAAATTAAATATTTCATTTTTTGAAATTGAAAAATCTTGTAAATAATAGTGCGGAAAGCTCTAAAATTTTAGCGATGCATTTCCAGCATCAGAATTATTTTCAAAAAGCTTTAAAATAATAAATTATCCAACGTAATTTTTCCGAATTTAATCATTTTAACTGCACCGGAGACGTTTGTCCGGAATAGTTATAAAAGGAATAGAAGGAGAAACATATGCAAAATTTGAGCGAAAATCGTCTTTTTATTTTGAACCTTTTTAACATTTTACGACGGTTTTCGAAAGACGACAGTAAAATATAGTATAAATCGAAAATAAAATTGTAATGTCAGGATTAGATTGAAAACTATAATATTTTGAACAAAAAATGTATTTTTTGTTATGAATAGACGTCACAATTGAAATACGCGTAACTTTGTGGAAATTTTTAAAATCTGAAATAGGAGAAATAGGATACTTGAAGTGTAGAAGCAGTCATTCTCCGATCAGATCGACACCCCAAATAGTCAGTTTCTCACTAAATTTTAACATTTTATTATTTTATCCCACGAATGTTAAAAATAAAAAGGTTGGTAATTATTTCACATTCGACAATCGTACTGTTCTGGAATAAATAGATAAAAATCAAGAAATAAGCAATGCTTTTATTTCCAGAAGTGATTCGAGTGAACATTCTTGAACACTTAATTACTCAGAGTCAATTTAATCTGACCCCTGGTGCTTTAGCTTCTAGATATAATTTGCTATGGGAAATTACAAATTGTTCAGACTATTTAAGAGTTTATTCTGCTCTGAGCTTTTACTAATTACTCAATGAATTAATTTCATCTCCTTTGAAATTATTGATGAAATTTGGGGTAACAAGCTAAAGGGTAGGTGCAAACAACTTGATCATAAATTTACTCCCTGCTTTGATTAAATATATATTTACTATGCACTCTATATAAAGCCGCTTAAAGCCACCGTAAATTAATATTGAAAAATCAATTATGAAATTAAAAATGAGGACAATAATTTCCTTTTTATTAATAATTTTTTACTTTGATGTAATTTTATAAAATTGTATTGTAGGAAAAATGTTGAATTCAATGAAAAGATGCAGAGAGGAAATGTGTATCTACACTGATTTTTGTATTCAATGGACTTTCCTTTGTAAACAAGGTGAAATGTCATAAAATCACGTCTCTTGTAGAAATGAAGAATATATCACAATTTGAATATCTTTTGCCTGACGTTCTCGCACATAAGCACACAATCCCTTGAGTAATTTCGCGCTGTGTTTGCTGGAGAAATGCTCACTACTATGCAAGAAAGGGAAAAATACGAGACAAAAGATCTTTTCTAGAGATGGAGGAATTTCCTGTGACAATTTTAGAATTTACCGAAATAGTGTCCTTCGACATCTTCAATTCAACTATTCTGTAATGTTAGATTGCAAATTTTATAAATGAAGAATGCTCTTGGAATCAGGAGCAAAATTTTACTATAGAAATTAATGAGAAAAAAAGTATCTAAGGTAATTGTAGTGCCAAAAATCAGAGCTCTAAAAAAATAGTTTTTCTATGATTTTAAGAATCAAAATAATATTACTGATGATAATATTTCAAATAAAAAACATTAGTTCAATACAAAAATTTCAATGTTTTTTGCAATTTAATTTTATATAACATTTTTGGAAATTGGTAAGCAGCTACAGTAAAAAAATCAATTACGAAAACTATTGTTAAAATAATTATTTTTGTAGGTGTTAAACTTTTTTCATAGAAAATAATTTTTCTCTTTCACAAGGATTGATTGATAATATTATTTCAATTCTTAAAGTCATAGAAGACTTTTTTTCCAGAGACCTGAATTTTAGCACGATAACTACTTTAAATTATTGGAATTTATTGAAACTGGCTAACAAATACAAGGGCTATGTGCATAATTATTGAATTTTCCATATTTTAAATACTAAGTTGTATTGCACTAAACAGGGCAAAATTAGTCAAAAATACGTATTTTTAATAAATTAGATACTTTACTTATAAGTTCCAATACTTAAAAAATGGAATATATCAGAAAATTGCTACTACATGATGATTCACTGGACACAAACCCTATAAAATCACGAAAGTAAATATTTTTTTATCTTAAAGCTCATAGAACCCTATAAAATCTCTCTAAAACCCCATGAAAACCTTCAAAATAATTTAAAATACTTTTATAAAACTTCCAAATTTTTTCAAATTCGTCACAATCATCTGAAAATCTTTTAAAGTCTGTGAAATCCTATACATTTTTTGTAATCTCTTGAAATCCTCTGAAATGTTTTAAAAATTTTTGAAATCACTTGAAATACTTACTATCTTTTGAAATCTCTTGGCATTTTTTTAAACCACTTGAATCCTTTAGAAGTTTTGTAATATTCTGTAAAATATTTTGAAACCCATTGCAAATTTTTACAAAATCCTTAAAATCTCTTTGAATCCCTTGAAGTCTTTTAAACTTAGTTGAAATCCGTAAAAACTCTGTGAAAAATCCCTCGAAGTCTTTATAAATAAACTAAAATCTTATGAAATACCTTGAAATATTATGGAGTACTTCGACAATTGTAATATCTCATGAAATATTTTAAAACGCATTGAAAACGTTTTAAAAATTGCTAAAATCTCTCTAAATCCCTTCAAGTCTTGTAAAAAAGGTTGGAATCCTTTCAAGATATTTGAATCACTTGAAATCCTTAGAAAATCTGTAAAATATTTTGGAATACTTGGAAAATCCCTAAAATCTTTTCAACTACTTTACAATTCCTAAAAATTCTTTAAAATCCATTGAAACCTTAATAAAAGTTTTGTAAAATCCCTGAAATATTTTGTGTGAAATTCCTCAAAATCTCTTAGACCAAACTGTTGAAATCACTGGAAATAATTAAAAATCCCTTGAAATATTTTGAAATACTTTTGAAACGTTGGAATTAAAAACAAAAAAATCTTCTGAAATCTTTTAAATTTTTGTAAAACCTTTAAAACCCCTTGAAATCATAATATCTGGTGCACTCTCCTAATGTAAATGATCAACCCCTCGGTATTAAATTGTTAACGACAATGAATAATTTTTTTTATTTAATGAAATTAAGTTTTATGCTTTTATCAAATTAGATAAATTAAGACATATATTTGTAAGAATAATGAAATATTTCGCCACCATAACGATCAAAAATTAAATTCACAGTCGCAAACAGATTTCAAATAAAATTTCAAATATGATAAATGGAGCAATTTCTAGTTATTCGAAATCCAATCAGGTTTTCAGAAAAAATAAGGGCGAGATTTTCGAGACATATTGTTATACCACTTTTTTAGACAGATAACATTGAAAAAATACCTTTGAGAGAAATAATGTATGGATGAATATTAAAAAGTTGGAGGCTTAAAATATGAACACTAAAATAGCATTATTATTATTTTTTACAATAGAATTAATTAAATAAATTTAATTAGCAGAATAAAATTATCATTTTATTGATTGTTCCGAACCTTTAGTTTGCATATAATATTTGCAGAAGCGAAGTGGCATTTAATATTATTTAAAAGATTTTAAGGGATTTTAAGAAATTTAAAAAGATTTTATGGAATCACAAAGAAATTCTCAAACCTTATGAGGATTTTTAAGTATTTTATAGGACTTTTACAGGTTTTAGGTATTTTTAACGATTCCAACAGAATTCATAAAAAATCAAAGGATTTTTGTGGGATTTCAATAGATAACAAAAATGTCTTAACATTTTATAATATTTCTATCTATTTCAGAGAATTTCAAAAGAATCAAGGGTTTTCATAGGATTTGAAGAATTTGACGAGATTTGCAAATATTTCAGGATATTTCACAGGATTTCAAAAATTCCATGCGGTTTTCAAGAATTTTCTTGAGTTTTGGAAGAATTGGAAGGATTTCATATAGGACTTATAAGATTTTACGATATTTTAAACAATTTAAAGCGTCTTAAAAAATGTCCATCATTTTCAAATTTTTAGAAGGACCTAGTAAGAAAGATTTCCGAGGATTTGAATAATTTAAAGGGATGTTAAAGGCTCTTAATAAGGTATTTCAACGAATTTCCCAGAATGTCAAAGGAATGCGTAGGATTTCATATATTTCAAGGAATATCGTGAGATTTGACGTAATGTCACGGGTTTTTATAATATTTTCATTGATTCTAAAGAATTTATTCACAATAATTGAGATTTTTCGTATGATTTAAAAGATTTGAATAGACTTTCAAATATATTAAGGTATTTCCAAAGATTTTAAATTTTTTTACAGATTTTAGGACATTTAAAACGATCTAAAAGGATTTTTAATAGACTTAAATAATTTTATGGGATTTGAAAGGATTCTAAAGATTTTAAGGTATTTTTAAGAACTCCAAGGATTTTTCAGGCACTTTGAACAATTTTAAGAGATTTCAAAGGATTTGAAATATCTTAGAGCATTTTAAAAGATTCCAAGGAATTGAAATTTCCAGGGTTTCAGGAAATATCATGAAATTTCATGGAATTTCATTAATTAGTTTCATACTTTTATGTTTATTAATGAAGAGCACATGTTCAGAAATCATGTTCATGTTGCAAAAAGTTATAATAAAAGTAAAATATTACTTAATTTTATTTTAAATCATTTTTAAATTATGAAATAAGGGGAATATCAATTATTTTTCATTTTTCAACTAAATTCATTTGTTGCAAATAAGTATTGGGTTACCGGATGACAATGTTAAGCAATGAAAAATGTATCATTGTAAGTAAAATATTTAGTCTGGATGCCACCGAATTGATTAAGGATATTTTTCGGCCTCTACTTCGGTTATTTTGGTAAAATAAAGACACTTTAAATGTAATTAAATGTTCACATCTTGAATTATATTGAATATTCTTCAATTATTAATCAATTCAAATCAGGATATTGAACTCTTATACCATAAAATTGATGAAAAACTATTTTATTGCTGGACGATAAAAACTCGGGGACATTTAAAAAGACATAACTCTAGAAATAAAATCGGAAACGAGAAAAAGGCTTTATTTTGTAATTCTGCAATGAATTCTGAAAAATAGGTTTATTTAACAACAAGCCGTAAGCTTTCTTTTATGAAATATAACGCAATTAATTTGAAAAAAGGTAGTCAGGGACACGTTACCGGATGACATAAACATATAATTATTCGAATTTATTTCGATATGGCACCAAAAAAATTGTCATATAGGATATTATTAGAGAAAATACGCTGAATAAAACTCTGTAATCAGGAAATTCATTCCCCAAAACACAAGCGTGTAATATTCCACGGACAGGATACTGTCAAATTTTTGAATTTCTGTAAAGAAGATTTTTTCAATTGGCATTAGGGTCGTTAGTATTTATTTTTGTTCTTCCTACTCGGGTAGGGGGGGGGGGGGGTAGGTGTTTGGTTTCCATATTCTTGACACATCCATGGATGATTTAAGCATTGTCTCGTGTCTCTAAACTTCTCGTAGCCTAAGCTACAATCAACTAAATAATTAATGACAAAATAATACACTGTTTTTTTCAAATAATTTCATTGATTGATTGCTTCATTGATTGTTTGATTGACTGATTAAATAATTGCTCAATTGATGAATTAGTTATTGATAATCAATTCTTTTTACGCTGCGTGGGGGATGGTGTTCTGTTCGACAAGAGTATTAGGTTTAATTTTCATTCTATCGTTGAGTACGGTATTTAGCCAGATGTTAAGTTGAAAACTAACGTTAAATGATATTATCAAAATGCGAGTTGCCGCCTATAATCGAAAAAATTTCAAGATGGTTTCACGTACCAGTTTAAAATTACTGTAATTACAATTCCACTTAAAAGTAGCCTTTTTGGAACTCTAATAAGAAATTCAAACATTCTTTTTCAATTTCCGAAATCGAGAGTGCTTAAAAGCTTCGATTTCTTCAGAAATAAGACAATTTCGTTATGATAACTGGCCATATCAATATCAAATTATAATTAGAATATAAAAAAAGAGGTTTTTTGATCCAAAAAAAGGGGGGGGATTGAAGAAATAAAATTAAATTTTCAATTCTTAAAACAAGAAATATTTTGTAATACATGAACAAACAAAGAAGTGTTGAATTTTTATTAATTTTGTTTTTTTCTCCTGGATCGAGAGTGCTTAAAAGCTTCGATTTCATAGAAATAAGACAAATATTATATCCCTTTAGAAATTCATTTTCCAGAATGTATCAACCGGTTTTACAAATAAGAGCGAAAGGGAAATTACAGAATTTTGCCCATATTGGACCCTTAGGTACAAGCGCATTCAAGGCGACGTTGTCGGGTTTATAGCTATGACCTCTCCTCAAAAATTTTAAAGTTTCGTATTACAGTATTACAGAATCTGGTAAAGTCGAAAAAACGTGTTAGTCTCTTGGCGGTCTCAGACCTGAAGGGTCATTCTCGAACCCAATAATAAAAATTTCTCCTAATTCTTAAAATATTTTAAATTTTGTTTTCATGAAAATTATTTAAAGGGGAAAAAAATGTGTCTTAAGTTGTGTCAATGTTTCAAAAGTTATATTATGTGATTACTTAGTGTCGTCCGAACCAAGCCTCCATCTACGCAGATGTAACCATAATAATACATAGGAATGGAAGTATTGCAGGAAAGGGAGATGGAAGGAAAATTACGAAGGATAAGTTTTTAAAAAATTATTTAGTTGATTCATAAATATTGATACAAATTCGTTATCAATTTAATGATTTTTGATTTTCTGACTCAGTTTTGGCCCCTATCCGTGGCCGGAATATTATTATTAAAAATTAATTTAAAAACAAAATTTGTTTGCGGTTTGAAGAATAAAATTAAATAAGTTTCAACCCCTATCCGCGGTTGAAATTGCATTATGTTTAAACTGCAAAATTTACAAACATAGCAATTTTTGAAAAAAATTACACATTATAATTAATTTAGGTCATTTAAACCGTTAAATGCATAAATTATAAAATGTATTGTCTAAGGCAGGACTGATTCATATAGCCTTACTGATGAGTCCGATGAGTCAGTCCAGGACGAAACAAAAATAATCCAAAATTTAATTTAATTTAAAAAGAAAAATTATATAATCCTTAAAAATTGATTGCAGAACAAAAATAAATACTAACGACCCTAATGCCAATTGAAAAAATCTTCTTTACAGTCTTGATACTTGGGTCAATTAATAACGATATCTTTCGAAAAAACAGCAAAGATATCATCTAACTTTTTGAATTTCAACCTTATTAGTCCAGCGGATTTTTCTGAACGCTCAAAAAACGACTAGAAAATGGGACGCAGTCAAATGCTAATAAAAATTTATAAATTCCATTTTCCGGTAAAACTATGCAAGATACGAAAAAATGTTATGAAGAAAAATGGATCATCTGAAAAAGATCTACAAATTTTCTTAAATAGAATTGAAAAAAATATAAGTATGTGCCCATAGGTCAGGATACTTTTCTATAATTATTGATTTATTTCAGTTCCCTGATATTGGATTCAGTTGATACACTTCAGTTGAATATGGTTTCATATTTACTATTCTTGTTTACCAAGTACAGTAATATAAGTTCACACAACTTTTGAAAATAGTGCCTACATAAATAAGTCCATTATCTCGATTGCCTCCCACCCTAAAAACATGCCTGGGGTGCCAAATATACTGAAAAAAGTGGTTAGTTTGGCCAACTGTTTAGTTTTTAAGATATCGTACTACTAATTTAGTAGTAGACACTGATATTTTATTAGTTGACACACCAACTTTATTAGTTGCAGTAAATATTCAATAAGCACCAGCAACTAATAAAATGGTTTTCCCAAATAATAAAATAGCAGTACCATATCTTAGAAACTAAGTACTTGGTCAAATTAACCATTTTTTCAGTGCACATTCAGGGATCACAGCGCGATAGGAGCTCAAGAAAGGGGAAATAGGATAATTTTCTCACGAAAAAGGCGGAAAATAGGGAAAAGATTAAACATTTATTTTTACATGTCGGAAAGAACAAACAATCTTTTTATAAGAAACGTTATATTTTTAAATAATTTTCAATGATTTTTCAATGATTTATGCCATTAAAGAATTTATTTTTATAAATTGGATGTACATAGGTCGTTGGAAATCCATTTACGGTGACATAAAAAAAAACATCTGGTGCGTCCTAAACTACGACCCAAGACTCTTATATGTAATGCCGTGCAAACATGTTATTTTTTATTCATGGGAAACATTTTTTTTCGTATTGTTTATAACGTTTTAAAGTCGCAAACAAACTGAAATCCCAAAAATCCTAAATCATGATGAAAGTTTGTTTTCGGAAAAGCAAAATGATAAAATGTTTCTTTGGTTCAAGCTGAATAAATTTCAGGTTCAACATATTTAACTTTTTTTAAATGTGTGCATACGACTCAATCCAAAAGAAACATGTTTTTGCACATTTTCAAAAAAATTGTTATTGAGCAAACAATTTATTTTTAATTTCGTAGTTTTTTATTATTGTTTACTAGTAAAAGCTGTAAATATGACAAATTCGTCATAATTTTTGAACCAATAGGAAATATTTTGAATTTGAAATCGTTAAATGTTACTGATTCGAAATTTGTTTTCACTTTCGTCAAATGCGAACCCACAAGTTTTTTTCCCTCAGCTCAAACGATTGAATTTATATTAGCATTTTGACTCTGCCCTACTCTTCAGTGCTCTTAAACTCAAATTAAAAATTGCTCAAGTTTGAACATTTAACATTACAGTTGATGAATTTGGAATATTCCATTTTTTAATTAGGTATTTAACTTTCTACATTTCAACTAAAAAGTGTTCACTTTCTAATACTTATTTCAAAAGTACTATATATTTTGTAACTGTTCAATTTTATCTTAGATGACAACTTCTTTCTCCAGTTTTCACATTTCCAACATGCTTTAAAGTGTTTCAGCTTCAAATTTTTTTAAAATTATTTATTTTTAATGGTTCAGCACTTGAAACGTGTACCTTATTGATTCATAAATAATGTATTTAAGTGCTATAAATGCTTTTATTATTATTCAATAATGGGTACACTTACTAATTTCAGAGAATTTTCCGCCTAACTGAAATATTGTATTTGCACATATAGTATATTTGAAGAAAAAAGGGGAACTTCATGAAACAAGGGGAAACTAAGAAAAAAAGGGGAAGACGTGCACCCTGACATTTTATAATCGTTTCATCTCCAGAATTAAATCAAACATAATTAATAATCTCATGGAAAACTCTCTGACCCCTCTAAACAAAAATCTTGAAAAAAGTCTACTTCTTAGAATCAATTTAGTTAATGTATCAGTGAACCGTCTTTGTTGTTTTATCATTATTTACCACGCCGACTTTTATGATAAACCTGATGTACCTTCTTGAGTACAGTTTATTGTCCAAAAAAATTTATTGGAACACAATTGATATATTTTATGTCTCTCCCCCTTCAGATTTACACATTACGTCCAATTTATTTGAATAGCTTTGACAAACTTGTTGAAAGGCTGAACTTCAAAAGTCTCGTATTTGCAGCTTTAGCGAGTGTTCACTACCTTACATCATTGTCGATAAATTTTACCATTTCAAATTTTCCTCCTAATATCGTCGATTGGGAACAGTTTTCTACTTGAAATCTGCATTGTAAATTCTTTAATCTCGCCTTGCTTCATCAATTGATTACATTAGCTTTGCAACACTGGAATGTATAGTATCAGGTTTGAAAGTTATTCCAGACCAGAAATTCATTAGCAAACTTTTATATAAATGGATGAACAATTCTTTGTACTGAATACTATTTTGGATTTAGGGATTATTCATAAATTACGTAAAACGTTTTCGCCCACTTTTTTAGCCATGTCCTAAAAAACACAAATTAGTTCAAACCTGAGACACCAGACTTACCAAATAATTAGAACTTATTAAAATGAAAACAATATGGAAATTCAACAAAGAAACTATACTCTCCTCTAAAATTAGGACAAATAGAAATCGGTGTCATCTAGTAAAACAATATTCTTCAAAAACTTAAGTTTTTACCCATTGTTTTTATTAACTAGTACATATCTTCAATTACTTAATATCGGTTATGCATTTTTCTATATTATTCGATAAACTAAACGTGACCTAAATAAACCTAAAGATTTTAAAGAACGATTGTGATCATAATAAACGTTAATAAAATGTAATATAAAACAAGATTATATAATTTTTATCAAATCTTTTATCAAATCACTTCAGTTTATATTTTTAACAACAATTTAGAAAATCGAAAGCCTTTACTAAAGGTTTTAGATTTTATTTCCTGTTTATTGTGTCGTCAAATATAGAAAAGTAGATCACCAAATCTACGGGTGTATTTAGAAAATAATGAAAAGCCCAATAAACTTGAAAAATGTTCAATGATTTTGGGGGTCGTAGTAGTTTCAAAAATTGTGAAAAAAAAACGTTTGCTTTTGTGGATATTCTTTAGAAATACCAGAAATTTTTGTATTTCTTTCAAATCTTTGGAAACCTCTTGAAATATTTTAAAATATCTTCAAACCTTTGAAATCCTCTCAAATCCCTTGAAGTCGCGCAAAGTTGCGGGTAATAATAGTTTCAAAAATTGTAAAGAAGACTTTTGTTTTTGTAGATATTTTCGTACAGATTAATGAAAAAAAACTCAAAAGACAAATCTAATTATACGGATGTTAAGGTCTTTATAACGTTATTACAATCTTTTATTGCAATTACTTACTTACTTACTATAGGTTCAACACAGAAAGATAAATCATCATTCATGAATGATGATTTTTCAATCCAAAAGAACGAATATTTAACAAAACAGTTAAATTTTCGACCAAAAAAGTTCATTTTTAATCAAGAAAGATGACTTTCCTACCATAAAAAATGAATTTTTTACCAAAAGAAGAATTTGTAGATAAAAAAGTTAATTTTTACCCCGAAAAGAAACGAATCTTCAACAAAAAAGTTAACTTTTCAACAAAAGAGGCGAATTTAAAAAAAATTGCAACAAAAAAGATGAATTTTCCACCAAGAAGATTAATGTTCTACCAAAAAGACGAAATTTCAACAAAATACATCTATTATTATCAAAAAAATTGTTCAATTCCAAAGTCAGAATGATAAATTATCAACAAAACAGTTTAATTTGGAATCCGAAAATATGATTTTCCACAAAAAAGTTCATTTTTTTCAGTTCAGTTTAATTTTTAATCGAATGGTTCAATTTTTAACCAAATATTTTAATTCTCTACAAAATTGTTGAATTTTAATGACAAAAAGATGAATTTTCTGCAAAACCGTTCAATTTTCCACAAAAAAAATGAATTTTTTAAAAAGTAGTTTATCTTTAAACCAAGTAGTTGATTTTTAAACCGAAACAGATGAATTCTCAACGACACATGTAATAGATGATATTTCTTATGAAAAAATTTAAATTTGAAATAAAAAACAGTTGAATTCAACTCAAAAAGACAAATTTTTAACAAAATGGTTGAATCCTCAAACAAAAAGGAGAAATTTTCAACACAAAAGACTATCTTTCTACAGAATAAGACGAATTTTCCACAAAATACATGAATTTGAAAAAATGAAACAGTTAAATTTTGAGTTCAAACAATTAGTTCTCATAAAAAAAGTATTTTGAACCAAATAAATTAATTTTTAACTAAAATGATGAATTTTAAAGAAAATTAATTTGCAACAAAAGAGTTCATTATTCAACCAAAAAGATGATTTCTTAAACAAGAAGATTAATTTTCCAAAAATAAAAATGTTCAATTTTCAACCAAAAAGATTAATTTTTGACAAAGCAGTTCAACTTTCAAACAAAAAGTTGAATTTTTGACTGAAACAGATGTTATAACAAAATAGTTGCATTTGCAACAAAATTATTAAATCGTTAACCAAATAGCAGAATTGTTAACCGGACGCGATAAATTCTGAAACAAAAATATAAAAGTAGACTTCTCAATCAAAAATAATTGGATATTCTTATTGGGTTCTATTGATTCAGTTCGCATTAAAGCAAAAAACGAGAAAAATATTTAAAAAAGGACGTTTCTCGAAAACAGGAACAAAATGAATTCTTCTAAAAAAAGGGGGAAAAAGGGAATAGGGGAAAGAGTGTGAAGTCTGAAATATGAATGCTATTTCCAAACCTATCGAATTATTATTGATCTGTACAGTTGCAAGGCCATCTTTCGCAAAATTCGCAAACTTTGTTTAATTGTATCATCAGGAAACGTACTTCAATGTTATCTAAGTTCGTACCATTACTTTCACTAAACACGCCCGCCGGGGACCACTTCACCCTTGGTTTTTGGCGCGACCCCCCCCCCACACTTAAATTGGTAACGTAGTTTATGAACGCCCCCTTACGTATTTTAATTTATATTTAAAAAGAAACAACAGTGTATGAACACAAGATTCTCTTTTCACTTAAGGACACATTTTATAAGTAGAAACCAAAAGTTACTGTCAGGCACGAAAGTTTTCAGCACACAATTGAAATATTCAAAATTTAATGTATTTCGAACAAATTAGACGCGTTTGAAATTGAAGAATTTTTGAGTAAGCGTCTTCCGGAATATATAATTTTAGACTGGGAGTTAATTATTATTTTAGTTTACACTCCAAACGCTTTTACACAGTTTTTATTACTAAAAATGTTCAGTTTTATAAAAAAAGCAATAATTTGTTTTTAATCCAGAACAAACTCAAGGATATTTCGATATATTTACGTTGCTTATGAAAAAGGATATATACTCCCTGAAAAAAAAACAAGTGGAAAAGCTGCTCTCGCAGTAGAGAAGGAACGTTATCGTCAGCCATAAAACGTAATTTTTCACACTTCGAAGGAAAGCTTTCATATAATAATAAAACCTTCATGAAAGTCCAATTTTAAATTTAACTTGTCTGCCGATAATTAATGAAAACTGTGAAATAAAGTTTAACATTACAAAGTGTGCGTCACAGAAAGTAGACGGCAGACACTAATTAGTTTTCTCTTTAGTCGACCGTAACTTTACATAATTTTATAATACAGGAATTAAATGATGGCAATTATATTCCAGGTACATGTTATCGCGGTAAAAAAAGCAAACCGCGAACGATTTCATCAACGAATACAACTCGTATTTCTTTTTTACAAGTGACCAACTTTCATAGGATGATTAAGCATATTTATTACGGTGTTATCCACCGAGTTAATCAACGCCCGGCGCTTGCAGCTCCCTATATATATGTTTCGTAATTAACAAACACCCCGTCAGAAAAACTTGAGAAATTTTAAAGATCGCATTTAATTTCGGGTTTAGTAAATTCCTCAGCCAATATCAGGCTTCGAACTCACTTCAGAAACCAAAAATGGTGTAAATAGTGACACATATGAAAAATAAGGTCCAAATAGTGTCATAAAATTTTGCAAGTATTATTTTTAAGTAAAATTTCCAGAACTTCAATGTTTATTCAAAATTTTATTCTTTAGTCGATAAATGATCAAAATTCGTATTTATTTATCGCAGACTTCACAGTCTTTTCCCTATTCCCCACTTTTTCTCGTGTTTCCACTATAATGCGAACTGAATTAATAGAACCCAATAAGAAAATCCAACTATTTTTGGTTGAAACTTCATTCTTTTCGGTTGAAAAGTCTACCATTAAATTTTTGGTTTGAGTTTCATCCTTTTTGGTTAAAATTTTTATTATTTGTTTAAAGAGGTAACTATTTTGTTGAATATTAATTAATTTTGTTAAAAAGCCATACTTCTTGGTTGAAAATTCAACTGCTTTGTTCGAAATTTGTGTTTTTGGCTTCAAATTTCAACAATTTGATTGATATTTTCTTTCTTCCATGACTACAAATTTTCTTTTGTTTGAATATTTAACTATTTTGTTAAATATACATCTTTTTGGTTGAAAAATTCATCTATTTCTGTAGACATTTCACCTTTTCTGGTTAAAAATGCCACTGTCTGTTAAAAAATGTATCTTTTTCGGTTCAAAATTAACTTTTTTGTTGAAAATTCAACTCTTTTGTAGAAAATTTTCATTTTTCACTTGATAATTCAACAATTTGGTGGAAAATTTAATTATATGTTTGTAAATTTATGTATTTTGTTCAAAATTCCTCTTTTTCTTAGAAAATAAATTTTTTTGTTGAGAATGCAACTGTTTGGTTGAAGATTAATCTGTTTCAATTGAGGATTCGAGAATTTTTCTGGAAATTCGATTTTATTGGTTAAATCCAACTGTTTATTTTTTTTAATTTTTTATTAAAATTTTGTTGTTGTTGCAATATCAATGATTACATTTTTCATTGAAACTGCATCTTTTCAGGTTGAAAATTCAACTTCTTTATTGAAAGTTCAATTAGTTGATTGAAAATGAACTTTTTTCTTGAACATTTATATTCTTTGGTTGAAAATTCCACTGTTTTGTCGACAATTCGTCTTTTTGGGTTGAAAATCAAACAATTTGGTAGAAAATTCAACTATATTACATAAAATTAAACTTTTTTGTAGAAAATTAATTTTCTTGAATGAATATTTAACTAATCAATTTTTGGTTGAAGATTGATCTTTTTTTAGTTTAAAAATGAACTACATATTGAGTTAAACAATTTTAGAAATAAAAATCTGCTCGCGCTCGATAATATATTTATCTCGCGCTACGCGCCCGGTCTTTGTATTTCCCCCACATTTGTGCACACACCTTTTAAAATTAAAAATTAGAGTATCGACAACTGTAATTTGGTGATTGTGAATTTTTTTTTGGCTAAAGTTCCTTCGGCTTTAGCGAACACATTCTCATCGCATATCTCGTGCTTTGCACTCGATTTTTTCCAGAATCTGATCGTTTCCACATTATGTTCAACACTTTTATATCAAATGTATATTACATTTATACATATACCTCGGCCTAGGATTGCTTATTCAGATATTGCAAAATAAATATAAATTTCAATAAATTTATATTATATTACAATTCATAATATGCATTGGTATCGAAACAGACGCATTTCCATTGTCTTGTTTTTATAATTTAAAACAGTGCGCATCCTATAAAAAACAATTTGGTTATTATTATACATTTTATTGCAAGTTGTGTCGTTTTTCCAAAAAATCAATTTTTTTTATTTCAAATGTATTTTCATAGGACTTGCATGTTGGTGGCGGAAGTGAGAACGTGTTTAGTGACAGGTGGAGAGAGAATTTTACGGAATTTGTGTGGAAGGTGTGAGTGGAGTGTGAGGGTGGAAGCCGAGGAGGTGAGTAGGGTTGTGTGGGGTGAATTGGGGAGATAAAAAGTGAGTTTCAGCGTGGGTGGGAGGTGGTATCTAGCTGGATAGGGAAAGTGAGGTTAGGTTGGCAAGTAATCGGGGGAGTTCGTGGTCAGGAGTCCTGGGCTTTCGAGGGTTCAAGAGTGGTTCTCGAAAAGTTAGGGGATGCTAAGGGAGAGAAAGGGGTGTCTGCAGGGACTGAGGAATTGAAAAAAAAAAAAGGGGGAAAAAAAAGGAAAATTTGGCGGCGAAAGACGCCAACTTTTTGCAGAGACATCTGTCGGTTGCGGCAGGTACTGCATGGATAGATCCCATTTACCGGCGGTAGAGCGGGAGGTGGGCAGCGAGAGTACTGGCAGTGCTGGTAGTGAAACCGACGGGGAGGGAATTTTCCACAAGCCACGACGGCCAACAACGCGTCGCCCGGTGTCGAGCGGTGCGTCGGGGAGAGGGAGAAATCGGGACGGTGGCAACGAAGGAAGCGACAAGGTAAGGGAGAGAGCGTCAAGCGCAAGTGACGGGGAGGATCTCTTGAAAAGGAAGAGAGACAGCCAAGAGAGTCCGGAGAAAAGCGAGGTCGAGAGCCCGTTTAAAAAAAGCGGGATAACACCGAGGTCACCCCCCAAAAAAATGGAGGGGATGTTGGAAAAGGAGGCTCTCGGGATGTTGTTAGGCGAGATCAGGGGTCTGAGGGAGGACGTAAGGGGGACCAAGGAGCAGATGGAAGGTATGAGGGAAGACCTGCGAATCAGAGATGAGAAATGGGAAAAGGAGGTGAAAGATCTGAGAGAGAGAGTAGATGGGTTAGAGAGGGAAAGAAAAGAAAAAGAAGTTAAAATAAAACAGATGGAAGAGGAGATTAGGGCGTGGAAAGAAAGGACGGAAAAAAGGCTTGAGAAGGTGGAGGGCAGGACGGAAATGGAAATAGGAGTCGGGGGTAGCGGGGGCGAGATTAAAGGTATTTGGGAGAGGGTAGGGAATATGATAGAAGAGAAAGTGGGAGAGCGTAGGAATGAAAAGGAGGAGAGGGCGGATAGGGAAAGGATAAGGGCAATGGAGTTGAGAATGGAGAGAAAGGAGAAGGCAGACAGGAGAAATAATATTGTGGTAAGAGGGTTGAAGATGAAGAGCGGGGAAGAAAGGGAGGGCGTGGAAGCGCTGCTACAGAGCATAGGGTGGAATAAAGGCAGGGTAGGGAAAGTTAAGTTGGAGGGGAGAAAGGAGAAAGAAGTGGCGGTTGTGGAGTTGGAGAGCTGGGAAGAAAAATTGGGGGTAATGAGAAATAAAAATAGGATAAAGGATAAGGAAGTTTTCATCGATCACGATTTGACGAGAAAGGAAAGGGATGTACAGAGAATGCTGTACGACAGGGCTAGGAGGGAGAGGAGTGAAGGGAGATCGGCGAAGGTAGGATATCGGAAAATAAAAATAGACGAGAAAATGTGGGTGTGGGACGAGGAGAAAGAGGTGTTGAAGGAAGTGCAGGGGAATTTGTTTCGTAGGAAGTAGGGGGGCGGGGGTAATGCAGGGTAGAGGAGTTTTGAAGGTGCTTTACTGGAACGTAGCAGGGGTAAAGAAGAAGGATGAGGAGTTCTGGAGGTATATCCAGGAATTTGATGTGGTAGGACTGGTAGAGACGTGGGTGGATAGAAAGGAATGGGATAGAATAGAGCCAAAGCTGCCAAGGGGGTATAGGTGGAAACTCCAGGAGGCGGTCAGAGTGAAGAAGAAAGGAAGGGCTAGTGGGGGAATTATAACGGGGATTAGAGATGGATTAGAGGAAGAAGCTCACGGAGAGGTAGAGGGGGAGGGAGTGCAAATGAGGAAAGTAAAGATAGGAGGGGTAATGTGTAAGTTTGTGACAGTGTACAATAAGGATGGGATGGAAAGAATTAAAGAAAGGGTGGAAGACCTGTTAGGTGAAAGAGAAGAGGGTATGGTGGTACTGGGTGGGGACTTTAACGCGAGGATGGGGAGGGAAGGGGGCCTTTACAGGGAAGGGGAGAGCTTCGAAAGGAACTCAAAGGATAGGTTAATAAATAAGGAGGGGGAGATTCTAAGGGACTGGATGGAGGATAGAGGCTGGGCGGTGGCAAATGGTACGGCAACTGGGGACGAAGAGGGAGAATACACATACGTCGGTAAGGTGGGGGTATCGGTAATAGATTATGTAGTTATGAATATGCAAGGGTGGGAGGAGATGGAGAGATTCGCAGTAGAAGGGAGGGTAGAATCAGACCATCAGCCATTAGGGTTGTGGATAAGGGGTGAGAACGGCGGAAGGCAAGGTGGGGATGAAGTGTCGACGGGGGAGAGGGTTAGCTGGACGAGGGAGGCGATAGAGAAATATAAGGAGCAGTTAGGGAAGGTACGCTTCGAAGGGGAGACGGTGGAAGAGATATGGGAGGATTTAAAAGAGAAAGTGAAAGGGTGCGTGCAAAAGAAGGTATTCAAAAAGAAGAAGAAAGGAATGGTGAAGCCGTGGTGGGATAGGGAATGTAAAAAGATGAAAAGAAAGGTGAAGAGGAAGTATAAGAAGTGGAAAGAGGGTACTGCGAAAAGGGAGGAGTACGTAGAAATGAGGAAGGGGTTTAGATTGATGTGTAAGAAGAAAGAACAGGAAAAGGAGAAAGAGATGGAGGAGGAGTTAGGAAATGTTAAGACAGAAGGGGACGTCTGGAAGATAATAAATAGGTTTAGGAAGCGTAGAGTAGGGATAAGCGACAAGATAGGGAGTGAGGAGTGGAGGGAGTTTTTTAAAGAATCATTTCAGGGCTCAGATTCAAGGAAGAGAGATGATGGGAGTAGAAGAACGGGAGAGGCAGAGATGGAGGAGTTGGATGACGAGGAGATAGAGAAACAGATAAGGAAGTTAAAAAGGTCAAAATCAGCAGGGCTGGATGGGCTAGAGAACGAACCATGGCTGTTTAGTACACAGGAGGTTAGGGAGAGGCTGAAGGAGGTAGTGAAGAAAGTATGGAGGGGGGAGAGATTCCCACGAGGGTGGAGAGAAGGATTAATAGTGCCTCTGTATAAGAAAGGAGAGAGGGATAGGCAGGAAAATTATAGGGGGATTACGCTAATGAATACGGCGTATAAAGTATACGCGATGGTAGTAGCGGAGAGGCTGCGGAAGGATGTCGAGGGGAAAGGAATATTGCCAGAAACGCAGGCGGGCTTTAGGGCAGGTAGGAGTACTATCGACAATATCTACGTTCTGCAGCACGTGGTGGATAGAGACTTAGCGAAGAAGGGATCGAGAGTGTACGCGTTTTTTGTGGATCTAAAAGGCGCGTTTCCGTCGGTGGATAGGGGGAGGTTGTGGGAGGCGATGCAGGAGAGGGGAGTGGAGAGAGGCCTGATCGAGAGGGTAAGGGAGATATATGAAGAAACCAAAGATAAGGTAAGAGGAGGACAGGGGATTTCGGAGGGATTCTGGATGGATAGGGGGTTAAGACAAGGGTGTCCGCTTAGCCCGACGCTTTTTGCGATTTTATTTGCGGATATGGAAAGTAAGCTGGAGGCCGGAGTGGTAGGAGGAGTCAGGATAGGAGGGGTTAGAATTTGGTCGCTAGCGTATGCAGATGACATAGTGTTGTTGGCAAAAAGCGAGGAGGCCTTAAAGGAAATGATGAAGAGGTTGAGAAGATACCTGGATAAGAACAGGTTAGAACTGAATGCGGAAAAGTCCAAGGTTATGGTTTTCAGAAAAGGAGGTGGAAGGGATAAGGAAGGGGAGTGGAAGTGGAAGGGAAAGGCGGTGCAGGCGGTGAAAGAGTTTGTGTACCTGGGCTTCTTGTTTCGGAGGAATGGCGGAGTGGATGGTCACATAAAAGAGAGAGTGAGGAGGGCAAATGTGGTGATGAGGCAGGTGTGGGGGTTGGGAAAGAAGTTATTCGCAGATGATTTTGGGAGGAGAATGAAATTGTTTGACTCACTAGTGATGAGTGTGCTATTGTATGGAGTAGAGGTGTGGGGGTGGAAGGAAAGCGAAGAGGTAAATAGGATACAGGAGAGGTATGTAAAGTGGACACTGGGGTTGGCAAGGAACACGCCTAATTATATTGTCAGGAGGGAGACGGGGAGAACGAGTGTAGGGATTCTAGCGGGGAGTCGAGCGTGTAAATATGAGGAGAAATTTTTGGAAGAGGGGGGAAGTAAGCTGGTCAGGGAGTGTTGGTGGGAGAAGGAGAACAGGAGAGGGGGAGGGAAGATGGAGGTTGAAAGAGAAAGGTATTTTAGAACGAATGGACTGCATATGGATGAATTGAGAAGGATGCATGAGGAAGGAAGGAAGGTATATGAGTTGGTTAAGAAAAACAGCATGGAGAGAGAGAAGACAGCAGGGGAAGAGAGAATAAGAGAGACAAGGTTTAATGGGAACTATGTGTGGATTATGCCAAAGGCGAGAGCGCAATATTTGTGTGAGAAAGGAGAGAAAGGAAGTCAGGAGCTTATAGCGAGGATGAGATGTGGTTGCATGGAGGGTTTCAATAGGTTCTGGCTCGCTAGGGAAAAGAGGATGTGTGAACTATGTGGGAAGGGGGAGGCAAGAGTGGAGCACTGGTTGGAGGAGTGTGTGGAGGTGGAAAGGAGTGGGATAAGCATGGAGGTATTGATGCATGAAAGGGGGGACAAAAGGGCAGTAGCATGGGTGAAGGGAGTATTGGGTAAGATGGAGAAGAAGAGAAGGAAGGAGGAAGAGGAATGGAGAAGGAAAGATTGTAAATAGAGGAGGAAGTAAATATAAGTAATTGTAAATATTGTAAATAGTAGATAAGTATTAGGTATTAGTCGCGGAGGCAGAGTTTGGTAATGCGAGGCAAGCAAGAAAGTAGGGACATGCGAGCGAGGCGAGGCGAAGCGAGGAAGGCAATGCGATAAGAGCGAGCGGCGTTAGATATAAGGTGTGGAAGGATGTTAGTTTTAAGGGTTAGTTGTAAGAAAATTCTGTAAAAAATGGAAGTGTAAGCAAGTCAATTTTTTAAGGCCAGCAGGCTAAAAAATAAACGTTTATATATATATGTATTTTCATAACAAAAGTTTCTTTTTTGATTGCACATCTTGAGACATCTTGAACATCTTGAACAATCTTCGGTTGAAACATCTTGGTTGAAGTTTTTTTTTGGTTGAACAACTTTTGTGTTTTCATTTCTTTTTCGTCTCTTGTGTGGGTTTTCCATAAATTTAATTTTTTTTATGTTTTTAATGCTATTTTTTACGATTAACACAAAAACTACTGTCCTATCAAAAAAATTATTCATGAAAAATTGATATTTTTTTTCCATAGCTTGTGTCGTTTTTCCAAAAATTTAATTCTTTAATTTTTAATTTTTTTACAATTTATTTATTGTTAATGTTATTTTTCACGATAAAACCAGAAACTACGCATCCTATTAAAAAATGATTCATAACTAATTTTTAGAACTTTTTGGGGTGAACAAATTTTGTCTTGTTATTTTTTTCGTAGCTTGCTTCGTTTGTCCAAAAATTTAATTTTTTTTTAATGCCGTTTTTTACGAATAAAACAAAAACTATGCGTCCTATCAAAAAATGGTTAATAACGAATTTCTAGATTTTTTTTTTAAATGCACAATTTTTGTCGATTTATCTTTTTTCGTATCTTGTATGGTTTGAACGCAAAATGGAATTTTTGATTTTTCATTATTTTTCTGTGTGATCAAAATTTGAATTTTCGATTTTTCAAAAAAATTCTAAAAGTTATTATGAAAATCTTGTAGAGTGTTAAAAAAGCAAAGTTTTTCTCCTCCTCACTTTTTTTCATATTTTGCGTTGTTTGGCTTAAAATTTTAATTTTTTTGTCTAATTTTGTAAATACTATAACTCTGGTAATTTGTTTTTTATCGAAAAAAGTGATTTGAATAAATTGTTCGTCTTTTTGAGTATGACTAATAACCGTAGATAGAATTGTTAAATTTTGAAAAAAGTGGTCTTAAAAATTTTGAAAATTCTCCAACATTTTGAATTTTTATCCAAAATGGCTTGATAACAAACTTGACCTTCATTTTAGGGCAGTAAAAGAGGACATCAAAGGCCAGTCCAATCTGTTAATTCTTTTGAAAGTTATCGTGCTAACCGACTAAAAATCTACAGACATAAACAGACACATAGCCACATTCACGAAAACCTATTTTTTGGGTTCAGAGGGTTTCAACACGTGGACATTCGACAAAAACAGGGGGGTGGGGGGGGAGGTCAAATTTTACACAAATCTAATACCTTCTCTGACGAGAATGTAAAAAAATATAACCCAAAAATGAATATAATAAAATATGGAATAATATCGTATCCCCTGTTTAAATTATTTAGTTTAAAATGTATGTAAGTTGTTGAAAATTCGTCTTTTTTGTTAGAAAATTAATCTTCTTGGTTGAAAATTCAACTATTTCGTTAAAAATTTATGTTTTTTTTTAACATTCGTGTTTTCTGGTACAAAGTTAATCTTCTTGGTTGATAATTCCACTATTTGGTTAAAAATTTATGTATTTAGTTGAGAATTCATCTTTTTGGTTAAAATTTTTTTTTATTAATTCAACTGTTTTGTAGAAAGCTCATCGTTTTGGTTAAGAATGGAACTGTTGGGTTGAAAATTAATCTCTTTTGTTTGAGGATGCAACTATTTTGTTTGAGGATGCAACTATTTTGTTTGAAATTCGTCTTTTTTGGTTCAATTTAAATGGTTTTTATTTTGTGGGGGAGGGGGAGTGTTAAAACTTACGGACCCTAATATAGGGGGGTACGTGGTTCAAAATTTTAGAAAAGATACTTTACGAAATTTATCTACGGCCCCTAATCCGCCATTGAGATAATTTTTCGGTATGTTATGATTCGTTGAGATGGCGGAAATATTATTTTTACCCATTAGCGAAGGAATTTAAAATTATTTTTGTAGAGAAATATTGACATTAGTGGACAATTGTGAGAAAAAATGTCAGTATTGTGGTGAGTCCGAGGTCTGCTATAGTAAGAAACACACCATTAAAAAAAAATGATAAATAAAATAAATAATCCATAAAAGCGACTCAATTTTTTTTCTAATTATTATCCTTACTTTTCTATTTCAAAATTAACTACAAATTGGGTCTGTAGGGTATAGTATATACGGATGCAAGTGATCCCAAAAAGTTATTTATAGAAAAAGTTGAAGTTTGAAATGAATTTTTTTTAGTGTTGAAAAGTTGTACATATTTACGTTACTGGTTTGAAATTTTGAATAGCAATAATCAATTTCATTTTCATTGGAGAAGTAATGAAAACCAAATATCACTTTTCGCGTGTTTGAAGAAGAAAGAAGATCGTGTCAGAAAAGTGGTATTTGTATACTCTCTCAAGAACAAAAACACTTTATAATCACAGATAAGGGGCAGAATATAAAAGAAATTGGATTTACTCTTTTAAAATTTTTCCACAACCAAGAGTCTTTTAATATCACAAAAATCAAAGTCTTTTTAAATAAACATGTTATTGATAATTTTTTTAGCCTATTCAATTCGATTTAGTTCAAATCTAAAATAAGTTTATAATTGTGAAATATGATGTATTCGCTAACAATACTCCTTACATTTTGTAACATAAATTTAGTTATACTTAATTGAAATTATCAACGTAACGAATTAACTTTCTTCTTTTTTGTTGTAGTATAAAAATGTCTCAATTTGAGGGAACGTTTTTAGGATATTTTATTTTCCTTTATTTAATAATGCATGACAAGCTAGGAGAAGAGACATGGGTTGCTTGGAAAAACTCTGTAGAAATTTAACAGTAGCTTCGTTATCTGAGCCTCACTCTTTACATCCAAATAATGCGTCAGCCAAAAATAAGGTATTTAATTTCATATTCTAGGCAGGCAGATGTGGGCTGAATAAAAAAAAACTTTGTTAGAGAGAACGTAATCAAACGTCTGATTATTTCGAAAAGTGTAGTCTAACAATAATTTCATCTGAAACTTCGAACTCACATTATAAAATTTAACTTTGGAAATCAACGAAGCAAAGCCTAAAATATAAAATATGTAGAACTGCACATATAGAGGTAATAACAAAAAAAAATTATAATAAAAGTCACAGTAAATAAGAAGTAAATAGGGTCATTAGTCATAATATAGGGGAATAAGGGGCAAAACGGGACGATTTTGCTTTAGGATTTTTTTCTCATACTAAAATACTTTGTTTCCGCATTCAACACTATAGGTGCCTTAAACAACTAATGATGAACTAAAAAAAAAATTTCGCGTTGAAAAAATGCCATTTTCTACTTTTTTATTGTTTTTTGAAAAAAGTTAAATAAGAAATAAAATGTATTTTGAACAAAACTAATTAAAAAAGACTGAACAAATAAGTAGTATAGTTACAAGAACTTGTTGTGACAAGTTTTATTGTCCATTTTTTGTATAAAAGTGACCAAAATCAGGCCCTGCAAAATACGCAGACATGAATTTCGTCTCCGTCCTCACTGTCGAAACCTGCGCAAGACTGATGATCCCAATTGTACAGAAAAATGCCGCATTACGTAGATTATAGAATTGAGAAGAACTCAAAATGTACCATTTTAAATGGAACTGAATCAAATCAGACGTATTTGGCAGTCTTTAAACTTTTATATAACATGAGCAAAAGCAACTTTAAAATAAAATAATCGGCGAAAATTGTATTTTAAAAATAACTAAAACTTAGCCATTTTTCCAACACTTTCGAAGCGTTATTAAAATCAAAGTTTTTAATTTTAAAAATTAACTTTTCAGAATTTAGGCCTTTTTCCAATTTTTAATACTGAAATACATACCAATAATTGCACTTTGAAATTCCTCACTTTGGAGGTTTTCTTCATTTTTGGAGGTGAAGGTCTTGTAGGGAGAAAAATGAACAAACTCATTTGAAGTTGGCCAAATATTTCCAAATTCAAATTTCTCGCACTCAAAGTAGCAATATTTTGAGTTATTCTTAAATAATAATTTAAATTTAAAAAAAAAATAAATAAAAATAAATAATTTAAATCTCGGATTTTTTTCTCCCTACAAGATATTCATCTCCAAAAATGAACAAAAGCTCCAAAGTGATGAATTTCAAAGTGCAATTTTTAATAACTCAGCATCAAAAATTTCAAAAAAATCCGACGAAAAATGAACCTTATAAGGTAAGTTTTAATTTTTGAAATCAAACACTACGATTTTAATAACGCTTCGAAAGTATTGAAAATTTCTTATGATTGAGTTATTTTTATAATTCCATTTTTTGTGTATTATTAGGGTATAGTTTTGGTCGGGTCTCGGTCCGTCATACATTTTTCCAGGGAGGGGAAGTGATGGGAAAAGAGGGGAGGGATAGTAAGGGAAAGGAGAAGTAGGAGAAAGAAGGGGAAGTAAAGGGAAGGAGGGAAGGAGAGTATAGGAAATTAGGGGTAGGAGATTAGAGAAAATGAGGGCGGAAGAGTGAGGGGAAGTAGGAAAATTAGGGGAGAGGGAGCATGGGGAGTAAAGAGAATGAGGAGAGTGAAAGTGCAGAAAAATGATTGGGAAGTGAGGGGAAATGAAGGGAGGGCAAGACAATGAAATGAGAAGTGGAGATAGAGGGGGTTAATAGTGTGGATGAGTATGGGGAGAATTTTCGGAGTAGGAAAGGAAGGCGAAGGGGTAGTAGTGGAAGTGAGGGAAACTAGAGGAGGGAGAAGTGAGGGAAGCTGGAAAAGTTGAAAAAGGAGAATTATGGGAGAAGGGGAAAAAGGGGAAAGGAGGAGTAGGGGAGAAAAATTATGGGAGGGGAAGATTTAAACTACTTAATTAACGTCTTAATAGGCTAAGAAATCCTTTTTTGTAGGCGCCCGGCACTTACTTTTATTAATTTTTTCATGTAAATTTTATTTTTGTTCATATTATATAAGAAATGTACAATTTTTCTGCACCCTTGCACTTTCAAAATCAAATTTCGATTAAAAAAAAAATTAAATAAATTGATGTGGCCAATAAGTTCCGAAAACATTGATAACTATTATAGTTAAGTATCAACATTTTTAAAAATTAGGCCGCAACCGACTTGGGTGAAATGAAATGGAATGACCCAATAGTCACTTTTGATTGTAAAAATGATATATATTTATAATTTTATAATCATATCAATTCAGCATACTTCCTATTAAATATATTATACATTAGGGGTGTTCAAAAAAGGAGCCCGAATCGCAATTTGCATTTTCGATTTTTTCGTTTCTTTTGGATTAAAAATTAAATACGTGAAAGGAGAAATAAATCTCAAATAAATTCTCATCGCAAATTTGTCTGTTTTCATAGAAAAATCAATTTTTCTCGAAAAGGGCAGATCATAATGCAAAATTAAGACAGAAAATAAAAGATGTTCATTAAAATTGCGCATATTTTTTGTTGATGAGTTTTTTTTTTAATTATGCAAACTTAAGGAGATATGCGAAAAAACTGTTATAGATAAACGTCAATTATCTATTTTACTTACTAAGAGGTCTCTAATATACATTTACGTTATTTTCATTATTTTAAAAATACAATTCATACAAACCAATTTTTGAAAAATGGAAATTTTACATGTTTGTATGAATCATTTTTTAAGAACCTAGAAATAGTTTAAAATAATTCAAATGTGTATTAAATACATCCTAGTAGGTGGAATCGATGATTAATGCTACATTATCACAATTCTCTTTGCGTATGTCCTAAAATAGGCATAATTAAATTAAAAATTATGAACGAAAGATACTCATTTTAATAAGTCGCATCTTTTACTTTTTGCATAGTTTTACGTTATGATCTGCCGTTTTCGATAAAAATCGATTTTTCTGTAAAAACAGACATATTCGCGATGAGTGATCTCTAAATATTATTCGATTTTTTTTCTCCTTTCATTGGCTAGATATCTAGTCAATATTTGCATTCTGTTTTCCGCGAATTTTTTTTTTTTTTTTAATGAGAAATTTTCTGCTACACACTTTTCAATTTAGAATTGTGCATGAGAAAAATATTTTTAAATTTGTATTATTCTTGAATTTTCGAAGCAAAGCGGTAAATTGGGTTGCATCATTTCAGGCGTTGATTGTCGATAAGAAAGGAAGTTTACTTTCAATAAAGAATAGAAATCGCCAACTGATAAAAATGGTAATTTTCAGTATTTTCACCAAATGAATGTAATATTTCGTAATAGATCAGTTTCGAATTTGTGTGACACGAAGATGTCATAACAGTAAAAATAATAATCTATAAATGTATATATTTATACATATACTACACAATAATATAGAATTAACATCTATAATGTTATTTTTTAATTATTATTTCTATTTGCATGTGAATATTATCATAAATTTTACATGAAACTTACATAAAGTAATATCGATCAGCTTATTTTTAAATGTGACCAAAATTAAACTTGATATTAATTGATTCCACTTGATATTGACTCCATAAAATAAAAGTTTAAACTTTTATTTTCTTTGAAATATTCTATTTTAAACAAAGTGGTGTAACAAAATATCTCGAAAATCTCGCAATCATGGTGAATGAAAATCTGATTGGCTTTTCATTATTCGAAGTTTTTTTATATCTTAAATTTGAAACTTTGAAATTGAATCTACAAATAATCCCTTTTAATAAAAAAAATCATGGAAAACCGTATGAAAATTGTGAAACATTTGTGCTTATTAAAAGTCTTGCGTGGTTAAATTCAATTTTTTAAATTATCTAAGAAATTATTGAAAATATTATACATGTTTTATTGTATTATGTTAGTGCTTTTCGCTGGAAATTAGATTTTGCAAAAAAAAAAACAATATTTAAAAAAATCATAAAGTTTCAAGGATTTGAAATTCCTAAAAATGTTAAGTTGTGTTAATTTTTTTACCGCAAGTTAGCATTTTTTAACAAAAATCATCAAGATTCCCAATTTTGGAGAATTTTAGATTATCTTCGCGACTTACAGCGGGAATGGGTATTTTTAATTGTAAATTATTACATTTCAAAGATAACAAATTTTTCAACAATTTACGTTAATCGTTTTTATTAGCGCTTTTCACTAAAAATTGACATTTATAAACAAAAATCTTTAAATTTTGAAGTTTCATAATTTTTTAACAATTTCTACATCGGAGTTCTACATCGAAAATGGTTATTTTCAAACAAAAATCATTATAATTTGAACAAGATTTAGAATTTTTTTTAAATTTTCGATTATGTTAGTGTTTTTTGTCGGAAATTTGTTTTTTTTTAATCAGATTTCAAAGAATATTCATAAATTTTCCGCAATTTTAGGTCATGTTGGCGTTTTACGCCAGAAATCGGTATTCTTAGTAAGAAAATTATTACATTTCAAAAAAAGATAATTTTTTTGTAGGTTAAACTAGCGGCTTTCAATGTAGATTACAAAGAAGATTTACAATTTTTGAACAATTTAATATTATGTTAACGTTTTTCACATAAAATCGTTTATTTTATACAAAAATGATTAAATTTCAAAGAAGATTTATAGTTTGGAACAATTTATTGTTACGTTATGTTAGTTTCTTTAATCAATAATTATTGGTATTTGAATAAATATTAGATTTATAAAGGATTTTTTAAAGAATATAGAGAATTGAAGAAAATTTACAATTAAAAATTGATTTTTCAATTGTTAGAAATGAAATAAAAAGTTTGATTATATTTTTAACTGTTGCGAATTCAAATTTCTTCAATTTTCAATATTAAAAATTTTAACTTTTTAAAATTCAACCATTTTAAACGGTTTAAAACTACAGAAAAAACTAATTATGTTTTTTTTTTACTGCTAAAGATATAATATTTACATAATTTTACATGCAAATTTAAAAAAGAAACATTTCAATCCATAATAAAAAAATTTAAAAAGACGATTTTTTCGAAAACGTGTCGTCATTGGCAAATAATGTTTTGGAAAATTATTAGGTATCCAATGAACCATCAGTAAGGAATTCATGAGATTAAAAAAAACTCCCAACTCTGATTTATCTCCTTGTCAAAAAATAGGTTTAAAAGAAGATTTCTAATCTTAAAGAATTTTGGTATGTGATGATACTATTTTTCGTCTAAAATTGCTATTGTTAATACAAAATCATGAGATTAAAAAGGATATTTACAATATTTTAACAATAATAGGATATGTTCGCGTTTTTCACCGGAAATCGGTCATTTTAAACAAAAATAATTTGATTTCGATTTCAATAATTAAACTTACAATTTTGAACAACTTTAGATCACGCTAGTGCTTTTCGTCAGAAACTGGTATTTTTTAACAAAATTGCAAAGGTTTGATTGTCTATGCAAAAATATTATATATCAATTCTGAAGTTAAGATATCAATTATCAAACATATTATCCTTGCTTTTCTTTTATATCATTTGAGATAATAGATACTATGAAATTCAAAAATCTGGCCATAATAGTAATTTTATATTTTATTTTAAAAATTGCATGAGAAAATAAATTTAGTAATCGTGTGCGTGGCGCGCGTGTTTGTTTTCTAGTTCAGCAAATATTGTATATGGGAATAAGGTCAAAATAATATTAAACAAGATAACTGATTAGCAAAAATTAAAAATTCATAAAAAATCTGTAGATTAAAATCAGCGAATTAGGTAAAGTGCCTTCATATGTAATTCATAATACAATAATATTATTGTTGATAAATTTCCTTGATTTGAATTATTTATGTATTCATCACACTACAGGCAACAACATTTTGTTCATCATCAATTGATGAACCTGAAGGCGAAAATGTTCTATCTTTTCGCCGTTTTTAGAAAAATAGGTTTAAAAAGTTTTTCGTGATATTGAACATAAAATCTTGAATATCTCTGAAAATATTAAAGCTATAACGAAAGAAGGAAGGTTAGTTACAGAATCAGCGCTTCAAAATACGGAAATAAATATGATAAAAATCGAATAAACACAAATTTGATTAAAATGTGTAATTATAGTGTTTTTTTCATTATTTTATATTCGAAGTGTCTAAGTATACCGAAAATATGTGATCTACGCTCGTCGAATTTCGGTGAACCTATAGGTTCACCGAAATTCGGCGAGCGTGGATCACATATTTTCGCACTCTTCACACTTTTTCTTAACATTGTGCACACCCTGTCATTTATGTTTTTTAGTTTCAATCCAAGCACTTTCTTCTATTCTATGACGTCCGGGTCAAAAGAGATAAATCGTGCAAAAGTCTTATAAACAGAGGCACCGATAAATCGTATCTTTGCCAAACAGCAGCCAGATGAGACACAACAAAAAACTTCTACGTAACAAAAAATTGTATTTGATTAGAACAGATATATGAAACCTCACAGGCGATATTCAAAATATGAGAAAACAAATCAATTCATTTTTTTTTATTTTCATTTCAATGAATATATTTATCAAAACTTAAATCAAACAATAAATTGAATTATTCAAGGACATCAACCTAATTTCTATGAAACTGATGTTAATCAGTAATTTCGAATGTCGAGAAGCAGGAGAAAAGAATCTTTATTTTCTTAATTAGAATTCTCAGCTAGTATGAAAAAGAACGATTTGTTCACGAGAAAAAACAAAGATTAAAAGGTCATTTGGCGAAAGAACTTTAGGAATGAGAGCAAAGTATTTCGATCGCTGCTGCATTTATCGGCATTCTGTCGTACTTCTTACAAGGGTTTTAACACAAAAAAAAGGAAAATATCGTAGTTTTCATCATCTCAAAGTAAGTTCTTAATCAAGAAACATGATTAGGAAATCTGTGTTTCAAAAAATCTGGAATTAGGATATTAAAAATATTATCAAAGAAATTTAAATCCTACACTCAGAAAATGATTTGGTTGAAACGACAAAATCTTTGTTGGTTCTACTGTAGAATATGGATGTTATATGGCTGAAAAAATATTTGGTTGAACCAAATCTTTTGTAGATGGAGTATTTGGTTGATTCCGCAGCAAAATTATGTTGGGTCAATAAAATATTTTCCTGAATCAACCAAAATTTGTTTGATTCAACCAAATTTGCATGTACACATGAAAATTTGGACTGCTTTCTTGGACATACATATCCAAGAAAACAGTTTTCTTGGTTCATAAAAATTCTTTTTCTGAGTGTAGGAAGATATAAATCGCAGATTAGGGATCCGTCTTTAATAATGGGTAAATTTAAATCCCAGATTAATCCACAGGTACAATTCCCGATCCGAGATTTTCGATTCAGTTCGAGTTTGCATTCAAAGAAGGTTTTAACCCAACTCTCCATATAATATTCGACATTTAAAAAAGAACTGATGATTTTCCCCTGCGTTTTAAATTCCCATTCTCAATAATAGAAATTCATTTTGCATGAATTGAAAGGAATTTAATTACTGGAAATCGCTGAGAGTTAATGAACAAATTGATCAATTGTAGGATAATAGATTTCTCAATTAGTTAATCATGATTGACAAATTGATTTTCGACACAAAAAATAGAATTTTCGATGACGTATGCTTCGCAAATGAGTGTCGCTATTTTTTTCTGATATTCAGAAATCATTCATGCATTTCGTTCTTGGATATGGAACAGCATCGCGAAACAGATATGTAAATGACCCTAGGGATTAAGCAAAAAATAATCGATCCTCTCACTTTTAATCTCACGTAACGTGTTTCATTAAATCATTTATATATAAAAGTAAAAATAGACAAATATCTATAAATAGAAATGATAAATTTTTGAGACTGGAATCAGATTTACCAAATATTTATGTATTCTATATTATAAATTAGCGTAAATTTGAATGGCTCTAATTAAAAAAATATAGCCGGGTGACAAGTTATGATAAAATTAATACATGCTACTGAATTGTGTCTTTAAATTCTATCGAGGTGTAAAAATTAAAATGGCATATAAACATATGCATTTAGAGAGCATCTGTTGCAGGCTATTCTTCTCACACCTCCCTACGGCGCTTTAAATATGTCTGCCCTCTATTTCGCTTGCCAAAATCGACTATAATTTTTGAGACTCCTACTTCGTTTCTCAAATTTTGTATTGCTTCCGACATTCTTGCTCTTATTTCTCCAATAGTTACTACACATTCTTCCCTCGGATCCCTTGAAAACATTAGTAATGAAAAATTTTTCATTCAGCCTGGCCATTAATATTTATATTTAAAATAAATGGATTGGAACCATTTTTAAATTTATAATTCTTTAAATTATTATTCTCGGGACTACCATAGTCTAATTTATTTTTTTAAATTAATTTATTAAGAATAAAGCCGACAGGGGTAAAAAAACCTTTAGAAGTTGACAAGAGTATACACAAAAGTAAAAAAGTGACATATATTTAAACCGAAAAAGTGACCAAAAGTGACTAATGTGCATTAATAATAATGTGACTAATATTCTTCTGAATTTATAAGAATTCGAAAAAATTTATAATAATTCCAGGTGAATTGTAACAAATTCAGGAGAACTTCATAAGACTTTAAAACAATTGAAGTTGAATTTGAAAGAATTCAAGTGACCTGGAAAAAATCCAAAAAATTACATGGACTTCAATGAAATTGGAGTTAATTTAGAGAAATATAAGGAAACTGAGAAGAATTCTATAATAATCATACAAATTCATGGTGAATTAAAAAAGATTCAAGTGAATCGAAAACAATTTAAGAATATGAAAAAATTAATTGAATTCAGTAAGTTTGAAATGAGTTTAGAAAAATTCAAGGTAATTCAAAAGAATTTAATAGAATGCTAAAAATTCACGATGAGTTTAAAAGGCATCCAAATGAATTAAACAAAAACTAAGAAAAAAATTTAATTCAGTAGAACTAAGCCAATGTGGAAGAATTGAAATGAATACCAAAACTTCAAGAGAATTAAACAAAATTTGAAAGAATTCAAGATAAATTAATAATAATTCCGGGTGAATTTCCAATTCATTCACCTGAATTGCAAAAAATATTTGGAAATCTCTTCAAATCTTTGAAACCCTACGAAATCCCTCTATTCTAGTAAATAAATTCTTTGAAATCCAAGAAAGTATTATAAAATTCCACAAAATTCTATAATATCTGACTATATTTCCTGAAATCCTTGAAAATGTATTGAAATACCTTGAGAGCTTTTGAAATCCCTTAAAATCATTGAAATCCTCAGAAATCTGATAAAATCCCGTGAAATCATTTAATACATCTTAAAACCTAATAGGCCCTCGAAAATCGTTCCAAATCTTCCGAAATTCTATGAAATTCTTCACAACTGCATGCAGATTTGTTTAAATCCGTTAAAATTGTTAAAATCCTTAATTATCCTTTGACATTTTTTTAATATGAAACCTAAAGTATTTTAAACCCTTTAAAGGCCCTTAAAACTTTTTAAAGCTCTTGAAAATTCCTTGGAATTACTAAAAATACCATAGAATTGACAAAATTCTTTGAAATCCCTTCAAATTATTGAAATGAATTGAAAATTACTTTGAATCTCTAAAATACCCTAAAACCGTATAGGTCCTATAAAATCGTTCCGTACCTTGCAAAATTCTAGGAAATTTAATCTTAATTTTATACACCCCGTGGCTACCTGTAACGAAAATTCGGTGCAAATAGCCGGATTTTTTCGCTACGAATAGGGGGAGCTGGAAAAGGGGCTATTTGTACCGAAATTTCAGTACAAATAGCCGGATTTTTGTGTAAGCACACCCATATTTGTACCGAAATTTCGGTACATGTAGACACTTCCTTTAATATAAGCCCCATGAAATTTTGTTAAAATCACTTAAAATCATTCAAATCCTCTGAAATCCTTTGAAATATTTTGAAATCCTTCAATATATTTTGGAATCCCTTGAAACTTTTTAAAGCTCTTGAAAATTCTTTAGAATTTTTAAAAATAACCTAAAATGTTTCATGTATCCTAACATTTTGAAATCCATTCAAATTATTAAAATCTGTTTCAATTTAATCTAAATTCAACAAAGTTCAGAAATAGATATAGATCTGAATTCAATAGTATGTTAATCCATGGGTTAATTTATTCAAAGAAAAGTGACTACTGTCATGGGGAGAAAAATCGAGTCTTCTGGCTTTGACGTTGAAAAAGTGATAAGAGAAAAAATGGTAGCATAATGAGCTTAATTGCCTGAAAGCATGTCAGAAAATTTGGTATGGCTTTCAGACCTAAAAATCGCATTGAAAGTAAGAAAAATTGACTGTCTTTGACGACAGTGAACTTTAGATCATTGCTTTTATTGGGAAAAATTATAGGTAAAATCTGAAACATTTACGAAAATACTTTAAACATTTTCCAATCAATTGCCTTTAGAGAATTTTCAAAATATAACAAACTGTTTGTTCTTTTTACATAAATACACAAACATGTTATCTTTAGTTCAAATGAAGATATTGAAGTAATTTAAATTTTATTCGGTTACTCATTTGAATCACCTATAATTATTTTTCATTTTTGAAAAGTATGTAATTGTTCTTTTTGTAATGCAAATTGCGATATTTGAAAACAGTTTTTTATATTGAAAAACATGTGTAAGAAACCAGCGGGGTACCTTTTTTCTCCTGGGATCGTCCTCGCCTTCCCTTCAGGGATAAAGTATGAATGAAGGTCAGAGAAAAGGTTCGGAGGCAAATTTTGAGAAAAGGTGAGAACGAACCTAGCAAAAAAAGAACCTCGCTGGTTTCTGATACTTTTTTTCCAACACAAAAAACTATCTTCAAATATAGCAATTTTCACGAAGAAAAAAATAATGACACACTTCCTTGAAATTGCAAAAAATTACAGATAGTCTAAATAAATTCCTCATTTTTAAATCAGTTTATTATCTTAATTAGAACTGTAGATAATATGGTTGTATATTTAAGTTAAAAAACCAAACAATTTGTAATATTGTAAGAATTTTTCAACGGAAATTGGTTGAGAAATGTTTAATGTACCTTCATGAATTTTCTCTATTATTTTTTCCATGAAAAACTATGCTTCAAAGTTCACTGTCGTTGAAACCTGTCAAATTTCCTTAATTTTTATGAGATTTTTACGTCTGTAAGCCATAAAAAATGTTCTAGCATATTGGGTTCAGGCTCATTAACGTACAACACTTTGACCTTTGAAATGGTCATTCATTCATTGAGCTATTATTTTTTCCTCACTTACATTTTAACGTCAAAGCCAGAGGACTCGAATTTTCTCGCTGATAGTAAAGTGATCCTTTCACATAAAAAAGTGTCTATAGTGACTTTATCTTTAAAAAGTGATTTTAGAAAAAAAGTGACTAAAATTGACTTTTTGACAGTTACCTAAAAATCTTCTTACGCAAAAATTCCCTGAATTTTTGCAATTTTTTTCAAAATCCCTGACTTCCCTAACTTTCACCAACCAACAAAATCCCCTGACTTTTCCCTAATTTCCAGGGTTTCCCTGACCTGCGGTCAATCTGAGTGCGGAACCGTTAAGAAAAATTAACATTGATTCTTCAAAAAAAACAAAAAATTATTTACTTCGTACTTTATTATACCATTAAGCCATTTCCCTTTCGGGGTAAGCGTGACTCACTCGGTGAGGAAGGGAGTAATTTGGGAAGGGGTATAGATTTTTAGATTGCTCTAGATTTACCGTGTTTCTTATTTAAATAACACGTTCGTTCCGCAACACTGTTCCGACCCAGGCTGCTGATCAATCTCTCTAGCGGTCACCCGAAGTGAAGAGTCTCACAAAGTCATCATGTGAAGCGTCATTCTCTCTACTGACACTCTTTTTATAAACTATTTGTCGCCACACTTTTCTGTCCTGGCATACCTCTCTAGCTTCCTTCACGTCCATGCATTTTTACATGCAAGCTCTTGTATTTCTATGGCTTCTTATGGCTCTGCGAATCAGGGTTTCATTTACAAATTCTGACCATTCTTTCCGCGGTCTGCCTCTGTGCACACTGTCATTTACTTTACCTTGATATTTTTTTCATTGGTCGTTGATCTTTCATTCTCTCAACGTGTCCAAACCATCTTAGCAAATTTCTTTCACATATGTCAACTAGTGTCTCTTCCACACCACATTCTTTGAGGATTATCTCATTACTGACTTTTCCATCAGTGTTTCGCCGCATATCACGCTCAGGAATTTCGTGTGAATTGCGTTAATTTTAATCTTATCCTTTTCCTGATGGGTCCACGTCTCGCTACCGTACAGCACAGTTGGTATAAATATAGAATTATGTATTGTCCTCTTAGCTACCAAGATATATGTACTTATCAACTTGTTCTATTCTCTAGTCACTTAGGACAATTTTGCATTTTTTTTCACTTCTTCCTTCAAACACCATAATTATTGTTTTATTTACGGTAATTTTGATGCCCATGTTCTTCATGCTTGTATTCAGTTTAATTAACATTATTTTCAAGTCTTCGATTGACTCTGCCATAACAACCTTATCATCTGCAAAAGCTAACTCACGTACCTTCACTGTCTCGAGATCCACACCTTCTTCGTCGAAGAGGGCCATTCTTATACACTTGTCCATGAGTATAATAAATAGCCATGAAGACATAAAGCATCATTGTCTTACACGTTGCATAATATCGAACCACTCACTCAGTTTCCCATTAACCCTTACACTCGCATTGCTACCAGTATAGATTGTTTTTATTCCTTGCAGCAGCCATCCATAGATTCCGTATTCTTTCAGGACTTCTTTCTGTGATCTGTCTTACGCTAAATATTTGATCTGTCCATGATCTCCATGGCATATACCCACTTTTGACTTCCCATATCTTTTCTTCTGTTATTTTCATTACCCTACGAATAAGTATTTTTGAGTATATTTGACTTACGGTACTTAATAAGCTGATACTTCTGAAATTATTGCAGTTGCTTTTATCCCCTTTCCTTTGTGTATTGGTACGATAATCGCTTTTTTCCATTCAGCTGGGACTTCTCCCATCTCGATACATAAATTTATCAATTTGCACAACCTGTGAGATATTTACTCGCCACCTTATTTAATTATTTCTAAAATTTTCGAAATTCAACCATTTGTGACCTGATAATTCTTTAATGGGCAATGTGAAGAAATTCCTATTTTTTGGAAATGTTTGTAATAAACTCAGGAACTTTGAACGTTTGACCTTTTTTAATCTGGAGAAGTGGTGGCGTATTTTATTTTGTGGACTTGTGGGAAAGCTTTTTTGGTGTAATAGTTGGCAGAGACTTGGTGAAATCTTTTTCAGTGACTTGGGAGTTCGAACGAGAAAAACGTAAGAATGTTTTTGGCAATAGGAAGACACGTGTATAAAGTGCTTGTGCCATTTTCAGAGTGGTATATTGTACCATCGCCGTGGGGAACTTCATCCGTGTGTAACTTTCTGAAGTAACGTTTTGTGTCGAGCAACGGAAACATTTGATAGAAAATTCAGGCCAACGAGGTTGCACCCTGAAGTCCACCAATCTCGCGTCAGAAACGCCCTCATTGTCATTCGCACAAAGCTTCTCGTTGAATTTTACTGTCGCAAAAGTGCACTAACAATGCAGCTTAAAACTTGATAAGAAGAACTGTTAATCAAAACAGAAATAACCTCAATGGAATTGATTTCGTGTTTGAGAAAGAAGTATAATGAAGTTCCTTGCTCTCTCAGCTTTAAAGTTGATTATTACTTTAATTTGCTAATTGAAGGTGACCACTCAAACATAAAAAAAATTCAGGCTATTCCCGGCTTTCCCGGTCAAAAATTACATTTTTCCCGGTTGAATTTTAAGCTGTGATGATAATTATATTGTATTTTTCATTACTAATTGCATTATTATATAAAATTTGAAAAGAAAAAAAAATTTTCGAACTTCAAGGTAAAATATATAATGTCAATTATTGTAAAATTGATTTCAGACTTCATAACCCCAAATGCTCTTAAAACAGGGGAAATAGGGTAATTTAAAAAAAAATAGTGGAATATTAGAGACATACATTTTTTTGAATAAGATTAATGTATGGACCATATTGTTAAGATTTCAACTAGAAATATATTGCAATTTCAAGAAAATAGTGAAATTTTCAACCAAAAAGGGTGATCTTTAAACAAAATTGTTAAGTTTTGTAGCTAGAAAGACGAATTTTGTAGTAAACATTTAACTTTTAAACACGAAAAGATTAATTTTCTGAAAAATCAGTTAACTTTTAACCAAGAAAGATGAATTTTCAACAAAAAAGTTGAATTTTCAACCAAAAAAATACATGTACAAGCAAATAGTTGAATCTTCAAACAAATAATCGAATTTGCAAGTGACAAAAGTTAAACTTCAACCGCAAACAGTTGTATTTTCAACGAAACAGTTGAATTGTCAAGCCAAAAAGATGAATCTTTTAGAAGACAGTTGAATTTTTAACCAAGAAAGATGACTTTTTAACCGAAAATGATGATTTTTCTACGAAAAGATAAATTTTCAATTTATAAGGACGGATTTTCTAACAAAAAAACGAATTTTCATCAAAACCAAAAAGGATTAATGCGAAGTAATGCGGTCCAAATTTTTTTTCTCGAAATTTCATGCATATCCCCCCACCCCTCGAATTTCTTCAAATATAAAAAAATGAATGCATTGTTTTTTTTAAACCATAAATTATATTATTTTAGAGATCCTGCAAGCCCCATGAAGTTTAACATGTATTTCCCATATAAAAAAAAATACGTTTTTGTAAATTTAATTCAGAATCGTACCTAAATATTAGGTATATCGAGTTCAAGTTTAACATTTATTTTCCTAATTAGTCATAGATTACGGATCAAAAATTACTTTTTGAATTTCACCCCCATAAGTATGTATTCTAGGAACCCAAAAAATCCCCATAAGTAAAAAATGGAGTTTTGCGAGTTTTTGACGCTAATTATCAATTTTCTGCAGATTTTTCAATATAAATTTTTTCTAATACATAAAATATTACTTTTTATTGATAATTAGATGTTTGAATACATTTTTTAAACAGTTTTTTATAGTTTATAAGAATTTTTTCTTAGAATAGTTAGAAAGTCATGGTTTTTTTCTGAATCGTTCAACTTGCTTTCAATTTTTCAGTTGAAACGAGACAATAATTAATTAAAGTTGACAAAAATAATTGTTTAAACAAATATAATAATTGGCGCCAAAAACTCGCGAAATCCCATTTTCCACTTACGGAGTTGTTATGGGACCCTACACATCAGACTTATGTGTTTTTTCTTACGGGAAATTCGTATTAAACTTCATGGGATAGCGAGACCTCTATATATAATTTTTTTTTAAAAAGCATTTATTTTATTGTGTATTCGAACAAATTCGGAAGGGATATGCATGAAAATTCGAAAAAAATATTTCAACTGCATTTTTGGAACGTAATGACGGAAAATCAGAAATCGTTGATACACTACCAAAGAAAATAAAAAATATTTCTTCAGGAAAGCAGAAAGTCCAAAAATAATTTTGGAAAATTTTGAAACGAGAATCTTCTCAAATATTTGAAATATCATTGATCAAAGTAGAGCTTTGCAATTTCGTAACTCGCTTACCCCTATCGATCCTATCTCTTTAAACAATTTCATAAAGCTTTTTATTGGTACACATTAAGGATCATTTCCGTTTAAAATTGATTTTTAAATATTTTATTCATGAAGAATATGATACACTAAGAACAAAGGCACAATTTATTTAATCCATTTACTGTCAATTAAAATTTCATTCAGTCAATCACATTGTAGTAGAAGAAAATCTAATTGCTTTTGATTGAAACGATTGAATATTAAATCATTCATACACAGAGAGAGAGGCCAGAATTTTAGGGGGAAAAATGTAAACTTTAATGCAGTTATGTGAAACTATAATAAAATCTATTGTAAAGTCTCTTTTTTCCTTCAAATTAGTATAATACTTTCGCTACGAAAAATGATCTTCATGGTACGTTTTCCCTAAATTGAAGCGCATTTTACAAAAAATTGCTACGAGGTACCTATTATTTTCGAATTAAAAAAAAAATTTTAGCCCAATCAAATAATATTCAGTCGTAAAAACATTGAAAAAATTCAAAAACAAAATTTACCAAAAAGTTTCAAAATTTGTGAAGGTTGAAATGGCCTTTTTCAGAATAGCGAATGATGATAGTTCCTCAAATGACGATTGATTTCGATGAAGAGAAATTTAAAGAACATGGAAAATCTAAAGGGGATGTTGGAGCCTCAAAGCGAAAAATGGTGGGAATCTTTATCTCGATATCATGAATTTTTCGGAATAATTTGGTATTGATTGGCTAGTATTGAGTTTTACACATCGTCGATAATAATAACACTTCCCATAAAATATTATTGTAGGGGGAGAATAAAAGCTTTCGACTTGCAGTTTCTACTCAGAGAAAGTACTAAATAGGGTCGGCCGAAAAAACTCAAAATGATTAGATTCCTCAGTAATAGTACTGAAAAGTTTCTTCGTAGCATTACGAACAAATGAAAAAAAAAATTAATTTCGTATCACTTACAACTCCATTGAAAATTTTCAAAGTTTGAATTTTAAAAATTTTTCTTATATGGAAAACAGCTTTCTTTTTTCTGGGGGGGGGGGCGGGTAAAGTTCATGGAAATAAATAATCTTGGAGCAAAAAAATCGAAGAAAAAAATGTTTACTTTGAAATATGAAAATATTAATAAATTTTTTATAATTTTATTTTAATTAAAAATTTTATATAATTAAATTTTCGGGCAATACGTACATATTTTAATCAAATTAAGTAATTAATTAATTTTACAATCAAATTCTTATTTTATATTTCGAAAAATGATAAAAAATGCAATGTTCTTATTTTCTACCTAAAATTGCAACAAAAAAAAACAATGTTTATCGTTTTTTTTTAAGTTTTGATGCTCTTTTTAATAAACTAAGGAAATAAATGAATATTTTGAATTTGAAACGAAATTTTTGAATATTTTTTGCAGATCCTATGTAAACGGATTTTTACGGATCTTGTGTAAAAAAAGCTCATGTTTCAGGATCCGTAAAAAATAGAAAAAAACATGTTGTTTGAATCTTAAAAATATGTACGTATTTCCTTAGTTTATTAATAAGAACATCGAAAAATTAAAAAACGAAAAACTTTTCTTTTGCAACTTTAGGTAGAAATGAACAAAATTGAATTTTTTGTCATTTTTTGAAATATTTTATTTTTACGAAAAATGCTATAACTAACATTTTTTAGCTACAGGGTTATTTACTTCCGTAAAAGTTACCGAAAAAAACTGACAATGTTTTTTCCATACACAAAAAATTTAAAAAATTCAAAATTTAAAAATTTTCAATCGTCTTGCCCAATGGTGAGAAATTACTTGATTTTTTTTAAGTTGTTCCTAATGCCAGAAAGAAACTTTTTAGTGTTATTACTGAAGAATGTAAGCATTTTCCGTTCTTTCCGGCCCGAATAAAACTCGTCTTCATTCTAATTGGTACAAATGCTTAAATTTAATTTTTAATTTGTTTGGTGTCAACGATTAAATTGATTCATTATCGAAGAGTCATTACAAAAAAAATGTTTATAATATTTTGTTATCAGAGTTTAATTATTACAAATTTGTTTATAATATTTAATCGCTGATACCAAAGAAATTAAAAATTTCTTCCAGGAATTATTTAACAATTACAATATCAAAAATCATTAATCAAAGATATGTTTGTAAAAAATTACAACTGCAGCGTTAACTAGATCTACGCAGATAACTAGGGCATCAAAATTGTATTATATTTCCCACATGCTTAAGAATATTTTCAGAATAAATAACTGAAGAGGACGACTAGGGTGGTCCAAAAATGCATTGCAACATTTTGTTCACTCTAGAGGGCAAGACACTCCACTACCCAAAGTTTTTATTTCCGGATTAAGAAAATCGATATTTTGTTGTTGTTGAAATTCCAATATTAACACGTGTCACCGAGAACTTAAAAATCCCATATATCTAACATGGGAAAATTTTGGATTTTCAAAAAATTGGACTGATACTTCAGGGTTTGATCGAAAGTTGCCAAATTTTTCAGGGATTGAAGAGGAGTGTCTACGAAATAAAACCATAACAATAATTTTCATTTTTAAACCATCCTTACCCCTACCACCCAATGCCCCAAATATAACCTAAACATATAAAAAACTACATTTTTACGTACCTAATTGTTAATTTTTAGCATTTTCTGTCATTATGCTTAATTCAGGAAATACGATACTAAAAATTTTGTTTGAAAAAAATAATTGTTTAAAGGAATTCAATTTGATTAAACAGTTGAAAAATGGTTCAATTATTGTTTCTATATACTATACAGTCAATAAAATAATTTTATGTGTTCTATATTATTTTTTTTAAGTTTTCAAAAAAAAGTTGACATCTCTAGCTTGATTTCTGAAATTTTGAAAAAAAGAAAATTAATTGTTCAAATAATCAAATAATGTTTTTTTTTTTAATTTACTATTCTAAACAGTGACCAACTATTCAATTTCATTCAGAAAATGCGATTTTCTTTTACATTTGTCGGATAACATAATTCTTTCAATAAGTTATATTTATTTAAACAATTAAAATTTTTTTGAAAGTATTGAGGGATAATTAAATTATCCATTGGTATTCATTTGTATTAAAAAAGACATCAGAAAGTGCTGAAAATCAACAATAAGTTGTAAAAATGGAGTTTGTTTTTATTTTTGAGTCATATTTGGTGCGTTGTGTGTGTGGGGGGGGGGGGGGTAATGACCGGAGGCTAAAAATTAAAGTTATTAATATGGTTTTATTCCGTAGACATTCCTCTTCAATCCCTGAAAGATTTGGCCACCTTCGAGAAAACTCTGAAGTATCAATCCATTTTTTCGAATATCCAAAATTTGCCCATGTTAAATATGTACATGGGATGTTGAAGTATCCGGTGGCACCTGTTAATATTGTAATTTCGAAAAAAATATGGATTTTGTTTGTCCGGAAATGGAAACTTGGGGGGGGGGGTGTCTTGCCCTCTAGCTCGAAAAACGTTTTTTGGACCACCCTAAGGATCATGATCGCGTGTCAAAAAGGTTGAAGCAATTATAAACTAATTGTACTCATTTCCACTGCACCCTAAAATAAAAAATGTACAAAAGAAATTTTCAACAAGCCTTGATTTAATAGCCCTTAAATGTAATACCCTCAAAATTGAAGGTAAAATATTTTTTTTTCCTAAAAAGATATACTGATCTTAATTTTTAAAGGGCAAATAATAGCTTTTTTCAAAACATGCTTAGGATCACTAAAAAGGGCGGAAAAATCCTATCGAAACTGTAGTAAACAAAATTTTGTTATTGATCTTTAAGGGGTACAACTCGATCGGAAGAGATAGTTTCCCTCGAATAGAATCGACAAAATTTAATTTCTCGAAAACAAAAAAATCTACTTTTTGTCCGTTACAGCTTCAAAAGCGAGAATTCTAGGCTTTATTTTAAGAACAAAAAGTGGGTCAAATTAGAAAAAAATTAACAATTTTTTTTATTTTGAAAAATGGAGGTCAAATTTTAAATTGGATTTAAATTGATTATAACCATTCCATATACCGTATTAAAATATATCAAAAACATACAGGTCAAAATTGTTTTTCGCCTCTTCGCACAAAATATGAAAATTTCACTCCCCCCCCCCTTCCTACGTTGAATATTCATCCCGCTTTTACTCCGATCGATTTTTGGGTGGATGCACTTGAGAAAAAATTCCCCCTATATGTCCTGATTTGGAAAATACGTCATAAAGTTTATTTTAAAAATAATTTTTTTTAAAAGCGGTCAAAAAATTATGAAATTGTTCTATTTAAAAAGGTTTAGCAGAGAGAAGTAGAATTTCTTAATATTAAATTATTCATGATTATTATATATCTTAGAAAATCTAATTTGCTCAGAGCTTGAACATTGATCCGAACTGTCAAAATTTGTTTGAAATTTATAATTTCTGAATACTTTTGTTTTGGTCATATTTATTAAAATGTTGAACAGTAAATATTCAAATTCATTTTGTCTTGTCATCACGATTAATAAAAAATATAATATTTTCGAAAATGTTAAAAGTTATTCCCGGTTCGAATTTTATTGTTTTCTTTTAGTTCTCGGTTATTTCCCGATTAGTATATATTATACACTCTGCAAAAGCATTTAAAAACTTTAACATAGTGCAATTTTGAGCTTTTTTTTAGAGATTTAGACATTTTTTTTAATCTGTTTAGAAATTTAGAATACTTGATAAAGGGTTTCAATTTTAAATTGTTTACTGTTGAGGCTTTTAAATTAAAATTCTTAAATTACAAACACTTTATTTCAAATATTAAATTGCAACGAGTCGAAGAAAATAAGCAAACAAGTGAGCAAAAGTTTTGAAAAAGTGACGGAAATTGGTTCAAAATTTATAATACATTTTTTTCATTTTTGCCGTGTTAGGTAAAACAATTACAAAATAAAAGTACTTCACAAAAATTACGTTTTCAAATCAGAAACTCGAATTATCATTTAATTCCATTGTCTAAATGTTTCAGAATATAAAGAATGTTAAAGCCACGCATTTCAAAGTTTACAAAAAATTGCAGGTCATTTTCCCTAGTTGTTATTTCCATAAAACTTTTTAAAGTTTGTTCGCAGGATGTTAGAAAAATTTTTCTAAACTCACCAGTGGAGTTTGTTGATTATTTTTCGATGAAATCCAGATGTGATGGAACACGTGAATAGAGTCACAGGGGGTGAATTTATGATTGTTTTGGGGTGCACAGGTGCGTTTGAGAGTCACACGATTGTTCGGAATTTGGGGATTTACACGCACGAGAACGATCCGAACCGGGTCGCGCGCTTTGAAGACACTGGCTGTTTCGAAAGCAGCCGCGTCGCGACGCTCGACGTAGAGCGCGCACTCGAGACGCCGACCTCTCATAGGCTATCACCACGATGCTGCACAGCCGCTCAAATAGACTTGTCATTACACACTCCCCCTTTTCAAAGTCTCTCTCTCTCTCTCTCTCTGCCACATCAATGAACCTAATACAAAAAAGTTCTTAGAATTGACCAAGAACCGAAATTTTGAGAACGGCACTGAGAACCGAACTTTAGAGAATGGTAGCAAGGTATGTAGCTTAGTATCTCTGTTTATGAAAATTCTTTGACCGGTAATTTAGCAACATTATTATTATTATACCATTAAGCCATTTCCCTTTCGGGGTAGGCGTGACTCGCTCGGTTGGAAAATAGTAATATGGGGAAGGAGGTACAGATTTTTTAGATTGATCTAGAATTTTCGTGAATCTCAGATTTCAAGAAATATAGGATTTCATGAAATTTTCACGACATTTTATGATACTTTATGAGGGATTTCACAGTATTTCAGAAAATTTTCAAATATATTAAGATATTTCCCAATTTGCGATGATTTTAAAGTCTTTGTTGTATTTGGAATGATTTGAACGAATTTTCAAATTATTGTAGTGCTTGAAGGGACTTCGAAGAATTTTTAAAGAGTTCCGATTCCCTTTTTTCTTTGTCTTCTCCAACGATCGCACACGGTCACTTAAGAAAATACTTAAACAAATTTCCGGCGTCAGTTAAAAATATTACGTCCTAGAGAACGGTCGAATTTCTCACTTTCGAAAAGTAAAATACTAACTGCCCAGTAAACCGGTCTATTTTTGCGCGATTATTTTTCAATTATTTTTCCGTAAGCGCACTACTTAATTCCTCTCTTTTCTAAATTTCCACTCAAAAAATAAGAAGAAGCTTTGAAGACAAAGGCGGTATCCCAGTGAAATATCAACATAAGTCTACTGTTAAGGATAAATGAAATTTCAGATTATAAATTTTTTTGAAATTGAACTATTTTTTGTGTCGGGGGATGGGGGGGATACTCTTTATATGCCCTGAATTAAACTAAGTTAAAACAGTTTGTCCGTTCTATTTGGTTGAGGATTCAAAAATTGAAATTGGAAAATCTGACTCTTATTCCATAATCCGTTTTGATCTTTGTTTACTAAGATAATTATTCTAAAAAATTCGACTATTACATTTTTGTGTTTCAAGAATTATGCTTTAAATAGACGAAATAAATAAATATATATATATATACTCCCAATTTAATCGTTTAGAATTTTAATTTTTTTTCTTTTTCTTTTTGGGATCTTCTTTGTTTAAAATATATCAAGATATTTCCTAAAAAAAGGCATATGAACTCCTATCTAATATAACGCTGCTGAAGGCGGGTGACCTTCTCAGCATAAAACATTAACCAATTGCGACTCTCTCGGTTTCCATTACTTGTCCTCACCCCACCCCCCAGTAATTTAGAAACATAACTTTAAAAAGGTCAAATTGTGTAACTAACCATCACAAAAAGGCTTAAAAAAAAATATGCTTCCAAAAATCAGTTAAAAAAAAAGCATACACTCAAAAAATTCAATTTGTGTAAGGTAGTGGGGAACCATACATAACAATTTCGTGAGGCTCTTCACTTGGGGTGATCGCTAGAGAGATTGATCAGCAACCTGGGTCGGAGCAGTGTTGCGGAATAAACGTGTCATTTGAATAAATGACACGAGAATTCCAGATCAATCTAAAACATATATACCTAACACCTATATACCTATCTACTTTACACCTATATACCTATCTACTTTACACCTATATACCTATCTAACTTATACCTATATACTCTACACCAATTCACCCATATACCCAATACTATTTTCCAACCGAGCAAGTCACGCCTACCCCGAAAGGGAAATGGCTTAATGGTATAATAATAATAATAATAATAATAATAATAATAATAATAATAATAATACGGACTTCAAATAGGAGAAGTATGTTTCTAAACACCAATGCAATTGGCTCATTATAGACAGTTATACAACAAAGGAAAAGAAAGAGAGAAAAAAGAAAGAGACAACCAAATCACCTCGATCTCTTTTTCTTATTTTCTCTCCGTCTTATTTATACTACTGTGGACCAACATGTTTCAAAACCAGTTTAGGTTTCCTCGTCAGGGAAATTTTTAATAGAAAACTACTATAGCAAATATTTCTATCTTTTCTTAGAAGTCGTCCTTTTCTTGTAGTAACTTTTTCTTGTTTTTTCGATTAACTGTGCACTAAATTGATAAGACCCAACAAAAAAAATCAACTACTTTTGGTTGAAAAGTCTACTATTATATTTTGGGTTCGGAATTCACCTCGTTTGGTTAAAAATTCTAGTATTTGGTAGAAATTTTTATCATTTTGTTGAAAATGCAACTATTTTGTCAATAAGTCATGTATTTTGGTCAGAAATTTAGCTACTTGGTTAAAAGTTGTACAACTTGGTTAAAAATTAATTTTTTGTTTGAAGATTCATCTCTTTGGTTGAAAATTTAACTATTCCATCTTTTGGGTTGAACTCTTCTGTTGAAAATAAATTTTTCGTAAGATTCATAATCTTAGTTGAAAATTCCTCTTATTAGTTAAAAATGTAACTATTTTGTTGAAATTTCTTTTTTTTTTTTTTGGTTAAGAATTAATATTTGTAACTAATAATTTAACTATTCCATTTTCAGTTAAATTTTTTTTTTACTGAAAATTGATCTTTTCGAGTAAAAAATTCATATATTCTTTTTAATTTTGTCTTTTTTAGTCGAAAATTAATCTTTTTGATTGAAAACTCATCCTTGTTTTTATTAAAAATGCAACTGCTTGTTTATGAATTAATCTGGTTTGGTTGACGGTGCAACAGTTAGGTTGAAAATTAGATTTAAAATTAAATTTAACTATTTGGTTAAAAATTAAAGTATTTTTATGAAAATGTAACTTTTGGGTTGAAATCTTCTGTTGAAAATAAATTTTTCGTAAGATTCATCACCATAGTTGAAAATTCCTCTTATTAGTTAAAAATGTAACTATTTGGTTGAAAATTCGTTTCTTTTTATTAGCTAAGAATTAATTTTTGTAAATAATAATGTAACTATTCCATTTTTAGTTAAAAATTTGTATTTTTTCACTGAAAATTGATCTTTTCTAGTTGAAAATTCATATATTTTTAAAAAATTCGTCTTTTTTGGTCGAAAATTAATCTTCTTGGTTGAAAACTCATCCTT
>CAKNYM010051951.1:163927-184339 GCA_932195095.1 Andricus curvator
AAAATTAGGTTTAAAATGAACTTTTTGGTTAAAAATTAAAGTATTTTCATGAAAATGTAACTTTTGGGTTGAAATCTTCTGTTGAAAATAATTTTTTCGTAAGATTCATCATCTTAGTTGAAAACTCCTCTTATTAGTTAAAAATATAACTATTTGGTTGAAAATTCGTATCTTTTTTTGGTTAAGAATTAATTTTTGTAAATAATAATGTAACTATTCCATTTTTAGTTTAAAATTTATATTTTTTAAATGAAAATTGATCTTTTCTAGTTGAAAATTCATATATTTTTTTAAAATTCGTCTTTTTTGGTCGAAAATAAATCTTCTTGGTTGAAAACTCATCCTTTTTTATTAAAAATGCAACTATTTGGTTCAAAATTATCTGGTTTGGTTGAACGGTGCAACAGTTAGATTGAAAATTAGGTTTAAAATGAACTTTTTGGTTAAAAATTAAAGTATTTTTATGAAGATGTAACTTTTTGGTAAAAAATGAACATTTTTGTTGAAAACTCATATTTTCGGGTTATTAATTTAACCGTTTGGTAGATAATTTGTCCTTTTGGCTTTAATATTCAACAATTTTGTTAAAAATTGATTTATTTTGTTGAAAATTCAACTAATTGTTTGAAAGTTGAACTTTTTTTTTAATAAAGAAGTTTCAATGTTTTGATTAGATTGTTTGGATTTGATTTGGTTGGCTATGAAAAATATGAACTAAAAAATTGTTAAAAGTTCATATTTTTTCAAGATTTATCTCTTTTATTTAAAATTGAACTTTTAGTCGAAAATTCATCTCTTTGGTCGAAAATGTGACTATTTTGTTTAAAATTCGTTTTTTTGTTGTTGTTGAGAATTAATTGCTTTAACTAGCAATGTACCTATTCCATTTTTGGTTAAGAATTGATTGTCTTTTTTTATCGAAAATTCAACGATTTTGTAGATAATTCGTCCTTTAGGCTTTAAGTTCAACAGTTTTGTTGAAAATTGATGTATTTTCTTGAAAATTGTTTTTTTTTTTTTGGTAGAAAATTAATGTTCTTGATAGAAAATTTATATTTTTGGTTTAAAACTTAACATTTTTTAAAATTCACTTCTTAGATTTAAAATTGAACTTTTTTATTAAAATGTTTTTTTTGTTGTAAAATTTTTTTTATTTGAAATTTGCACTATTCCATTTTTGGTTAGAAATTTATCCTTTATAAATTGAAAATTCAACTATTTGGTAGAAAATTCATGCATTATGTTAAAAATTTGTCTTTTCGTTTAGATAATTAATATTTTTTGTTGAAAAATCAACATATATTTCGACTTGAAATCTTAGGAATTTAAAGATTTTAATATGGCATTCAATACGGTATTTACATTAATTTTATTTGGGAGAATTTATTCCTCCATCATTACCTTATTTTCGTAAAAATCACCCTTTTTCCTATGTTTTGATAGAATTTTGGTCAATTTTAATTTCTGGGGGAGACGAAACTGGTAAGACAAAACTACGCTTGTCAACGAGGGGCGGGGTGGGTGTCAAAAATAACCTAAATTAGTAACGTAATTTATGAGCGATCCCTTAATATCAATTAGAACTGTATATATTACACTGACATGAAACTTGGATTTAAGAAGTCCGGATTAACGAAGTTCCGAGAATTGATGTCCTCGGCAGTTTCATGATGAGGGGATCCGTGTGACCGAGAGCGAGGTGGTGCTCAATCATGCGTGACAGATAGCATGAGGGCTGTACCCTCAGCGCGTTAGTTGCGTCAGCTGTTTGCATGAGTCCAAATCAAACAGAAATAGTACAGACGAGCCTGACTGTTTACATTCGGATTGTCTGGATTTATTTTGAAGGCCACTTCAAGCCATGCCCGAAACAGGTCTTAAATCCAAGTTCCAGTGTAATTTGAAGTTTCTTATTAAGATGCTCTTTACATTTTCTGGTATATATGTTGATCTCTAATATTTTTGAAATATTTTATGCATATTCACAATTGTTTAAATTAACAATCACCAGAATTTTGGAGATACTATTTCTTATAAAAATGTAATAGAAATATCAAAAGCTTTATTATATTCTGAAAGATCCTTTTTTAAATTAAATGCATTCTCACCCTCTCTTTTTATGTGCAACATTTCCATGAATTCGCTCTTTCTTTGGTTTCTTTCATTATATAAAACTTGCACGTCATCCCAATCAATGACATGCCCATGTGTGATTGATTCTATGTCCGGAAAGAAAACTACGGTATGTGACATTTCTATTAAAATTATTCCTATGTTCATCTCTTTTTATCGTTAGGCGTCTTCTTGTTTGACCTATATATGTTGCATTAGTAATCCTACATTTTATATTATAAATTACGTTCTTTTCATCCTTTTTCATGTGTGTCTTTTCCCAGTTTAATGGTTTTATTACTTTTGAATGGAATTCTATACATTGTTTGTAAACGCACTTTACCTAGCAATGATCGCAATTCCTTTGAAATTTTTACAAAATAAGGTAAAACAACCATGTTGAATCTATTAAAATCTGTCGCCTCTTTGCAGTTATGATTATTGTCTTTTCAATTTATCTGATAAATCCTGTTGTTTACATGCTTTTTATTAAAAAGGATAGATAGTGGTTCAATAAAAGAATCCGTTTTCACAATTCTATATTCTTTTTATGAAAGTTTTGATGTGACAATTTTATAGCTCTGTCAATCATATTTTTTACAATCTCCATATTATTTTGTATAGGATGATTCGAAAGAAAACTCAAAGTACGTCCTAAAAAAGATGGTTTTCGGTACGAATCAGTTATAATATTACCCTCATTCGTTTTAATTTCCAAAATGGTTTCATAACACGAATTATCAGAAATAACTAGTTTCTGTTAATTATAGTTACATTTTTTGATAATGATAGTGGTAACGAAGTTAATTGTTTAAATACGTAATAAATGACTAACTGCTAGTTACACTTTGTTCAGTAACAGCAACTATAAAAATCATTACTTTTTTACTTACTTTCGAAATGCAGCTCATCCCTTACGAAAAAATATTATAGGAAATTCAGTATAAGGTGGTCCAAATTTTTTTTCTTCGACTTTTCATGCAAATCGCGCCCAAATTCGTTTGAATACACGAAAAAATAAATGTGTTTCTTTTGAAATTAGCCATCGAAAATGAATCTTTTTTTTTAAATATCACCATCATAAGTCTGTTTTGTAGGGCCCCAAAAAAACCTACATATAAGTGAAAAATTGGTTTTTGCGAGTTCTTGACGCCAATTATTATTTTTTTGATGTTTCTTTGAGTTCATTTGAATCAAATTATTTATAAATAATTTTCAAGACCATTTATTATTATTCATAAAAACATTCGTTTAGGATAATGCTATAAAGTTGCGGTTTTTTCTAAAATTTTACACTTTTTGTCCGTCCATCAACTAGACTGTGGTGATAAATAATAAAAGTTAGCAAACATAATTGTTTAAACAATTTATTATTGTTTATAACTATACGCTATTATAGAAATGCTTGAAAGTTGCGCTTCCTTCTGAAATATTCAGAAATATTCAGCTTTCAGTAACTACTTCAAGGAAATTTTACATTCAATATGATCCATGAAGAAAACATCTGTTTTATTGCAGAAAAATATATTCACAAAAAAGAAAGACATTGTTTAAAAAATGATTTTCTCTAATGTTTACTCATTATTTTTAAATAACTCTGAAGCCAAAGCAAAACTAAAATTTTCAACAAAAAAAACGCAACTTTCTAGGATCATTCAAAAAGAATATTATTAAAATTAATAATGAAATGCTTAAACAATTATGCTTGTTAACTTGAATTAATGATTACCTCACGCTAATTGAAGAGTGGACAAAAAGCTGAGAATTCTATAAAAAACTGCAACTTTCTAGCATTATTCTAAGAGAATATTTTTGTCAATAATGATAAATGGTACACTAGGGTGGCCTTTATTTTTCACTTTCCGAATTTCTCTGCTCTCAACCCCCAGTTTTGTTCAAATGACCAAAAAAAATCTCCTCAAAATTTGAGCAAAATCGGTTAATATTTATGGGTGCCGGAAAGACCATGAAGTTTCCCATTGATTTAACATGGGAAAAAGTCAGCTTATTGTAAATCTAATATTCTAACGCGATAATATATTACAAGTAATTCCGTGTTTCAGTATATTGTTCAAAATTCGTCAAAGAATAAGAATCAATCATAAATTTTGAGGTTGAATAATTGTAATTCACTCTTATGGGTCCCCAAAGAAAACCCCATAAGTGACAAATTTGAATTTTACGTAATATTGCGGTTTATTGACGCTTTTTAAAAGTTAAAAAAAAAGTATTAAACGGCAATTTAAGAATAAGCAGTTAACTAATATTCAATTGTTTAAACAATTTTAATTTGTTTAATGATTTTTTTGTTTTTTAACTTTTAAAAGGCGTCAATAAACCGCAATATTACGTAAAATTCAAATTTGTCACTTATGGGATTTTCTTTGGGGACCCATAAGAGTGGCATAAAATTATTCAACCTCAAAATTTATGATTGATTCTTATTCTCTGACGAATTCTGAACAATATACTGGAACACGGAATTATTTGTAACATATCATCGCGTTTAAATATTAGATTTACAAAAAGCTGACTTTTTCCCATGTTAAATCAATGGGAAACTTCATGGTCTTTTCGGCACCCCTAAATATTAACCGATTTTGCTCAAATTTGGAGGAGATTTTTTCGGGGCATTCGAACAAAACTGGGGGGTGAGAGCAGAGAAATTCGAAAAAAAAAATCCACCAAGTACAAAATAAGAACCACCCTCATGGTACACACAATTATTTCTGTTGAATCCAATTGATTATTGTCCCACTTTAACTGAAGAGGTGAAAATAAATATTAAAATTAGGAAAAAACCGCGACTTTTTAGCCCTATTGTAAGAGAAAATTGCTAAAAACAATAATAAATTGTTTAAAAAAATTATTTAGACATCTAATTATTAATATAAAGTAATACTTTAGGTATGAGAAAAAAATCCTAATTAGCGCCAAAAACTCGCAAAAACCAATTTTTCAGTTATGGGGTTTTTTGGGACCTTATAAAATAGATCCCAGGGGGGGGTGATATTTACAAAATAATTATTTATTTTTATTCTATAGCTAATTATGAAGAGAAATGTTGAGTTTCAACCCGATTCACCTAATATTGACGATTCTGAGTAAAATGTACAAAAACGTCTTTTTTCTCATGGGAAATATGTACCTATTAAACTTAATGGGGCTTGCGGAACCTCTAAATATCATTTTTTAACGCATTTATTTTCTTGTGGATTCGAGAAAATTTCATGGCGATATGCATGATTTTCCTATAATGAATTTCTTATCCTTTTTTCGCGATTCTACGAAAGTCATCATAGAAAATCAGTATAGAACTAAATAATGTTAAAATATTGAAAGAATTTATGCAAAAACTAGAGAAACTACAAACGAATATGTGTCTATTTATTTAACAAAGGATTTGAAATTATTTCAAAAAATTTTACAGGATTCTGAAAGACTTAAAAGATTTCAAATAAGAAAGTGTCTGCACGTACCGAAAAAATCTGGCTAATTGTACCGAAATTTCGGTACGTATAAATAAAACAACGGATTTCAACAATTTCAAGATTTTAAAGAATTTCAATACATTTTTTTATGATTTCGAAAGATTTTAAGGGATTTCTATATCAATATAACTAAATTCTAGAAAATAAAATTTGAAAGGATCCCTAGCAATTCCAAAGATTTCGATATTTCAAGGAATTTCACAAGATTTAAATGAACTTAATAGAATCTCAAAAGATTTCAAAGATTCCCAGGGATTTACACGGGCTTTTAGAGGACTTAATTAAGTTTAATTTAGATTATATTCAAAAGCTTTCAAATGATTTTTACTAATTTTATTGATTTACGATTTCTAAAGATTCCAAAGAATTTTACAAGATTTAAGGGGTTTTACAGAACCTCGAAGTATTTCGAAAATTGTAGGTGATTTTACAAAATAATGAATAGATTCAAACGGATTTATAAATAATTTTGAGGATTAAATTAAATTTATTTTATTTTCAAGGTATTTTAAATGATTTCAACTAATTTCTAGAGAGCTTTAGGGAATAAATAAAATTTTATTTCCAGGAATTTCGAAGATATTTTTAGAATTTTCGAAGATTTTAATGGATTTTTACTTGACTAAATTCTAGATAATAATAATTCAAATGAGTTCTAGCGATTACAAATATTTCAACAAATTTTGAGGTATTTCAAGGAATTTCACAAGATTAAACGAATTGTATTGAATCTTCATGGATTTTAAGGAATTTTAAAGATTTCTAGGGATTTGAACGGTTTTTTTAGAACACTTTAATGCACTATTTTAATTTAATTTATAATCAAGAGATTTCAAATGATTTCTACTTATTTTAATTGATTTTTACGATTTCCCAAGATTTCAGGAAATTGTAAGGTATTTCAACTAATTTGAAGAGAACTTTAGGGAATAAATTAAATTTTATTCGAAGAAGTTTTTATATGGATTACAACAATTATATGAGATATGAAGGAATTAAAAAAATTTCAAAGGATTCTAAAGATTTTTAATGTTATTTTATAAGATGATAAAAATTTTCAAGCTATTTGAAATATTTCAAGCGATTTCTAAGAATTTTGAAAGATTTCTAAAAAGTTCGATAAATTTTACATGATTAAAGGAATCCATTGGAACTCCAAGTATTTTGGAGATTTTTGTAGATTTCACAAATTTGAAGGGATTTCAAATGTGATTTATTTTATTTTCAAGGGATTTTTAATGATTTCAACTAATTTCTAGAGAACATTAGGGAATAAATTAAATTTTATTTTAATGAATTTCTATGTATTTCAACAGTTTCAAGACTAATTTTAATTTAATTATTATTCAAGGGATTTTAAAGTTGAATTTTGAACAAAAAAATAAAATTTTCAAGCGAATATTAGAATTTTTTACCAAAAGAGATGAATTCTGAACCAAAAATATATTAGTAGACTTTTCTGCCAAAAAAGAAGACTAATAATGCAATAACACTATTTGAAAAATGTTCAATGCAAACAGACAATTTTTTTAGAAGAAACTTGAATTTTCAACCTTAATGGGTGAATTTTTAACAAAAAAGTTAATTTTTAACCAAGAAAGATTACTTTTCAACCAAAAAAGATGAAACTTTAATGCCAAAGGGCGAATTTGCTATTCATAATGACGAATTTTCATCAAAACAGTTTAATTTTCGATAAAAATAGATGACTTTTCTATAAAATAGTTTGAATTTCTAGAAGAGAATTAAATATTCAACCAAATAGTAGAATGTTAAACCAAAATAGATGAATTCTGATCGAAAAACGTGATAGTAGACTTTCCAACTAAAAACACTCTTTCAAAGTCTTTTAAGCTTGAAACATGCTCGAAAATATGAAAATTCTTTTATTTTATTTTTTTTTCCAGGTTTCTTGATGGATTTTGAAAGATGTAAATCACCTTCTCGCCGAAAAGATTCAGTCTTAGAAGAGAATATAAAGACTAAAAGAGAAACAGAATAGAAAAAAGAAAGAAAAAAGAAAAAAAAGAAAAATGAAAAAAAGACTATTAATTATTATTGTTTACTTGAATATAACCGTGAGGTGTATTTTAACGTTTAAAGATTTGCTTAAATTCTAGGGCAAAGGGAATTTTCATAATAATTTTTTCATTAAATATGAAGTATTATTAGTTATATAATGCCAAATATTATCACGTTATCGTTGATGTTAGAAAACAAGAATATAAACAATTACAAACAAGACTACAACTTTGAAGAAAAAGAGACGAAATTTCAACAAGGCAGTCAAATTTTTAACCAAATAGTTGAATTCTCAAACGAAATATACTAGTTTTTCAGAATACAGTTGAATTTAAAAAAAAGTTAATTTTCAATCCAAAATGACGAATTTTCAACAAAAAAGTTGAATTTTTGACCAAAAAAGATTACTTTTTATACAAATAGCTGAATTTTCAATAAAATAATTAAGTTTTCAACCGCATCGTAGAATTTCTAACTAAAAGAGATCAATTCTAAACCAAAATATATTATGAGATTTTTCTACCAAAAAAGAAGACTAATAGTACAATAACACTATTTGAAAAATTTTCAAGCCAAAAAGACGATTTTTGTAGAACAAATTTGAATTTTCAACCTGAAAAGATTAATTTTTAACAAAAAAGTTCATTCTTAACCAAAAAAGATGACTTTTCAACTAAAAAAGATGAATTTTTAATCCAAAAGGACGAATTTTCTACCAAAAAGACAAATATTGAACAAAACAGTTTAACCTTCAAGCCCAAAAGACGAATTTGTCAGAATACAGTCGAATTTTCAACAAAAAAGTTTATTTTCATCCAAGAAAGATATAGTTTCAAAATCAAGAAAGATGAGTTTTTTTATCAAAAAAGATGAATTTTCAATCTAAAAGGACGAATTTTCTATCCATAAAGACGAATGTTCATCAGAACAATTTAATTTTCGATAAAAATAGATGACTTTTTAACAAAATAGTTAAAATTTCCACAAGAGAATGAAATTTTCAACCGAATAGTATAATTTTAAACCAAAAGAAAGGAATTCTGATCGAAAAACATGATAGTAGTCTTTCCAATCAAAAATACTTTTTCAAAGTCTTTTAAGCTTGAAACGTGCTCACAAATATGAAAATTCTATTATTTTATTTTTTTGTCCAGGTGTCTTGATGGATTTTGAAATATGTAAATCACCTTCTAGCTGAAACGATTAAGTCTTGCATAATATTAGGATTATGTATATAATGCCAAATATTATCAAGTTATCATTGATGCTGAAAAAAAAGATTACAAACATCCGGAAGCATCTTTGATAAAACGTTAAAAATACACGTCTCTTTATCAACCTTCCATTCAATTGCGGTACGTTGCTTTCTCATTCTTTGATGATATAGTGCTTATTAATCAACCAACACTATACGAAACTTTGCAAAGAAACAGATCCTAAAAGAAAATGACCCTGCTGAGTCAAACTCATCACAAGCAAATTATCTAGTTAGAAAAAAATTTGTCCCTGAATGAAACAATGCAAAAAGATTTAAACAATAAAGAGAAGCAGTTCAACGTTTTTACTTTGGCCTTTTGAAAAAAAGGCACGTGCTGAGGAACATATAATTCACTGTCTGTGAATGAGGCTGAGAAATGTTTCTTACTACGTCACTTGAACTACGATTAGATAGAAAATATCATCTTTGGCGGTTTCTTTTTTCCATAATGGATTTTCATTCACATGTTTGAAAGATAGTATTAATTTCAAAAAGAACAAAATTCGACTCTTTATTTTTTATGATAATAAACTCAAATGTTCAAGTACCTCTTGCAAAATATTAAAGAATTGACCTTCAATATTGATGGAGAGAATTAATAATGATTCAAATCAGAGAAATCCTTCTTTCGTAAAAAGACTTTGTCATTTTGACCTTCCTTAATATTTGAAAGGTGGCAGTACATAACTATAGACAACCAACGCAGAATCATAATTTTTCAGGAGAGCGAATAAATAATCTGCAAAATCTAAATCAGCATTTAAGAATAAAAGAAAAGTCTACTCCAGAGCTAAACTGTTGCTGAATTAAAGCCAGACAAGTTTGATTAGAAAAAACTATCCAGTTTCGAGGAAACAGATGTGGAAGTTGACAATCTTGAAGTGTCGCTCACCTAAGGACTCGATATCACAGTATGACAGACGTGTTTTTGCTGAAATGCCAATCAAAATAAGACATTCCTTTTTTTTCAATAAACGATAATAATTTTAAGAAATACCTATGCTCACATAAAAGAAAAACTTATTACTACGTCAAATTTGTAACTAGAATTTAAATTGAAATATTTTGTTTTATTGCTACACTAGAAAATGTGAAATTAAGCAAAATAATCCTTTCAACACAACGCGTATTTCATTTTTGAAGCATTTTTTATGCAATGAGCCAATTTTCAGAAAAAGGCTGATAACCTAATTCTGTACTGTCACCCTTCATTTAAGAATTCCGTTTAATATAATTTTTAACTCTGTTCTTACTTAAATGAAACTATCAATTTTCTGTAATTAATATTTCATGAGGCCTGAATTTAAAAAAGTAATTTCTTGGGATCATCTCAAACGAGAAAACTATTTTAATCTATCAACGTTTCTCTTAAATTCTGTATCACTTCATATTATGTTCAAAAAGAAATTAAGAAATATCTAGCTTGAAATGGGATTGTAAACGAGATGAAATAAAAGTCACCTTTCCTTATCCTGAAGGCAGAAAATTGCATTTCCCGCCTGTTTTCGCTGGAAGAAATAAAGAAAGGTTAACATGTTTAAATTCAAAATCGAATTAATATTCTTCCATCTTTTAAAATTAGAAAAATTAAAAAAAAAAATTTAACTGAAAAATAAAAAAGCTAGTTTAAACCATTCATATATATTATCAGTTTGTAAATACATGATAAGGAAGAATTTCATTGACGTAATGCAATATTGATATAACGTTTTCTTTAGCAATTGTTATCTCGATTGTAGTAAACTCACATTCTCTTGCATATGCAGTGATAATATAATTTAAAAATAGTTTATTACCTTTTGAAATTTGACTGAGCTGAAACGCATTCTGTCATATCGAGTGACCTGTGCATCGATATGCGACATCTGCTGTCAAAAATATCCATACTCTGAGATTAAATGCAAAAATAATTTAAGCCAACTCGATATGAGAAAAGTTCCCAGATTGTTCTTCTCACTTGAACTCATTTTCATTCGCATCAAACATCAAATTATCCTCTCTCATTTCCCTTTTTCCAATTCTCCCAATGTGCAAATAACGCAAATTATAATATTTCTCATACATAATAATTTATTTTATTTTCTCATGAATGTTTTTCTGAAACTTTCATTATTGTCTTTTATAATTTGAATTTAATTTGAAAATAAATCAAATTAGTTCTAAAGTTTTCAATTCATTTAATTAAAATATGTTAAATGTATAATTACACATATTTAAAATATATGTACATTAGGGTTGTCCACAGTTATACCTGTTGAAATTATATTTTTTATTCTTGATGATAAATAGCCCCCCTTCCCATTTTTGTTGTTTTCCGGACAAGGAAGTTCACTATTTTTTGTTCAAATCGGTGAAAATTAACACGTGCCACCGGGCTTTTGAAATTTCCGTGGGATTTTAAATGGGAAGAGCCCAGATTTTTACAAAATGGAAAAAAGAAGTACTTGTTATCACTTTTTTGTAAATTAAAGTTTAGACTCTTCATGAGGAATGTTTAGGGAATAATTTCCGCATAATGACTTTTTATTTTGTCTACCCCTTTCCCCTCCCAAAAACATTGTATTGTGCCCGGAAAATGCCGCGAAAAATTTCAAAGTTGCAGATTTAAGTCAAATTCATGTAAAGCAGGTATTTTTTTGCATTTTTTTCAAAATGAACCAATCTTCTTCTATATAAGTAACAAGTTTTCAAGTAATTTTAAACTAATTTGAAATTGCATGAACATTATTTTTCTTGTAAATAGTGAAAAGTTATTATTCGGTATAAATGATACAGTTTATGAATGTCAAGACTAATATTTCTTCTTTAACATATTTAGAGATTATTCAAACAATTTTCATGTGTTTAACCAATGTTTTCACCTGTAAATCGTGAAGGTCAGTATTTTCCAAACATTAGTAACAAAATGTGCGAATTTAAAAAAATAAATTTTTACGAATATTTGGCAATTCAAACAGTTTTCATGTGATTAAACAATTTTTCCCCCTCTAAATCGTGAAAAGTTCTTACTTTCTTAGATTAATGACGCAACTAATAAATGTTAAGAGTGATATTTTTTGTAAAAGAGTTTTTAATTATTTAAACAATTAATATCACTTGCTCATTTTCATAGGAATGATGGAGAAACTTCTAGGTTTTTCGGATCTCTTATACTGTGTGCTTATCATTCAGTATTTTCTTATCTCAACGTGGTTGAGCTGAAAAAAGAACTATCCAGAACGTAACTGAAAAAACCGTCAAGAAATGTTTGTTATTTAAACAATTAGCGTATGAGTTGTAAGATAAGAAAATACTGAATAATAAACGACATAGTGTAACGAATCCGAAAAAACTAGTTTTTTCTCCACCTTTCCTACGAAAAGGCAAAAGTAAATGATCATTAATTGTTTCAATAATTGCAAAATATCTTTTACAAAAAACAATACTCTCAACATTTATTAAATGTGTAATTTTTTTTTCTAAAACTGGGCTTTTCCCACTTAAAAGCCCATGTTAATTTCAAGGTGGTGTCTACACTGCCGGCGCCGGCAACGAACAATCTTGCCGCCGCCGCGCCGGCAAGGAAGTTGTTTGCCGACTGTTTTTCACGAAAACCGAAATACGAAATAAAAGAGAATTACGTATATATAGTCATGCAAATACCTGAAAATAAAATTTTCAAGGGCAAAACTGATAAAAATCATGTTTTTAAGAAGAAAAATAAACTGTTAGTATTTTTTTTTTCATGAAAATACGGTGAGCGGAGACCAAGTATTTTCGGTGTGAATCGGAACTGCGTCATACAAATATTTTTATTTTTTTTTTAATTTAGTTTGACCAACGTTATTTCCGTGACCAGTCACAGGGGTGCCTTCCCGCCCCCAGGAGACGTTGGAAAGGGGTAGGAGTTTAACCAACCTTATACATAGAATATACATTAGGGTGGGTCGAAAATAAATACTTTTTGAATTCGAAATCGCTACAACGCGGAAAAGTAGCGTATTGGGGTCCTAAAAAACTATAATTAATTTGGAATCGATCGGCATGCAGTTTGATTACCCGCGCTCGAAAAAAAGGTTTCAAAAATTTCTTGTTTGCAGAGTTTTAAAATTTTATTGAATTTCAATTTTTTTACATACCTGGAGGTCAAAAAAGTCTTCTCAATTTTTTTCGGATTTTAATCTATCATTTTCTGAGAGAAAATTTCTATTTAATTTACCATTGTTTTCGAAAATTTGGTTTAACACGTTTGCAAATAGGAGGAGAATTATTTGAGGTACATGAAAACTTTTTAGTGACAAAAATGCATTAGAAAAAAAATCCCCGAAACCCAGGAATCGATATTGGCAATATAGTGAATTTTTGAAATTTTGATTTTGGTATTTTGTGAACTTATCTTCATAACTTGTAGTTTAAACATTTTTGTGGGCATGTGTGGGGTTTTTAAACATAGAAATACGCTAGAAAAGAAATCCACAAGACGCAGGAATCGAAATTGGCAATACAGCGAATTTTTGAAATTTTGATTTTGGTATTTTGTGAACTTATCTTCATAACTGATAGCTTAAACAGCTTTGTGAGCATGTTTGGGTTTTTTAAACATAGAAATACACTAGAAAAAAAATCGACAAGGCCCAGGAATCGAAATTGGAATGACAGCGCATTTTCTTATTTCGACATTTGGTATCAAACAGAATTAAGTTTTTTATTTATAAGTTTAACATTTTTTTAAATTGCATGAAAAAAGAAAAAATTGGGTGAAATTGCGTGCACAAAGAACAATACCTTCTTTCAGTTCGAAAAAGAATTGCATCTAAGGAAATCAGGTTCACAGGTAACTTTTTAAATTCAATAAACACCGATTCAGCATTTTTAAAAGTTGCTGTTTTTAATTAAGATTCCTGGATCCTGTCGACTTTTTTTCTAATGTGTTTCTAGGCTTAAAAATTCCACACAAGCTCGAACAATGTTAAACTTATAAATAAAAAAAAATTAATTCTGTTAGATACAAAATTCCGAAATAAGAAAATTTGCTGTTATTCCAATTTCGATTCGAGTTTGAGTTTCAGTAATCGAAAATGGATAGAATTGTACATGCTGATTACAGATCATTCGTTCTCAGCTTACTTGCCCCGTTTTTATTTTGAAGATTTTCAATTACAAATATTGAACATAACCTCAACTTGACTGAATGTATCATCTGATCGATATTTCATACCCTTTATCTGTTTTGCGTTTATGTATGAAAATTCAAGTTTAATTTTAAATTTACAAATAAGTTATCAATTATTCCTTAAATGATCAAAAATAAGTAAACTCCTTAATTATTTACAGCCGTTATTTGACATAATCATCATTTAATTTTTTTGGATATTTCAGTTGAACATTTTGGATGTTACAGAGTAACATCACACTTTTTAATATCTACAGATACTAACTTTGAACATCTAGATTGCTGTCCTATAGTTAAACATAAAATATGTTAACCCTAAACATCTAGATGTTACGTTTAAACATCCATTTTTCTCCGTGCATACATGTTTTATACTTCTGAAAGTCAATGATTGATCAATCCCATACTTATAATTTTTACCCGGGTACCAAAATCAAAATTTTAAAAATTTGTTGTATTGCCAATTTCAATTCCTGGGTCTTGGGGATTTTTTTTCTAACACATTTTTGTCACTGAAAAGTTTTTATGTACCTCAAATAATTCTCCTCCTATTTGCAAACGTGTTAAACAAAATTTCCGAAAACAATGGTAAATTAAATAGGAATTATCTCTCAGAAAATGATAGATTAAAATCCGAAAAAAATTGAGAAGACTTTTTTTACCTCCAGGTATATAAAAAAAATTGAAACTCAATACAATTTTAAAACTCTGCAAAGAAGAAATTTTTGAAACCTTTTTCTTTGAGCTCGGGTAACCACGCTGCATGTCGATTGATTTCAAATTAATTATACTTTTTTAGGACCCCAATACGCTACTTTTTCGCGTTCTAGCAATTTTCAATTCCAAAAGTATTTATTTTCGACCCACCCTAATATACATATACATAGAACGTTCCACCCAAAGCGTCAAAAGCCGAAAACTAACAAAATGACTTTTAAATTACATGGACTTACTCTAAAATGCGTGACAGTCTCTTCCGTATGCTTTAAATATGATTTTTACCGGTACGGATAGTGCGTTTACACTTCACAAAAACACGTATTTTTTAAAAGTTTTAACATTGGAAATTATATTTGCAGGTATTTTCATGTCCATTTTTGTAATCAGCGCATCAAAATACACCAGTGTGCAAGGTTTTAAAAAATGTTGTCAACATAACATTTTTCTTTCTAAAAACGTTGTTTTTTTAAGTTTTGACCTTAAAAAATTTTTTTTTGCAATTTTCATAGCCATGTTTGTAATCAGTGCATAAAAATACATCGCTATACGCTTTCGGAACGTCACACTCGGGAGGAAAAAAACAGCCGGCGCCGGGAAACAAGTTCCTTGCCGGTGCCGGCAGACTAGCCACTACGTAATTTCAAAATCCCGGGGGCCCGGATTACAGTTGGCCGATTTAAAAAAAATCAGGAATTTATTTTTTTTTTGTAAAACGAACAAATTGGGGGGGGGGGCGGCCCCCCCAAAAATTGAAAGTCGATTTTTTTTACCACCCTAGTGTACATTATCTACATTTTTTAAATTAGAGAATTTTAAATTAGATTAAAATCCAATTCAAAATCCTATTCAACGTCCAATACTCAAGTTAATGTATAGAATTCCTGAAAATAAAAACAAGAATCCAACGACAAAATTTATAAAACCACCATAGTGATTGTAATTAACCATTGTAATTGAAAACAAAAACTTTTTCTTAAAAAAAAAAAATTCTTTTTTCTTTGGACAAAAATAAAAAAGAGGAAAGAAAAATGAGAAGGCAACCAACCAAATCCCCATCCTTCTCTTTTTTTATTTCTTTCGTCTTTTTTATTTTTATAAATTGGATTGTCGTTGGATTCTTGTTTTTATTTTCAGGAATTCTATACATTATCTACATTTTTCTTCAAAGAAAAAGAAAATTTTGAGATTTGAACGATACGATTTTTAAGAAATAATAAAAAGTTACTAATATTTATCATAACTTTATTATTATTTTATATAACATGAAATAAAACAAAGGGTATTAGATTATGTATGATTAGACTTTTATGCTTCTATGAGAGAGCTATACATATTTAAATCATTAAAAAATGACCAATAAAACAATTTTAGAATTCAAAATTTAATAATTTGAGGTAATTGTCTAGAATTTCGGTTATTTGATATTTTGATTTTCACTCAGGTTATTTTTTAAATATCTTTATTTTTACCCCGAAGAAAAAATCTAAAGGAGGGTTATCGAGAAAGTAGATTATTTTTACCAAAACTCTAAAAGCATGAAGAAAAAAACCGTTATAAGGTCCCAGTAATCGGGACGGTCCCAGTAATCGTGAGTTTTGAGGTGTAAACGCCAGAAGTAAGTACTTCCCACATAAAAATACAATCCTAAAATATTTTTAAGTAAGTTTGAACAGTGCTTGTTGTGGAAACAAAATTAGTTTATTTTTTATACAAATAGTGCACATGGGTAAAAAAATTAATTTGTATTGCCGGTAGCGATGAATCACGAAACGTGGAAAATAGCTTAACATTTCGGGTAGGAAAGGCGTTTCTTTGCTTAAGCTTTTAATATGTCAAGAACTTACTTGATCGGGGCAAAAATTATTTTTTTGTAATAAAAAATAATTTTTGTTTCATAAAATTAAGTAAAATCTTCATTTAGTACCTTCTCGTTCGAGAAATTTCGGTCACGATTATGGGGACGTTTCAAAAGCATAGTTTCTCGAGTAATCGTGACCGGTCAAGAAGACTAGAACGACTCTGTTAAAATTTTATTTCCATATTTCATTACAAATGATACTTTAAATAATTTCAAAAAGGCGTGAAATGAAATCGGTGAAATGACTTGTTACTGTGAGCAGTAATCGTAATATAAATTAGTGCTTAAAACTGAAAAAGGTGATGTAAAATATTGGCATGACTTTAGTGATTTCATTATCAATTTTTTAGGTTATTATCATTTTTCAGTGAAGTTAATATTTATTGAGTAGTTTTTCATTAGCTAACATTAATCTATACTGCATAATATAAAGAAAAATGTGTAGTAGTAGTATACCATTAAGCCATTTCCCTTTCAGGGTAGGCGTGACACTACCCAATTCGGGTAGTGTTTCTAGGTGGATAGTTTTTCTGTAGTTATAAATAACAACAAGTTTGGGCTCACCACACCCATAATATGCCAACAGCACACAGTATTCTCGAATGGTCACCCATCTAAGTACTAACCGCGCCCAACGCTGCTTAACTTCAGTGATCTGACGAGAACTTTTTTTTTTAACAATATATATTTAATTATCAAGTATTTTACAAAATATATTTACAGACGTATATATTCTTTTGTACATTCATTTTGCTTAAGTGTAGTACCTGCTAACATTAAGAGAAGCTTAACCTACTTATAAACTAATTAGAACACATTTTCTTGTATATACTCATATTTGGTGGATATAATTTTACATTGTCGTTCTAATGCATAGTGCATGACAGTCATTGATAGTTTGTATATTTGCTTCTGCATGCAAGTCTGTGATTCTACTATATCTACTTGCGCTTAGTATTAATCTTAGGCACTTGTTTTGGAAGATTTGTAACGGTTTTAAATTAGTTTTCGCAGCGCTACACCATACTGGTGCTCCGTAAACCAAAATTGGTCTAAGTATCATTTTGTATATTAGATTTTTATTTTTTCTCGATAACTTAGAGTTTTTTGCCATCAATCGATAGAGTTTGTTTTGTACTGAGTAGACTTTCTTAATGCTTTGTTTGATGTGGGCTTTAAAAGTTAGTTTTGAGTCTAAGAATGTACCTAAGTATTTTACACAGGTAATTGGTCTTATAGGATGCCCATATACTGTGACGGGTTGAAATATTTTTAGGTTGGCTGTTTTTTTAGAAAATACAATTAATTCTGTTTTTGTAGCATTTAAGGAGATTTTCCAATCACGATAGAACTTTTCAAGCTTATAGAGATGTATTTGTATTTGTTTTGCGGCTACAATTGCACTAAATGAATGAGAATAAATTGCCGTGTCATCTGCGAAGAGGGACATTTTTGTTTTTTCAAATTTAGGTATATCGTTTAGATTGATATTAAACAATTTAGGGCCCAGCACAGAACCTTGCGGCACTCCCGCTAGAACTTTGCGTTTAGTGGAACTAAAACCATCTATTGTAACTATAAGGTTTCTATTTTGTAGATAAGAGTAAATGAATTTAATTAATGCAGGTGGATATTTGTACTGTATCATCTTGTACACCATTCCGTCTATCCATACTCTATCAAACGCCTTCTCAATATCGAGAAATAACATTACTGTGACTTTGTTTAAATTAAAATTTGTACATATATCATTAACAATTCTTACGAGTTGCTGCACTGTACTGTGCTGTTCCCTAAAACCAAACTGTTCGTCGATTATGATTTTTGCTTCACTTTCAAAGATATTAACTCGTTTTAGAATGATTTTTTCAGTCAATTTACTGAGCGTTGGTAGTAGACAAATGGGCCTATAACTGCTTGGTTCTGTACTACATTTACCAGCCTTGTATATTGGCGTTATGTTTCCTGTCTTCCAGTGAGTAGGAAAATGTGACATTCGTATTGCAGCGTTTATTATGTACATTAATTGCACAATCACAGATTTTAACAGCCCTGTATGGAACGGTATTTTTTATAAATATAGCTACTCCACCTGCGCTATTTTCTCTATCCCTCCTTAAACACGTATAATTTCTGATTTTTAATTTATCTTTTGACGTACATTTTGTTTCATTAATCATTAATATGTCAATATTAAAACGATCAACAAATTCAATCAGTTCCCCCATTCGGTTTTTTATACCATTTGCATTCCAGCTACAAATATTGATTTTATCCATGATTTTCAAAATTTTCAGCAAATTTTACAAAAACTTGAAACTTATCTATCGGTGTTTGACATTGTTCAAGACTAATTCTAAGTTCTTTGACCGCTCTTAACATTTTTGAGATATTACACATTTCTTTGATTTGATTTATTTCTCTCATGAGCATTGTTAATTCATTAAGATCGTTATTAAAACTCGAAGGTGGTTCTGAATTTAAATTCCTAGATTTTGAAATGTCCTGAGACGAAACACTTAGTGTACAGGGCTGCAAACTTACCAAGTAGAGAGGAGACGATGGTTTCCTCAACGGAGGAAAATTTCGAATGTTCTGGCGATCTAGATTAGGGTTTGTCCTTTCCAGATTTTCTTTTGATTTTTCCTTAAAGTTGGAAATTTTCTGTTGTTGATGAGAAAACAATTCTAATCTCTTCATGTATTCTTTACAGGTCGTTGCATTTGCTGGATGAGGTTCAGCGCAGTTAGCACATTTAGCGGGGTCGGTTCTTGGTTTATCGCAATTCTTCGTTAGATGGTTCTTTGCACATTTTAGGCACACTGGATCAGCATAGCAGTTCGTTGTCACATGTCCCCATTCCTGACATCGGTGACACTGTGATAATCTTCTTTTGTTTATAAAGTGTTCCCAGAACACTTTCGTGTAGCCAAGGTGACGTACTTTTTGATTGAGGTCGTTCACTTTTATTGCAGATGGGAACGTTACCATAAATATTGTGGTTTTCGTGTTTTTCATTGGATTCATATTGAAAGCTGGAAATTGAAGCTCGTTCAATTCTTTCAAAATTTCTTCCTTATTCACTTTGTCGTGTAGCCCTTTTAAGATTTTTGTTCTTCTTTGTTCGTTTTTGGTTGTGTAAGTGTGAAATGGACCTTTAGTGTCTTTCCATGTAGTTTTAAGCAGTTGATAGTCACTGTCACATATTGTAAAAATCTCAGTAAAACTTGAATGATACTTTATAAAAAACTTTTCCTGTGTCAGATCTTTGATTTTGTTCACCAACTGATTGTGATCAGAAATTCCGCCATGCAAGACTATTGGAGGTGGTTTCTTTGTATTTGTAGCTTTCTTAGGTGTACTTTCTTTTTGCTGTTGTTGTTTGCCTGTAGTTTCAAGGCTTTGAGCTTCATTTATTTCCATGAAATCGTCGTCATTTTCACTTAAGTTTTCCAGTGGCGAGAATTTGTTTTGCGTTGGAACGGTTGTTCCAGTACGCTTTTGTAGCTTGTTGTTATTTTCCATTGTTAGAATTGTCGTTGTTTTTCTTTTTCTTGGTATGAAAATATCATCCATTATTGTTTCCACAACCTTTCGATTGCAGAAAACTTCTTTGTCATTTTTCAGGTTATGTTCCCCGTCAATGTCGAATGAATATACTCATTACAGGAGTTTCAACAAGAACTTGAAGATAAATTATAGTTTATTTTATTATTTAGGATTAATCACTTTGGTTAACACTTCACTTTTGATCCTAGCCTTTCTAGAAATGCCAAAATAGCAAAAGAAAAGTCTACGC
>CAKNYM010051951.1:184739-220922 GCA_932195095.1 Andricus curvator
TGTGTAATAGATATATAATTATTGATAGTTTTAATATTTTGACAACTTAAACAGAACATAACCTCCAAATACACATGATTTTTTTAGACACTGCAATTTATCAAATTTCGTCATTGTGTTTGTAATTTATGTTGCAAAAAGTTAATTATATAAATTACCAGTGTGGAAATTTTTGTATCCAAAAATACACTTGAAATACACCTCCAAATCGCTAAAAACTGATTTCAAGAAAACTTAACCTTTTCCACGGAGACTGGGACAACGACTCACGAATGGCAGATTTGGAAATCACGACAACTGGGACATCGGTGCTGTTTGACATTTAATTGTTTATAATTAAAAATCAATTTTAAAGATACTATAAAAACAATTTTTATAATATTCTAGGATGTTTAATGCTTCAAACAGTACCAATCATTTTTTAAATAACCCTTCGAAAACAATTTTATAAATATTTGAAGTCAATGAAATCTCTTATGGTCACGATTACTGGGATGTTTACCTTATTACTTTCAACATCCATTGAACTTAAAACCGAAATTGTTAAATGATATAAAATAAAAGAGGTATCCCAAAAATAAAAAATATGCCTCTCTAAACAATTAACTGATTTGAAATTTAAAGTGTCAATACTCAGCGTACAATTACAGAAACATTTGGAAAGTCAGTGGCTTTTTGAAAAATCAAAATTTGAAAAGACGTATTAAAATGAAAAATTACTAATTATTTATAGGAGGGCCTTGGTCTTTTCAAAAAACAAAAGAGACTAATTACCAAAAAAATTTCTTACTATTAGAAAATTAAGCATTCAAACTGACTGATTTTACATTGCTGGCGGAAATGATCGACATGCCTGTTTTTTGAGCTGTTGCTGAAGTGCCTAAATTTTTATAATATTAACATGAAAATTTTGTCCTCATAATAACACAAAAGCTAATAAAATTATGCGCCTAATAAGTGCAAGTTAAATGCAAAATTTCAATTTAATAAAAAGATATTGCAAAAGATTATCAAAATTCAGTGATTTAAACAAATTGTAATAACTCTAGAAATAATTAACATTTTGAAAAGTCCTTCGGCCAGTTTTAAAAATAAGTCTGCATAGTATTTTGCTAATATTATTATATAATATTTTTATAAATGTTACTAAAATTTATTAAAATATGGTAAATAATGCTTTAAAAAAATGTTAAGTATTCACACATTTTTGAAATTATATGACTTTCTTGCACCAAGTTTGAATCAAGGGCAGAATCTAGAATAGTATATTGTGTATCGAGGGCGTAAAGAAGGCTATTTTTATACACACCATACTTTTTGTCCTACCCTCCTCAAAAACAAGAATGTGAAGAAGATTGAGGATGTTTGGCGTACTTGAAAATTTTATATTATAAGTGAAAGGAAGAAATAGCGTACTTTGCAGAAAGGAGACTGTGGGGACCAGCGATACAATTTTTTTCAAGATAGAGATAATTTCCTCCATATTCTCACTTGCGTAGTGCAGTGTATATGTGGCGGGCATAAAGTTTTATGTAACGGGCGTAAAGTTTCATGTAGCGGACGTAAAGTTTCATGCTGGCCGGTTGGCCGAGTACGCATGTGCGAACGTCACCGGGCTGGAAGAGGCCACATTACGCCTGCTGCACGTACACGCAATGGTGTGTTTTCTACACAGAAAAAACTGAAGTTAAATTTTGTTGCATGTAAAATTTTCGGCTGTTAAAGATTACATGCTATTTGGCGAAAGTTTATCTTACGATGGAATAAAAGCTGCCGTCTACTACGTCCTTTGCAGCAATGGAAAAAAGACAAAGTACGAGTGAAAAGCTATAAATCAGGACACCAGATTTAAAACAACTTTATACTTACGTAATTGTTATTTTAAAAATAATCAGACTTTTCGCGGACAAATCAAAACGTATTTTTCGTGAATGTAAATAAAGAACTTGACACAATAACAGCAACAATCGTCACCATCTTTAAAGATTACTCCATGGCTTATGTAGTTCATAAGATGGTAACCGATCTTGAAATATTTGCTGCTCTTAGGCTAACAGAAATTAACTACTCGATTTTGAATCTGCAGTAAGACATGTACCCTGGCGAAAGTTCTTACAGCCAAAAGTTTTTTTTTACATCTTGGACAAAAATGACTTTTCGGACCGACTGAAAAATCCCGAAAATAAAATTCTCGACACTGTAAAATTTCCGAGCTGGAAAAATTCGCGATTAATGAAGTTCCCGAACAGTTAGTAACATGACCGAATTTGAAAATTCCCGGCAATTAATAATATTACCGAATTTGAAAATTCCGGACAGAAAGTTGCCGAATTATAAAATATCTGAATTAGAAAATTCCCGAATTTATATAATTAATTTTTTTCAAATGAATATTATTCATTTATTTATTAAGAATACAATAATCAAATATTTCTATGAAAGAAAATATTTAATGTTTCTAAAATTATTGTCTGGATTTAAAATAAAAATTTGGAGGACTGAAAAGTCCCGGAAAATAAAATTCCCAGCTCTGTCAAATTCCCGAATTGGGAAATTCCCGAATAATAAAATTTTCGAATATGTAATAAAATTCCCGAATAATGAAATTCCCGATTTGGAAAATTCCCAAACAGGTTATGATATTACCGAAAAGGATAATTCCCAACAGTTTATAATATTACCGAATTTAAAAATTCCCGAGAGAAAATTGCCAAGTTATAACATATCCGAACTAGAAAATTCCCGAATTTAAACAAATATAATAATCAAATATTTTTATCAAGAAAAAAATTATTTTTAATGTTTAAAGTTTCTAACATTATTTTTTAACTTTGAAATAACAATAATTGAGAAAAATATATATTGCTGGATGAAAATTGTCGTCAAGTATTGTTATTTTTAATTCAAACAATAATTTTAGAAACTTTGAACAAGAAAAGTACGTTTTTTTTATAAAAATATTTCATTATTTTGTTTTTAAATAATAAATAATATAGATTGAAAAATAATTTTTTTATTGTTTCGGGAGTTTTATAATTCGAGAATTTTCCACTTCGTATATTTTATAATTCGGCAATTTTCTATCGGGAATTTTAAAATTCCGTAATATTATAAACTGTCGGGAATTTTCCATTAGGGTAATATCATAAACTGTTCGGCAATTTTTTATTCTGGAATTTCATTATTCAAGAATTATATTATTCGGGAGTTTTATTTTAGGATTTTTCAGTCGTCTAAGAATTTTCATACAAAAATATATTTTTTCAATAATTGTTATTTTGAATTCAAACAATCATTTTAGAAACTTTGAACAGGAAAAAATATTTTTTTTATAAAAATATTTGATGATTGTATTTTTAATAAATAAATAATATTGATTGAAAAACAATTTTTGTTTATTTCGGGAGTTTTATAATTCGGGAATTTTCCAGTTCGGATATTTTATAATTCGTCAATTTTCTATCGGGAATTTTAAAATTCGGTAATATTATAAACGGTCGGGAATTTTACATTTCAGTAATATCATGAACTGTTCGGGAATTTCATTATTTGGGAATTTTCCAATTCGGGAATTTTATTCCATAATCGAAAATTTTATTATTAGGGAATTTGACAGAGTCATGCTTTTTATTTTTTAGGATTCTTCAGTCGTCCAAAAATTTCCATCCAAAAATATATTTTTTCAATAATTGTTATTTTTAATTGAAAGAATAATTTTAGAAACTTTGATCAGGAAAAAATATTTTTTGTTTATAAAAATATTTGACGATTGTATTTTTAATAAATAAATAATATTGATTGAAAAAAATATTTTTTTCATTCTTTCGGGAGTTTTATAATTCAGGAATTTTCCATATGGGATATCTTATAATTCGGGAATTTTCCAATTCGCGAAGTTTATTACATCTACGAAAATTTTATTATTCGGGAATTTGACAGAGTCATGAATTTTATTTTTCAGGATTTTTCAGTCGTCCAAAAATTTCCATCTAAACATATATTTTTTCAATAATAGTTACTTAAGATTCAAGCAGTAATTTTATAAACTTTAAACATTACAATTTTTTTTTATAAGAATATTTGATTATTGTATTTTTAATAAATAAATAATATTCATGAAAAAATTTTTTCGTTTGTATAAATTCGGGAATTTTATGATTGAGGAATTTTCTAGTTTGGATATTCTGGAATTCGGCAATTTTATGTTGGGAATTTTCCAATTAGGTAATATCATAAACTGTCGGGAATTTCATCATTCGGGAATTTTTCATTTCGGTAATATTATAAACTGTGCGGGAATTTTATTATTATGGAATTTTCCTATTCGGGGATTTTCTAATTCCGGAATTTCACAGTCTCGAAAATTTTTCAGCCTTCCCGATTTTTCACCATAAGTGTATTTGGATATTATTTTTCATTTTGAGAAAGCTATTTAATTAAATAATAAAATCATTACACATTGTTTATGGATTTTATAATTTAATTGAATAGTTTTTAGGAAATAAAGAATAATGTCCAAATACACTTATGGTGAAAACCCATTTTTTTCTGAGTTTTGAAAAAAATTAAGTTTTGTCCCAATGCAATTGGTAGTATTGTTTATCCCTCAGCTTGCAGACATCTTTGATTTCCCAACCTGAAATACCTGATAGAATATACTTAAATTTCCATCAATATTATCTTAATATAAAATGTTATCTACAGTACAAAATTAAGATTTTCAATTTACATTAAATATTTTTGATAAATATTTATTTAATAACTTTTTAAAATAAAATTTTACGATTCAGGGAGCCCTCATACGTAGCAAAACTTCTGAGTTGAAAAATTTATTTTTCTGAATTTTCGAAAAATGAAGAAGAAAAATTTTTTTCTGATTTTTCTGTTTGAAAATTAATTTGTTAAATAATAAAAATTTGAAGCATGAGATAAGGTTGATAGGAGTTGCAGTTGTTCAGAAATCATCTTTTAGCTTCAAAATTTTACTCCGTAAAAAGACTTTTATATTAAACTGCAATACTAACGGATCTCGAAACTTTCAAAATGGAAATTCCTATCTCATAACTTGTGAATTATGGTTAAGATCATAGCAAATATGGCGACTTTTTCAACTGTTGTCGAGTACTTTATTGACAGTCATGAAAAATATATATCCATTCGTCCGCGAGAAGTGCAATTATTTTTAAAATGAAATGGTAATAAGTGGAATGTTTTTAAAAATCTGGTGTCCTGATTTCCAGACCAATTTCATCCATACTTCACTGTTCTTTGCACTGCTGTCAGCTACATAGCAGAAGACGCTTTTTCGCTGACAAATTATTCCGAGACAGTTTAAAAACACGGAATTATCTCAGTTTCGTGTGAAGTTTATTCGGTCAGGTTAATTTTTGTTGCAGCGAATCTTTCAACGGAAATCGATGTAAAGTTTATCTTCTGTTTTTTCTGTGTAGGGGGGTCGGACAAAAAACTTTTTTTTTAATATCTTAATAATTTAGAAAAATACTATAAAGAATAACCTTTACAATCAACCCAAGAACTTTAGAAATGTTAACTATTTCCAGAGTTATTCTAATTTTAAAACATGGAATTTTCACGCTGATATAAGGAAAAAATGGCATGTTAATATTATAAAAAGTAGTCAAATTGGGCGCAGCGCGCCTACAAAAAAGGGATTGGTAGCCTATTAAGACATTAGTTGAGTCGTTCAAATGTCCCCACCCCATACTTTTCTACACCTACTCCCCCTTCTTAAGCTAACTTTCCATCCCTTTACTTCCCCTGCACCCCCACCCTTCTCCTTAGAACCTTACCCTTACTTACTCCTTCAAATCCCATCCCTTCCTCTACTTCTCCCACCTATGCTTTACCTCTCCTTACTCATCCTACAACTCCTCTCCTTACTTCCCCTTCTCAAACTCAACACTTCCCCTTCACTCCTTACCATACCCATCACTTCTCCTACTCACCCTACTCTCACTTCTTCTACTTCCATATCCCTCATTTCTCAATACTCCCTCTTCCCTTCAATTTTCCCACCACATCCCATCCCAGGCAAAAATCATGACGGACGGACACCCGACCAAAACTATTAGGATTTCTGGCCGAGGCTACGAAATCCTAAAAATTAAAAAAATTTAGCAACAGCTCAAAAAATAGGCGTGTAGGTAATTTCCACTGGTAGAGTAAATTTTAAACAGAAGTAAGTAATTTAGGGGAAGTTGGGTTCAAACACAGAAAAAACTGGGGTTCCTATTAGAACTGACTTTTAGTTCCAAGGGAGCCAAAATGATCAATTGTTCTAAGAGAACCCAATGTATGAGTGCCAATATTAAATTATTTTAAGAAGTTAAGTATTTCTATCATTCAATTCAATCTGTTTTTAAAAAAAGTTAAAAACTGTTGTTGCTATTTTTTTCTATGATTATTCACAGTATTCATTGATTTGAAATAGGTTCGCGCTTTTTCGCGCAGTTGAAAACGTCGGCGCCCGTAACTGGCCATCTATGGAATATCAACGAACTAAAAAGGAGCCCTAAAAAAGAGTTCTATTAGATTCTCAAGTTCTAAAGGATGTCAGCTTTTACTTGAATCGTAACATTACCGAACAGCAAGTTTTTTCTTTGAAGACGAAAAAAATTGTATGCAAGATTTGAAGGCACCCTGAGTGCTAAATGAAGATAGCAACAAAAATGAATGAAGTGCTTTCATGAAAATTGCAATCTAACTTGTAATTATAATTTAACATTTGGTAATCAAGTACTTTGTAATGAAATTTTCTTAACTAAAATCAGTGACACTCCTTTATGCTAAAAGCATATTTGCCTGCGTAAAACTAACAAGAGGACCTTTCTCATAAGGAGAGAGTTTCTAAATAGGCATCTTGAACGAGAACTTGGCTTCTATAGAACCCTCCCTTCCCCTTAATGACCAGGCGCTCTATTCGAACAGGGAAACCTGGTCTTTGTGAACTATAATTGTAATTCCCAACCTGACAATAAATTTTATGCAATTGTCACTTCAATTATCAGTATACAATAGGGTGTCTCATAAAATCCTTTTTTTTTATATTTTATAAAACCTTGCTCGGAAGTTTTTTTTGTTTTGCGAGCAAATGGTCCCTTTTTTTTTTGCCAAATTGAAAAATATAGGAAATTCTGTATCAGGGTACCTTGTGAACCTCAAATTTGGCTGGTTGAGAAAAAATTTTTCAAGTTGGGTATCAACACCCTTAAAGTTGTGATTTAATGATAAAGTTGAGATTGAGAAGTCACATAAATTCCTCAATAATTTGAAAAAATGATGAAAGAAACTCTTGCAAAAGGAAAATCTATGGTATCTTAGTTGTGAAATTTAGGTCCTAGCCATTTTACCCACTTCCATGATTTAATATATTTCTTATAATAATACAACGATAAAAAAAATTTACATTGAAGTCGTTTTGAGAAAAGTTTCAAAATGTTAGATGCTTTTGTATATAAATCAGACATTTAAAAATAGCTCAAATTTCCACTTGGGAACATCTCCCCAAATACAAATTCGCATACAAAAATGGACAAATTAATGACAAGAGAATAGAGATAAACATTTTAGTTCTGAAAGTTCTTAATGTTAGTTGTTCGCAAAATAACAAAATTTTGAAAAATATGCATCCTATGAATTTTTTGTTGCCAAATTCGGTAACACTTTTTTAATAATTATGCCTAAAATAAGAAGTAAATTGAAATTATGCATACACTGACAAATAGAGCACGGAAAACATATTTACGACTATTTTGAAGGATTTTTACTTCCACTGTAAATATTTTTTAAATAATTTCGAAATTTGATATTGCACCCGATTCCGCTTCGTATCTATTCAGATTTGAGCTCCAGTCGCCTCGTTTAAACTGTCAAAACTGAAAGAAATTAAGGTCAAAATTGATCAGAGAAAAGGACTATTTATTGAAATTGATCAATAATCGTCTTCCTAAAAATGATTTTTTAACAAATAATACTGACTTAATTATTATTTATTTTAATTTAATTCAGTATATTATTACACTTTCTAAAGGGTTCTGAAAGTCATTCAATGCGTTTTAAGACAATAAAACAGTTTCAAATTTAGACAAATCCGCTTATATTAATAGAAAACACAGAAAAACATTATTATCGTTTATTATCTACATTATAAATATGATCCTTGATCTTCGACATTGTATATTTTCGTTGAATTTTTTATTTCAAAAAATGTCATAGTCCAAACTTCACAACTCTTTGGCAATGACCCTTGAAATATATTTTGAAATTTTAGAAGTTTTGAAGAGATTAAAAATATTTTAAACCCTCGAAAGACTTTCCAAAATTCATGAAATATTGCTTCTTCATAGAGGAAGCTTTGTAATGGTAATAATTTCAAGGAAAATTTAATTTATTTAATTAAACGTTATGCAATTTAAAAATGTCGATAACACGAGAAACACGATAACTTGAAGATGGTTGCAGATAAATTGATGAAATTTGGAGGGCCTATTTTCACCACTAATATCTTGAAACTGACCAAAGGATTTCTAAAAATATTCATTACATTTTTTTTCACTTTATATTATTTTAAAACTCGGGTTTTTAAAGTAAAACTTTTTTCATTTACAGAACTCAAAGTTGATGCAATAATATAAAAGATTCTTTGCCTTGTGACGAATGTATTGATCTATGATATTGATACATTTTATCAAAGAGTAAGGAAGTTATGGTAATTTATATTTTTTGAAAAAACGCTTTTTATAGTAAAAATTTTCTCACTCACATAATTTAAGGTTGATGCAAGAGTTATATAAGAGTAAGGAAGTTATGGTCATTTATGATGTTTGAAAAATCGTGTTTTTATAGTTAAGCTTTTTTCATTAACATAAATCAAAATTGATACAAGAACAGAATAGATTTTTTGATCCAAGACAAATCGATTGGCCTATAATATTAATACACTGTCTTGAATAGTAGGGAAGTTATGGACATTTATATAATATTAAAAATCTGCTCAACAGAAAAACTTTTTTTATTTACATAATTCAAAGTTCATACAAGAATAGAAAAGACTTCTTGATTCGAGACGTTTTTATTGACCTATTTGTATTTTGTTATTTTGACCTCCTCTATGAGAAAGCAAACATATTTGCTAATTAATTAAAATGAAGCAAAGTGCTCATCAAATGAGCACCATAAAATTGTAAATACAAACAAAGCGGTAACACCCGAGATTGAATTGACAGCTATTTTTAAATTTATTCCAAACTTCTAGCAGCACTAAATATCTTTTAAACTAGCTCGAATTTTTGCTAAAATTTGGTAAAATCTTGTAAAATGAAAAAACTTTCTTAAAAATATTCTAGATACTTTTTCGACATATCTGAAATCTTCAAAAATCTTTTTGAATATACAGAAGAATTCTGTGAAAATTATATTTCTATAACCTTAAAAACAATAAATAGACTTAGAAAAATATTTATTCAGCATTTTTATTCTGTATTAAAAATTATTTTTCCCTTCAAATTATAATGTCCTTTTTGGCTAAAAGTTCAACGATTGGATTAAAAATTAACATTTTTGTTGAAATTTCGATTTGATGATTCAACATTTTTTAGGGATGAATTCAGAAACGGGATAGTTAAAATTACATAAATTAAAATTGAAAAACTTTAGAAAATCAAATTTTCGGCATATAACCGTCCATAGACACCTCTAAATATGTATTTTTTAAATATCTGGCATTAATAGGGGATCATTTTCTCACCAAAAGAAAGAATTCGATTCAAGGTTTGAGAAAATCTAATACAGAGACGGATTTCACGAGGCACCCTATTATGCAATTAAGCTATTAAAGGTCCCCTCTTTAACTTATTTTTTGATTCTTCACACAATCTTATCATACACGTGAATCTACATAATATTCTACTTCGATTTTTAAATCAAGACTCTAATTAACTATCGCACGCTAAGAATAATAATCCAAGGTCTTAGTCATTTTTATTTTTCATTTCTATTTTCGTAGCGGAGAAATTGGAAATAGAAATATAAAAAGGAAAATTATTAGCTTTCTTTGAGGTTCAACGTATTTATTTTCTGCAGACGGTGCGTATACTCGACTGCAAGTAGTAAAACTGCTTTCATTGATCCATTATCCAATAGAAACAATAGAGAGAGTACTGTGCTGCATTATATAATTTCGTTTCCTCTTCCAACTTTATATTAGTTCACTTTTAAAGGAAAAAATATTTCTGCGGAATAATAACAAAAGCTGTCATAACAATTATCTTAAAACTTTCCCGAACTAGATCCCATTTTCTAGACTTTCAGTTCCATTAGATTTGAAAAGTTTATTATGAGGAAAGACTCTCCTCTTAAAGAAAATAAATGGATTTCATTAAATAAAAATCTAAATAAGCGAGATAACTCTGCAGTAGATAATGATCATACAGTATATAATCATTAATTAAAAATACCAACAGATGTTAAATAATTAATATAATGTAAGTAATAGTTCAGACACGATACGTGTTAATATATTAAAATTATGATTGATTATTTTACTTGTGTCTGTGCTTATAATTCAGGATTATCTACTGTAGGATCATTATCTACTGTAGGGTGGTCTCCCTTAATTAAAAAAATGGATCTGTGTAGATAAAATGCAAAAGTAAGTATAATATAATAAAGAATTGATTGTAAGATAATCAGGGTCATCACAAAATCGCAATTTCAAAATTCCCTGACATTTCCTGATTTATTCCTGACCAAATTTTCATTTTCCATGACCGTTATAAATTTCTCTTTCAGGTTAAAAATAACCTTACACCTAGGAGATGTTTGCTTCTAAAGTTTTTTTTTTATAAATTTATCTTAAACCCTTTTCATGAAAACAGCAGATTTCACCGCCCAAAATGTTCTCAAAACAGGGGAATAGGGGTGATTTTTCAAGGAAATATAGGAATAATAGGGGAATACATTCTTTCAAAAAATTGAATTCAATATGACACGCTGAAGATTTCACGTCGAAATGCATGAGTTCAGTTTTCAAGCTAAAAAGACGAATGTTTTAGAAAAAAAGTTGTCTTTCAATCCTGAATAGATGAGTTTTCAACCGAGACCTTTTCTACTAAAAAATAAGAATTATAAATCCAAAAGGAAGAGTTTTTTTATCCAAAAAGACGAATTTTGAACAAAATAGTTGAATTTTCGGGCAAAAAAATATGACTTGTTAACAAATTAGTTAAAGAAATGAATTTTTAACTAAAATAAGGAATCTTCATCCAACAAAATCAATTTTTAACAATGTAGTTCAACTTTCAGCCAAGCAGTTGAATTTTCAATAAAAAAAGATGAATTCTCAACAAAAAATGTATTATTTATTATTTCAACAACAAATATTTTATTTTTTAATAAAAAATAGATACATTTATCAAAAAAAAAAAACTAATTTTTAACAAAATAATTTATTTTTTAACCAGAAAAGATTTTTCAATCAAGAAAAAAAAATTTTCAACCAAATAGTTGAATTTTCAAATAAAAAAGATACATTTTGAACCAAAAATGGAATAGTTCAATTTTCAATTTAAAAAATTAATTTTCAATCAAAAAAAAAGAATTTTTAAGAAAATAGTTGAATTTTCAACCAAAGAGATGAATTTTTAACTAAAATGATGAATCTTCAGGAAAAAACAATTTTTAACAAAGTTGTTCGAATTTCAATCATGTAGCTGAATTTTCATCAAACAAAAAGACGCATTTTCAACAGAATCGTTCAATCCTCAATCAAAAAAGATTATTAATTTTCGAACAAACTACATTTTTAACCAAAAAAGATTAAATTTGTATCAAATAGTTGAATTTTCAACCAAAACATGTATTCTCATCCAAGAAGATGATGAATTTTAAACAAAGTATACGAATTTTTAACAAACAAAGATGAATTTTCAACCAAGATGATTAATTTCTGGATTAATTTTTCACGACAAAGACAAATTTTCTACAAAATAAATGAACTTTCAACTAAATAGTTGAATTTTCTACTAAAAAAATTAAAACTGTCAATCAAAAATGGAGCAGTTAAATTTTCAGTGAAGAAAATTAATTTTCAAACAAAATAAAAACGAATTCTTCACAAAATAGTTAAATTGTCAAACACGGAGATGAATTTTCAACTAAAATTACGATTTAAAAAATCAATTTTAAACAAAGTAGTTCAACTTTCAACCAAGTTGTTGAATTTGTAACAAAAAAAGATGAATTCTCGGCGAAAAATGTAATAATTGATATTTCACAAAAAAATATGAATTTTCAACAAAATAGTTGAATTTTCAAATAAAACAGATTATTAATTAAGTAAAATTTTCTGTGGCCTTTTTTGTCTAATCCTTTTCTTTATTTTCAACAAAATTGGGCTACGTTTCAGCTATGGAACAGAGCCCTCCTCAGACATTGTTGTTTCCGTTGCTGGTGTTGATGTTGATGGATTTTTCGGCCATTTTGTTAAAATTATTCATAATTAGGACTAATATAAACATCTAATCTAAATCTAAATCTAAAACTAATTTTATCATCGAAAATCGTGAGCATGTAAAACTAATTTTAAATTAATTAGCCCTAATTAGAACTAATTTTAACAACATGGCTGAAAATCCATCAACATCAACACCAGCAACAATTTTGATAAAATAAAGATAAAGGATTAGACCAGAGAGGCCACAGAGAACTTTTACTTATTTATTGAAGTGGTCGCGGAGCGATTAGCCTAATTATTAATTTTCAACCAAATATTTAATAAGAGGAAATTTCTACTATAAGAGTTAAACTTTCAACAAAATAGATGAACTTTTAAGAAAAAAAAAGATGAACTTGCAACCGAAAAGATTAGTTTTCTACCAAAAAAGAAGAGTTTTCAACTAAGTACGTGATTTTTTTAACCAGATACTTGAATTTTTAACTAAAAAAGATACATTTTCAACCGAGAAAATGTAATAGTTGATATTTCAAGCAAAAAAGATTTTAATTTTGAATAATGAAAGTTGAATTCAACCAAAAAAGATGATTACTCAACGAATTCTCTAAAAAACGAATGCACTTTCAACAGGTTCAACTCGTATAAATATATTTTTTAATTTTATTTTCATGTTATTTTTTGCGATTTAAACCGAAAATACACATCCTAGCGTAAACTAATTCTGAGCAAATTTGTAGATATAATTTAGGCGAAAAATTTTGTTGAATAAAATGTTATGGTAGCTTGTGTCCGTTTTTCAAGAATGTAATTGTTTTGTTTTTGATATGTTTTTATAACAAGAGTTTGTAACAAATTTGTAGATCTTTTTTGAATGAACAACTTTTGTCTTCTCATTTTTTTTCGACTCTTATGTCGTTTTTCCAAAAGTTTAATTTTTTTATTTTTTATCTTGTTTTTTACGATTAAAAGAAAGTGCACTTGTTATATCTCAAAATTATCAATAACAAATTTTTAGATCCTTTTTGGGTGAACAACTTTTGTTTATTAATTTTTTTTTCGTACCTTCTGCCGTTTTCCAAAAAATTTAATTTTTTTTATTTTTAATGTTATTTTTTACGATTAAAACAAAAACTATGCGTCCTATCAAAAAATTATCAATTACAAAATTTGTAGCTCTTTTTTTGGTGAACAGCTTTGCCTACTTATTTTTTTCGTAGCTTGTGTCGTTTCTCCAAAAATTTAATTTTTTATTTTTAATGTTATTTTTCAATAAATAAAACAAAAAATACACCTGCTATCAAAAAGTAATGAACAAATTTGTAGATATTTTTTGGGCGCACAATTTTTGTCTTATCATCTTTTTTCGTATACTGCATAGTTTGACCGCAAAATGAAATTTTTGACTTTTTCATTATTCTTTGTGCAATCAAAATTTGAATTTTCGATTTTTCAAAAAAATTCAAAAAATTGTTGTAATAATCTTGTAGGGCTTTCAGAAAGCAACGTTTTTCTTCTTTTGACTTTTTTATATCGTGCTTTGTTTGGCTTACAATTTTTATTTTATTTTAAAAATGCTATAACTCTGATAAATTTCTATTTTTCGAAAAAAGTCGTGAAGGTAAATTGTTCGACTTTTCGAGTACTACGAACAGCCGTACATAGAATTTTTTAATTAAAACAAAAATTGTCTCAAAAATTTTGAAAATGCTCTATCTTTTTGGATTTTTATCCAAAATAGCTGGCTAATGAACTTGACCCTTAGTTTCTGACACCAAAAGAATGTACGAAAGTCCAATCGAATATATTAATTTTTTTTTAAGTTATTTTGCGTAAAAAAACTGTTTGTTGGATTCAGAGGTTCTCAAACCGTGGACATTTCACAAAAACTGGGGGGGGGGGGTAAATTTTACACAAATGTAATACCTTCTCTGATAAGAATGTAAAAAGATGAATTCTCAACGAAAAATTTAATAGTTGAATTTTTAACTAAAAACTATTTTGAACCCAAAATATAATAGCAGAGCTTTTAATTAAAAAGAATCAACATTAGACCAAAAATAGTTGGAATTTCTTATTGGGTTCTACTAATTTAATTTTCATTTAAACGAGAAAACGGGGAAAAGGGGAAATTCTTTTTAAAAAGGGGAAAGATGAAAATAGGGAAAGTAAGTGAGGTCTGTACAACAGTCATACAGAATTTTATAAACTTTAATTTTAGTTTATAGAAAATTCCTTGAATCTTTTAGGTCTTACCAAACATTCCCTGACTTTACCTGATTTTTCAAAATTCCCTGACCTGTAGCAACCCTGATAAATAACGCAAAGTGAAGCTAATAATGATTAATAATTCAGAAATCGTCACTCAACTACCTCTTCTGGAATTTCCAGCATATTTACATATGCCTTAGAGCGTAGTCATTGAATGATTACTTAATAAAAAAAGCATCATCGCTATACATTGTGAGATACTAAAATGATTAATTAGATTAAATTACTGGACAATAAGAAAAGAAAAATTATCATGAAAGGATTCAAGGAAGTCAAATTCGGTAGATTGAAATCTTCCCGGAACTTAACAATGGCTAATTGGGAATTTAGGCATCAAAGCAATGCCTATTTCAGAATTGTAGGCCGCACGTCATCGAGGAAATGCATATCTTACAAACCACGATCTGCATTTCGTAGTCAGCAAGATAAGCATTTTTGTCAGTTTCGAAATTTTACAGGTGTCCGATAAATCCAGCAGTAATGGAATTTGATTGATTTGAATAAATAGCTATTTTGGCCAACCACTATAGATTAGTGTGGTTCAAAAATGAATTGGACCAAATTCATTTCAAATCAGGCAGGCTCTACACTTAAGTTTACAGAAACTCGGGTGGACGAAATGTGTTGTTTTTGTAGAAGAAAATTAGGCGATACGTATTTTTCTGATTTACGGAAAAAAATGTCTAAAAAGTTATGCGTATTTGAATTTTTTGCTTTGTTTTTCAAGAAAACCTCATTTTTTTCTTTAAACCTCTATAAATTTTGACTGAGTTGAGATATGTATCGTCTTTTTTCTGATTCTGATAGCATCTGTCCTCTTCTCTCAAGACCCACTTCTATTTGTTGTCATTTTTTTGTTGAATTTATTCATTCATAAAAAAACATATTATGAGATTTATGCAAGCTACATAACTTTTGTGGTCAGGAGAATTTTTCTTTCATAAAATTGAATTTTCTCATTTTTCTCGCAGAGAACGACAGATACAAAAAACTGTTAAAATAAAATTGTGCACGTCTAAAAAATTCTATGGAAAATAACTCTTCCTTGTATGCGATATCTTGCACGGTTTACGAGGAAAATTAAAAAATTATATTTTCAGGACAAAAATTCTCCCGGCCTCAAAAATATTTTAGCCCGCCTAAAGCTCATAGGATGCCTTTCTTTCATTAGCAGAAACTTCAAAAAAAATGTCGGAAGAATTAAAAAAAGTTGGGTTTTTCATAAAGACAGATTTTTCATAGAACTTTTTTAGACATGCAAACTTTTATGTTAACATTTTTTCGTATCTCTCGTTGTTTGCGAAAGAAATTAGAAAATTTAATTTTACGAAAAAAAATTCTTCTGGCCACAAAAGTTATTTAGCTTGTATAAAACTCACAATATGTTTTCCCTATGAAAGTACTAATAAAACAAAAAATTGGCAAAAAACTATAAGTGTTGGTTTTTTGCGAAAATTGACTTTTAATATTTTCAGAAAAACCGGCGCCATTTTTATCATTTTTAACTTATTTTAAATTGTCTGGAGGATTTTGAAATAAGACGATAAAAACCATTAGAATCAGAAAGAAAAGGATAATTATCTTAATTAAGTCAATATTAATAAGGGTTTAAAAAAAAATTTGGGTTTTTAAAAATAAAGCAAAATATCCAAATACGCATAACTTCTTAGACTTCATCTGGAGAATCTGCCTGATTTGAAATGGACTCCGTCATTGGAAATTTTTTTCTATGCTGCAAGGCAGTGATCCCCCAATTCGGATTTTTTTCGAAATTTTGATTTTAGCAGGTACCACCGGGCACTCGAAATTTCCCATACATAATAAATGGGAAAAATTCACTTTTCGGGATTTTTGTAATAACTTCTGTGGAGTTGGGAAAATTTTACGGGAAATTTATAGCACATGTAGAGGATTTTTCAAAGAAGAATTCTATGTATCAATCATATGAATATGCCACCCTTAACACAGATCCACTGTGCCCCGGAAAGTGCCCCTATATCCAAAAATGTCAATTCTGCATGTAGTCTATACTTCTCAGCTCGCCTTTGAGCACTTTATTCTCGTTCTTTTTGTCAAAAATGATTATTGATAGTCTAGTGGGATAATTACCAATTATTAACAAAGTCAAAAGCATGGTTTCCTTTTTATATATTTCATGCGTTTTCGATGACTCAGCTTTATTGTTTAACAAAGGCTCAGATGCTTAAACAAATTCCGTTTGTTTAAATAATTGTTTTTTATTAAAAGTTCAGCTTTTTTCTAACAGAATCGAAGTCAAAGTTGCCTTTTTTAGATTTTCTAGATTGTTGATATCTCAACTTTATTATCTAACAAACGCTTATATCTGTAAACAAATTCCATTTCTTTAAATAATTGTTTTTTCTCAAAAAGTCGACTGTTTTCTAATAGAATCATAACAAAGTTTGCCTTTCAATATACTTTATACGTTTTGGATACCTTACTTTATTATTCGACAAACACTTATTTGTTTAAACAAATCAAGTTTGTTCGAAAATTATTTTTCCAGGAAATTTGGGATTTTTCTGTGAAAATATTACAAAGTACAAATTTTTGTACAGAAGTTCATTTCTTTCTTATTGAATGTTACACTACGTTGCTATCAGCATATGTTCTGTATGACAGTGTTGTTTTGCTGCTGCCAGGAAGTTTTCCCGGTATGAGTAATTGTTTAAACAATTCAGAAATATAAACTCTGAATCGTATTGACTTCGAAAATGAGTATTTATCACCACGAATCAATATACATTCCTGAATTTCCTGAAAAAATTCTTCATACTAAAAGAATTTGTTAAATAATAAAGCTAAAATAAAATTTATATTTTCAACAAACACTAGTTGAAGGGTGGCAGTAGAGAACTAAACAATCAACATTTTTACAAAAATGAGTTTATTGCATAAAAAATTTAAAAAAAATCAAATACACGTTGTGATAAAAAGATTTGTTCAAATCCTCATTTTTTAATATAGGTAATACAAACATTTTAATTCAAAACTTCCCTTCACAATATTTCTTGAAATTATTATCATTTATTGAAAAAACCGAAACTTTTTTTTATAGTCCTTTCAACGAATAATCGTCTATCTCAGTGCCATACAATCACCCCAAATTTTTATTTTCTTGGGGGCAAGTTTTTATTTTTGTGAAAAATTCAAACTTCGATTTTCAATCCCTACCGAAAACCGATTTTCAAAACCTGTGCAATTGTAACCTCAAAATTCTTGGATGATTTACTCGGAACTGATTCATTTTTTTAGGTCACAACTTTTTTACCCGCATTTAGAAACTCAATATCTGAGCAGTAAGTTTTTATTGAACATTTTTATCGCGATCCGCAGCCAAGCCTGTTCCAGTTAGTGGCCAGCGTCACTCTGAGATTGTCAACTGACACACTTATTTTCTTGAAACTGCATAACGTTTTCTAATCAAATTTTTTTGGGCTTGAATCAGCAACACGTTATCTAGAAAGTGGACTTCTGTCAGATCTTTAAATGGTGATTCCGGTTTTACAGAATGGTTTTTCGCTCTCCTGAAAAATTCCGATTTTGGTTATTCTGTACTACCACTATTCAGATGTATTATGTATAATAGAAAATAAAATAAATTCCCAAACTTCCTTAAAAAATATTGTTTAAACAAATAAGGGGTTGTTAAATAATAAAACTGAGGTATAGAAAACATATAAAGTATATTTAACAAAAGGAATGTGTTTAAACAAATTGGCGTTTGTTGAATAATAAAGCTGAGGTATCAAAAACGTATAAAATATATAAAAAGGCAACCTTGATTTTGATTCAGTTAGAAAAAAGCAGACTTTTCTGAAAAAACAATTATTTAAATAAATGGAATTTGCATTTTGTTTATATTTCGTTTTTGTGTAGATTTTGTGCAGAATTAACATTTTTGGATTTAGAAGTATTTTTTTGATGTATAGAATTCTTCGCTGGAAAGTCCTCTAAAAGTCCTGTAACTTTCCCGCAACATTTTTCCAACCCGAATTGAGGGGTTTGTTGCTCTCTATAAAAAAGTGATTCTGAAACATCCTACTAAGCATATTTTCATTATTTTCAATAGTTTCAGTAATTGCAGTTGTTTTTCTAGTATTTGGCAATACTTCGATATCAATTTTTCAATTATCGCAAAATAAAAATTCTACTATAATGGAGGAAATCCGGCGAATTCCTCAAACAATATATCAGATTCACGTAAATTGATAATAATAATGACACCTGAATTAGTACTCAGTGATGTTTCAATCAGGGATCGGAGAATTATCGGAGAGTCGCTGCGGTAGGACAGAATATTTTCAATTACACGTGCACACAATGTCAACCACCATCGAGGATTCATGCTCTCTCAATTGTTCGAGAACCCAGCTTGACATATAAACATATATTTGATTTAGAAATCCTTCAATCCAATACAAACGGGAATGACCATTTCTTCTCATGGACTGTAATTAAATCGAACTGTCTACCTTTTCGGAATTTTCTGCAAGAGTAACCCCTGTTCCAGCTCGTTCAGGGCTAACTTTACGGGAAATTTCGTAATACTAGCCCTAGTTAGTACCTAATTAAAGTCATTCGAATTTTCAAATTCATTGTATTCTCTCTTAAAATGAGCCAGTGAAATGTCAGTGCGATTGAAAGAGCCAGAAGTCTGTCACTGACAATCAGTGAGATTTCACTGGTTCACTCAGCGAAATTCCATCCCTGGTCCGCTGGTTAGGTATGACACTTACCATTCATCACTTTCGTGCTAACCTTTACAAAATTATCTTTTAAAAACATTACTTTATTCTCACAACAATAAATGACAGCTGGGCTGCAATATAATAGGCTATAAAATGTTGCGCTCAACTGTGGGAAGGCCCATCATTACGTCAACGTCTCGCGTCGCTCAAAGTCAAGCCCAAGTGGCCAGGGGCTTCCCCACTTTCAATCGAAAGATTTTATATACCACGTTTATTACAGCCAGACCCGAAATATTTATAAGACAAACACTAGTACACAATAAAGTTCGTTTCACTCGAGAAATGCAAAAACCAAACCGGCGACACGCGTGTATCAGACGACTGGAGGTTCATTTCTTGGCCGCTTGTAGCGCAATATCACTGGCTGAATATATAATTTGGCGTAACTGGATATTTTCAGTAAGGCTATTTTAGTTGAGCCACTTACTAGTTCACCGAGTCAAAATCGGAAAATCACTGGTTCACCAGAGATAACTTGAAATAATGATTTAACCAGTGACAATTTCACTGGTTCAATTTAATAGAGTTTAAATTCAAGTGCTTCCAAGTTTTATTCGTACAATTTATAGATGATTAACCACTATACAGAAAAACTAATATTTAAATTTAAACGATGAAGCATACTTTTTTAACTTTTCCTGTGTAGAAAGTTATGTAAACATTGGTTCATCAGTCATCAGTAAATTAAAATCTAAAATAAATAATCCATTGTTAAAAAATAATACAATCAAATAAAAATAATGAATGATAAAAAAAAACTTATAATCTGCAAAAAAATGATAAAATTACGGAATGACGGTAGCTGTCGTTTAAAAATCAGGTCTCTGGGAAAAAGAAGTTTTCTATGATCTTAGGAATTGAAATTATATTATCAATCATGTCTTATGAAAGAAAAAACAATGATTTTTATTCAAATCATTTAAAACTTACAACAAGATAATTACTTTAACAATATTGTTTGTAATTTGGCTTTTTTTACTGTCGCTTCTTACCAATTTTTTAAAAGAGATTGATTTAATCAATCATGACTTATTTTTTAGGGAAAGACATTCCCTACAACTCTACTGTTTCCAATTACAAAAATAATCTTCAAATATATGTAGTTATTTATTTAAAACATGTTTTCTCGTTTAAAAAATGTTTTAACGACTTCTGCCATAGAAAAATTTACTTTCAAAATTGGAAACAGTAAAGCTGTCGAAAATGATTTGCCCGAAAAAAGTGAGAAACAATTTATTAAAATTCGACCCTTTTTCAGAAATTGGTGAGAAGCGATAGTAAGAAAAAATTCAGGTCCAACAAAAAATTGTTGAAATAAATGTTTTTCGTAATTTTTACCATTTTTTCCATTAAAAATAATGTTTTTTATATTAAATTACATCACCAGATATATTATTTTTGATTCTTAAAAACAAAGAAAAAATATTTTTTTCAGAGACTGGTTTTTATCATGAAAAATAGCTTCAGTTAGGCACTCTGTGCAAATTTGATACGGTTAAATTGTTAAGAGGAGGGGGGGGGGGTCTGGGGACGTCCGATAATTCGTTACGTATTTTAAATACGGCGCCTTCTACCTAGTACGAATTATCCATCGTCTCTGAACATCTGTTAATAAAATATCATGACTGAAAAGCAGTAAATGGAAAATTGAGGCGATCATATCTTTCAGAAAATAAATTATCCAGTGAAAATAATATCTGTAATAGACGAATAAAAATATATAAGTTCGTCATTTATAATATTAATATAAAATAATTAACAATAACGGATTTATAAACACTGATATAATTAAAAATCTCCCTTCTCCTATTCCCCCTTTCCTCACTTCCCCTAATTCACAAACCTTCATTTACCCTCACTTTACATACTTCCCCTCCAATCATTTCCCATACTTCCCATTTCATCATTTTTTCTGTTTTCCCTACTCTTATTTTCCTGTAGCTTCTCCTACACCCCCTGCCCTCATTTCCACTCAGTTACCCTTCTTCCCCTCCCCACATTTCCCATCACTTCCCCTCTCATCATTTTCCCTCGCTCCCCCACCCAGTCATTTTACCTCACTTCTCCTACTTCCCTTCTTCTCATTTCCCATCACTTCCCCGTATTTCTCCACCCCTCGTTTCCCCTCACTTACTCTACTCCCCTCCATCATTTCTCTCACATCCCCTATTTCTAGTCCCCTAATTTCCATCACTCCCCCTACTTCCCTAAACCTTATTTCCTTATAACTTCGCCTACTTTCTCTTCCATCATTTCCCCTTGCATCCCGAGGCTACGAAACCCTAAAACGAAAAATTTGGAATGTCATTAAACAAAATTAGATGTAAACATACTTCTTTATTGTTTCCAGAGCAGAAAATCTCGTAGCCCACATATCCGACTTCATTCAACAGTCATCAGGGATCGGTCATCAGTCATCAGTCATCGGCCATCAGTGATCAACATTCACGATTGAAATAAATATATTCGACCGTTAAAGCTTGGCTAGTCGTCCCGAATTTTCGGGAAGACTAGTCCGCCCCCTTCTCCAACTCAAATTAGTTTTTCACATATAGTAATTTATAATTCATTTAAGAAACTCGAAATGCGTAAATAAATATACTTATCTAGATTAGTTTATCAAACTACATTGCACCAAATTATTAACACTATATTGCACTTCCGAAAAGTAAAACGGGAAACCGTAGAAAAGTGATATGCAAAGTTAATTACGGTATATATCAATCAAAAGTTTAAAACCCGGGGAATATGGGACGCGGAGGAAACAATGGTCAAAGCCGTCACACAGTTCGAAGTACCAAGAGGAATGAAAAAGGTGTTACGTAAGTTTATTTCATATTAATTAGATTTTCATCTAAATCAGGGGATTCGTGACCCGGAAAGGTGAAAGTCGCAAACCGTATGATATGTTTTAAGAAACTTTATAATTTTGTAAAAATAATGAGTGTATCTTTTAAAATTATATAATTATCAATTGTAAAATTATACATATAACTTTTTACATGGTAATTATAGAATTATATATCAGTTAAATATATTGTTGGTAATAAATTCAACCTGAAAAAAAGAACATAGCAACAAAATTAAAAAACAACACAAAACATCAAGAGAAATCAATCAATAATATAAAAAATTCAGATTAAAATAGTGACTCACGTGGAACAAAATGGTTAATGTCCATCCAGCAGAAGATGGACTAACATTATTTTGAAGATTAGGGTTCCCCTTTTTGGTAGGCATTATTAGCCCAACATCCCAATTCGCGAGAGACGAGAGACGGTTGCGACTCTCGCCTCGGAAGGGCCGCACTACGCGAGTACTCAGTCGAGTATATTGCGTAACATGAAGCATCCCAAATGGAAACGGTTCAGGCGGCCCTGACTGTTAACGTTTCCAGGGTACCGATTTAGTAACAAGGCCAGTGCGAGGCACCCCCCAAAACTGTTATTATATGGGACTTGGAGCGTAATTTTTTCCACACAAAAATATCAGTTTCGCCCAGCAGAAAATATCTGATGCACACGAGTAATATTTTACTCTGGCTCTTCCTACTCAAAACTAAAAAATCATTCCTGAACAAGCTACCTGCCTACCTATAGCTATATCTAAAAAATGGCAACTTTCATTCTCACCAACACATACATTCCACGATTTTTAACGATAGCGCGCAGGTGATAAAATTCCACGTCAGGGAATATGTATCGGGATATGGCCGATAATCTCCTGAACTTGGAAGCTTTCTTTCAAGCTTCTCACTCGAACTTTTTCTGTAATCATACATCGTTTCAACCACACAATATTATTCAAAACGTTAGGAAATTTCCTTGGAAAAAGGAAATAAACATTAAATATTAAATTTCTAAAATATTTCATCTGATTATTAAATAACTTAATTGCCCAGGGCGCGCGACTTTTGGATCTCACGCTTCGCGTTCGATTATGTATTCACCTCGCGCTACGCACTCGGGCGTATTTACATCGCGCTTTACGCTCTGTTCCTCTAGATTTTTGAACTTCGGATTCGACTTCGATTGCAAATATTATAAAATTATCAAAACCTCTACATATTAAGTGACTGTTAAATTTGTTTTTATTTTATACTGAAAAGGAACTTTATTTACTCAAGGTTCTATCGACCTTAAGAAAAATCTCATCCAGACACTCGCGCTTCGCGCTCGATATTTGATTTGAAAATCATTTGAACCTTGCGTTCCACGCTCGGTTCTGTGCACCGTATGATAGAAACAAAAAAGTTTGAGCGCACTTACGGCGCGCGATTTGGTAAATACACTGAGCGCGCACTTTGTGCTTCGTGTTATATGTTCTTCATATACAAATTACTAAATTTGTATTTGATTTCAAATGAAAAATAATGATATAATTTAGGCGACAAATTTTATTAGTTAAAATTTTATTTTAGCTTGTGCCGTTTTTCAAAAAAGTTAATTTTTTTGAGTTTGAATATATCCTTACAACAAAAATTGATTACAAGTTTGGAAATCTTTTTTGAATGCACAATTTGTGTTCATTTATCTGTTTTCGTACCTTGCATTGTTTTTTCAAAAATTTGATTTTTTTTACTGTCAATGTTCTTTTCATAAATAAAACAAAAACTACGCATCCTATCGAAACATGATTCACAACAAATTTGTACCTCTTCCTTGGATGAACAAATTTTGTTTCTGTCATTTTTTTCGTAGCTCGTGTTATTCGTCTAAAAATCTGATTTTTCTATTTTCAATCCTGTTTTTTACGAATAAAACAAAAACTACGCATCATATCAAAAAGTGAATAATAACAAATTTGTAGATCTTCTTTAGGTGCACAATTTTGGTAGAATCATCTTTTCTCGTATCTTGCATGGTTTGACAGCAAAATGGAATTTTTCATTTTTCATTATTTTTTCGTGCGATCAAAATTTGAATTTTTGATTTTTCAAAAAATTCCAAAAGTTGTTATGAAAATATTATAGGGTGTTCAACAAGCAACGTTTTTCTCCTCTTGACTTCTTTTCATATCGTGCGTTTTTCGGCTTATAATGTTCATTTTCGTTTGTTTTTTGGAATTTTGAAAATGCTATAACTCCAGTAATTTTTTTTTTATTACGAAAAGTCATAAGGATATTTTATTCGTCATTTTGCGTACTACTAATAACCGTACATAGAATTTTCAAATCTTCAACAAAAGTGGTCTCAAAAATTTTCAAAATGTGCTCACTTTTTGAATTTTCATCCAAAATAGCTGGTTAACGAACTCGTTCTTTCTTTTTAGGCCATAAAAAAGTGTGCCAAAGCACAATCCAATGTGATCAATCTTTCGAAAGTTATCGTGCCTACACGATACAGACAGACAGACAGACGGACAGGCAGACAGACATACAGACAGACACTTTTGTAAGAATCGTTTTTTCTGACTCAGGAGGTCTCAAAACGTGGAGATTTGATGAAAAACGACTATGTCAAATTTTACATAAAACTAATACCTTCTCATTAGAATGAGAATGTAAGAAACGACAGAAATTTATAATATTAAATACTGAAACGGTTTAGGCTGTAAATATGCAACGTGTACTTTGACACGTTCATATTCACAATTTTAAAAGAAAACATCCTATTCTAAATTAGTAGTGATTTATGTAACGAGCTCAAAATACTATTTACATTGATCTGGGTGGCCGTTTTAATCAAGAAAAAAATTTCTCGGCCTTTCTGCCTACAAAATTTTTAATTCAGAAATTTTTAATTCAAAGGCTCAATAATTTACATGTGTAAAATCGAAGTTTTCAACACTTTTGAATTGAACAAATTTAAATTAAATGTCAGTTAAATGCAAAGGTTTAAATTTTAAGGTTTTATACGTTGAACAGTTCAAAGATTTTCGATGCAAAAATATAAATCCACGCTCTGATTTTCAATTACTTTAAATTTTATTTAAAACTGAAAACTTTTTAAATTAGCAGTTAAATTATTTTCATTTAAGTCGGTTCGAACTAATAATCGTCCATTTGTTATTTATACATGAAAATTCAACATTTTCCATTACAAATTAAAGTTTTTTTAATGGAACAAATAAAAATTATAACGTTAAAAGTTTAAAAGCAGTTCAAAATTTTAACGATTCAAAGCTATTTCAAACAATTCAGTTTTAAATTGTTTAGATTTGAATATTTGATTTACAATTGCTCATTTTAAATAAACAGTCCAATATTTCTAAATATTAAAAAATTGTTCGTTTTACTTCAAAAGTTTCAAATTCAATGGATTACAAATTGAATATTGTAGACTAAAACAATATTCATATCTGTAAATTATTTAATCTTGAACAGATTCAGAATCATCTTGTGAAATCAATTATTATTCAATTAAAAAGTGTTGAAAGCTTACATTGTATATGTGCAAATTGTTAATTAATTTATATTTACAGTTGACCAACCCAAAATGCTTTTTATAACAAATTTATTATTTCGAACGCATTTATTTTTTACGTTTTTAAATCTTGGAAACGTAATTTTAAAATTCTTTAAATTGAAAATATATCCATAAAAATGAAGACCTAATATAAAAAAATTTTAAATAAAAGAATTAGAATTACACACTGTAAATTGAATGATTTTATAATTGAAAAAGTTAACAATTGAACTTAAAATTTGAGAAAAAAAGTTGAAATCTAACTTATCTTAAATGACATTATATCATATGATATAAGATTTGTGATATTTCAAGTGATAGATTTTTCTTTAAAAAATGGACCGATTTCCTGATCCAGCGACCATACTGTTTGATTCAAAATTAAAAATCAAAATCTATATTTACAAACAAGTAAACGAATATATAAATATCTTAATAAAATGTGAAGTAAATAATCTTTCCTTGAAATAAAAAAAACATTCAATTCAAGCTTAACATAGTTTACTTCAATAGCGAGACTCCAAAAAATTGAAATGTATGAGTTAAATTTCTAAATAATAGAGCGTTATACAAAATAGAATTTGCACTAAAATTGACATACTTGCGGCTGCATATCTCGGCAACTATTGGACCAAAAATTTTCGAAAAAATTGTAAATCATTTTTCAGGACACTTGCTCTACGAGAAAAAAGGAAATTTTCCGGCGGAGCTAAAACTTTTGTTAATATATAAGTGTTAAAAATGCTCCTTTTCTAACAACTACGAGTGCAAGTTTTTGAACTTCTTAATAAAAGACTTTGTGTACGTTGTACATGGTCGATGCTTTAACTTTTGGAAAAAATATTGGGGAAATTAGCTTGATTACAAATAATTTTGTTACTTTGCAAAAATCTTAATCCTTTTTTTGGTAATAACCATTTTTATAAACAAATACCTATATTTGATGTAGCTTTCGTTTTTAAACGTGTTTTTGAAATTGGGTATGAAACAAAAACGTTATCTTTTATATATTTTCTTTTAATTCAAATCATTTGATAACTATGGCCTCATAAACAATTAATTGCAAAATAATCTTTGGTCTGTCGCGGCTGCAATTTTAGAGTTAAGATTTTCGATTCCTTTTGAGTTATTTATCTGGTAGCTTTCTCGTAATCTTTCTCCCTGTTACCACTCTGAAAATATCGTTCTTTTGTTAATAATAATTGTTATCAACAAAATCCTAGATTAACAAAAGTTTTAGCTCTGTCGGAAAATTTTCTTTTTCCTCGTAGAGCAAGTGTCTTGAAAAATTATTTACATTTTTTCGAAAATTTACGGTTCAATAGTTGCCGAGATATGCAGCCGCAAGTATGTCAATTTTAATGAAAATTCAATTGTTTATAACGCTCTAACTTGAAAACAAGTCGTTGCATGAAAAATTTGTTAAGACATAAACCATGACATAAACATTTTCCATGAACTTTACGAAAATAATTTTAGAAAACTTTTATCTTAAAAAATAATGTAATTGTTTAAAAAAATTGTTTAAAAAATTGTTGCACCAGATTTCGAAAAAGTAACCTTGATATTCATAATCAGGGGACTTTTCCGGACTTTTTAAGCAAAGGTTACTGCGTCGCACTTTTAGTGCATACAGAAGTATTACTGGCTTACTCGATTGACATGAGGAAACAAGAGGAATTTGAAAATCAACTTACCAGCGCAGCTCTCTCACGTCGTAGTGTTGGCAGCATTGCCTCTTCAGGCCAGTCCCCAGAGATCCCTTCTTTTCTGCGAAGACCGGGGACTTTGCAGGGGCCACTTTTTCTCTGGATCCTCCTGTCCTTCAGAAAACAGCCTGAAAAAGGATCAAATTACGTTAATTAAATTATGATTTTTATAAAAGTGGTTCGAAAGATCTCAAAATTATATGTAAATACAGTAAACAATTTTAGGATACAAAATAAAATAGTTACTTGTGATACAAGGACCCTAAGTGGCACTTTTTCGGCCGAGTACTGCAATTTACACGAGGCAAAGTGCCACTTAGGGGCCGAGTGTGACTATAGTTTAATACAGTAAACAATTTTATGATGTAAGACAAAATAATATTTTGTGCTACAAGTGCGGAAAGTAGGCACTTTCACACGAGTGTGAAGTTTGATGTACGAGCCAGAGGCGAATCAAAGTAGAGTTGTAGGCGAGCAGAAGGCGAGCTGTAAACGAGCCAAAGACGAGCCGGAAACGACCCGAAGATGAGCGGATAGCAAGTACTCTAAACTTCATAAGAGCTGCAACTGTCTAGTTTTTTTTTTTAGTTTTGTTTTTTTTTTTTTTGGTAAAATCACCAAAAATTTCCGGAAATTTTTGGTCGATTTGTAAATTACCGAAAATTTATAGAAATTTAAGGTACCCAATGCATCTTGGAAGTATTACAAAAACCTCCCAAATTTTCGGAAATTTATGGAAAGTTGATAAATTACCGCAAATTTCAGGTATCCAAAAATTTCCGAAATTTTCGGTAATTTATCGGTAAATTGTCGGTAATTCATGGTAATTCATCAGTAATTTATAGTAACTTATCACTTCGAGTTTGTCAAATCACTATTCACTACTCACTAGGGCGTATCGAAAAAATTAAATATTTTGCAATCGTTTTTGGTTAGGGCTAAAAAGTTTCTGGTAGGTGCCAAAATAACTCCCAAAAAAGATGGGTCCTAAAAAAGATGTCTTGAGTTCGCGCAAGGTCATTGTATGCCAAAATAGGGAATAATAGTAGATTTCTCATCGCCAAAGGCACAAAAATAGTTGTTTCTGATCCGGATAAACGGTAAAAAATGCATATTGTATCCACATATAGACCTGCTTATTATAGACCCAATCAAAAAATGTCCTGTGTTCGCGCGTTCATGTTAAAGTGACAGGTAATCGTAAAATTCCCGAAATATTAAAAATTTAGCAATTTTCCATAAATTTCCGGAAATTTTTGGATTTCTTCCAGAAAGCTTTGAATTCCTTAAATTTCTAGAAATTTACGATAATTTAAAAATTCACAGAAAATTTACGGTAATTTTTGGTAATTTTACCATAAATTTCCAAACATTACCATAAATTTCCGAAAAAATTTGGTTTTTTTTTGTTCCTCAAATCGGAAATTTCCTGCATTTTTGTATAAAAATATCGTGTGCAACAGGTCCTGAAAGTAGACAGTTCCAACTCTTGTGAAGTTTACAGTACTTGCCATCGGCTCATCTTCGGGTCGTTTCTGACTCGTCTTCGGCACGTTTACAGCTCGCCTACAAATCCCCTTTGATTCGCCTCTGACTCGTACAGCAAACTTCACACTCGTGTGGAACTGCCTACTTTCCGCACTTGTAGCACAATATACTATTGTTTATTTTCAATGTTATTTTTTACGATTTAAATTAAAAATATTCATCCTAGCGTAAAGTGGTTCTAAGCTTTGTAGATATAATTTTGGCGACAAATTTTGTTGAATAAAATTTTATTTTAGCTTGTGTCCTTTTTCCATAAAGTTAATTTTTTAATTTTCAATACATTTTTATAACAAGAGTTCATAACAAATTTTTAGATGTTTTTTAGTTGAGCAACTTTTTTCTTTTCATTTTTTTCGTCTCTTGTGTCGTTTTTCTGAAAAATCTTATTTTTTATTTTTAATCTTATTTTTTTACGATTAAAAGAAAAATCTACTCGTCCTATCTGAAAACTATTAATAACAAATTTGTAGATCCTATCCGGGTAAACAACTTTTTCTAATAATTTTGTTTCGTACCTTCTGCCGTTCTTCAAAAAATTTAATTTTTAATTTTGTTTTTTACGAATAAAACAAAAACTACGTGTCCTATAAAAAAGTGAATTATGACAAATTTCTAGATTTTTTTAGGCCAAATTTTTGTTGATTCATCTTTTTCGTATCTTGCATAGTTTGACCGAAAAATGGAATTTTTGTTGTTTTTTTTTTTAATTTTTTTTGTGTGATCAAAATTTGAATTTTCGATTTTTCAAGAAAATTCAAAAAGTTGTTATGATAGTCTTGTAGAGCTTCTAAAAAGCGACGTTTGTATTTTCTTGTATTTTTTCATATCGTGCCAACGGCCAAACCACGCTGAAAAAACCAGTTCTCGTCAGATCACTGAAGTTAAGCAGCGTTGGGCGCGGTTAGTAATTGGATGGGTGACCATTCGAGAATACTGCGTGCTGTTGGCATATCGTGGGTGTGGTGAGCCCAACTTGTAGTTATTTACTACATGAAACTATCAACCTAGAAACACTACCCAAATCGGGTAGTGTCACGCCTACCCTGAAAGGGAAATGGCTTAATGGTATACAGTGCGTTGTTTGGCTTAAAATGTTCATTTTGGTTTGCTTTTTTGGATTTAGAAAATGCTATAACTGTGATAATTTTCCTTTTATTGAAAAAAGTCGTAGAAGTAAATAGTTCGAGTTTCCGAGTATTACGGATAGCCATCCATAGAATTTTTAAATCTTGAAAAAAAATGGTCTAAAAAATTTTGAAAATGCTCTAACTTTTGGAATTTCTATCCAAAATAGCTGGTTCACGAACTCAATCGTTCTTTTTGGTCCCTAAAACTGTGCCAAAGCACAAACCAATCCGACTAGTCTTTCAAAAGTTATTCGGTATACAGACGACGACAACGACGGCTACAGACATGGCGATTAAGTATTGGTTGTAAATAATTATAGTGTGCAAAAAGGTAAAAAAAATTGGTAAATTATGTTAAGAAATAATATGTGATTAACCTTTAGGTATAGAAAAAAATGATACCACAAAATAAGTGTAATTAGGCATTTTTGTCTAGAAATTTAAAAAAATCTACTTAAACTTTTTTCAGATTTTAATTAGGCAAATCATTCAGGTTTATTTAATTATATATTTTTAGATTCTTATAAAACTTTCGATTCAACGCAACATTTTTTTACTATACATTCGGCCACGTATAGTAAAATAAAACTTAGAATCAGTTTATACTTGAATAAATTGTGAAATTAATAAAAAGGGCACTACAAGAATGATATTAATTTAAGTAGCAATTTAAGGATAAATATAGATCAAGTGGAAATTTATGAAGATATCAAACCAACATTTTATTTTTTAGATAAGAAATAAAGCATTTTGAAAATAATTTTTGAGATCATTTTAAAAAGTATATGCGTTCAAATGGGAAATTTTTTAGAAGAGCGAAAAAGCATTATGTAAAATCTACATCACTATTTAAAGATGAAACAAAAGTCCTGTCCCAAGCTGAAGTGTTCCTAAATTAAGGCCGAAAAAGGGTGAATTAAAAAATTTATCCATGTTCGAGAAAACGGACGTGGGACTAACCTAAAATGTGAGAAGTACCAGCTTCGGATTGCGATAAAGCGTTCAATTTTCATTTAAAATAAAAAATAAAAACATGTTTACGAGATATTAGGTATATGAGTATATGGGTAAATAAATTTGATCTAAAAAAGTTTAGACAGGATTAAAATTTGATCAGTTTTCAGAAATCGGTGTTTGAATAGCAATTAAAGATCAAATACTTAATTATTTGCAAAAAGAAAAACTTTTTCCTGAGATATTGGGATGCTAAATCAGAAAAAAGGCCGGAACCAAAGAAATTAGCCTGTTCCGAGAAAATCAAAATTAAAGATCTGAATATCACAGTATGACAGACATTATTTGCTAAAAATCCGAAAAAAATAAGAAAATTTATATAGTTTTTTTCTATAAATTTTAACCCAATTTATATAATAAATATAATTATACAATAAATATATTATAAATTTTAACTTAAATTTTATTAAATTTGTTTTTTTAATTATTGTATAAAAAAAAATAAGATTTGAAGAAAATCCTTTTACCACAATGTTTACTCGATTTTTAAAGATTTTGTCATACATGAAAACCATTTCTTATCAAAATAATGACAATAATGATTATCAACCTATTGCAATTTTTAATTTGTATTGTTATTGATCGTTCTTTTTGGAATTATGGATTTTAGCGAAATTTATAGAAATTGGGGAGATGAGATGGATGATATTGGATAATCGATACAAAATATTTAAAAATTTTATTCAATTAGTAATCACCTGAGATTGGTTTCTCCTAAAAAGATTTTTGAGTTGAATAAAAAAGTATGTTTTGATTTAAAAAACAATATATCTTTGTATCCTCGCAACTGACGTCCATAGCGATCGCGGTGATAGCCGGTATAGTCTTCTTATCAGTTGCTCAATTCTTGCACTATGCGCATGCGCGAAAGTGAATTCGCATCCGAGACGATAAGGGAGGCAAGAGATTGCGAGCGCGACGACCACAGATTGCCAGGGTCTGCGCGAAAGACGACGACCGATTCGAAGAGTATGTGTAGCAGAGATTGCGTCGTCTCGCAGTCGTACGAAATCTTAAAACGAAAATAATCCATCACGTAAAATTTTTGAAAAAAAACGGGGTCAAAAAGTAAAAACAAAAAGAATCGTTTTTGTCGTTTCTTGGAAAAGTTGTTAAACACTATAGTCCAGCGGACAGTGACTATTCTTCAAGTGAATCATGCAAAAAAATTTGAAGAAGGGAGTCATCTGCATACAGCAATTGGTCATATCAAAAATATCTATAAATTTTTATAAACCCATTTTTCTATCAGACACATAGTTTTTTTTAGTCGTGAAAAATGTTATTTAAATTTAAAAAATTCAATTTCACGGCCAAACTACGCAAGATACGAAAAAACGTTTGAAAATAAAATTATTCATCTGAAAAAGATCTATAAAGAATAAAAATCAATACTTTGGATGTAGCTATGAATCTAACCATAAACGTTTCTAAGAAAGTGAGAATGACAATTGGATAAGAACCGAAAACAAAATTATTTCTACACTGCATGATAGAAAATTTACCCAAAAAAATAGAAGTATGTGGCCATTATTTTCAAAGTTTCAGGGTGGTGAATATATATATATCGTTTTTTAATCTCTGCGTGTTTCAGAGAAGAAAAACCAAATGGTCATTATTCAGTTGCTTCATCTTCGTAAGACGAATCTTTGGTGGCTTTTTAGACATGCTGGATTTCCTGTGTCACCTCCGCTATCTATTACGTCTAATGACCTGTTCTTTTGATCAATATTTTGTATGCATGTGAGTTTCGGCCCTGCGTATAGTGCATATAGGACGCATTTTTGCAAAAAAAAAATTAAATATAAACTTGAATGTTTACTTTTATTGAATATAATTTGTAAATATATTATATTGTAGTGAATCAAATCGTAGTCAAGGGGTCGGTTTAATTACGAATGAAAAAGCAAGACAGCATCTCAAAGATCATGATTTTGTATCTCCCAGATTGTTGTGGGCTAGAATGAAGGTAGGAATCAGAAGATTATTTATCATAGCGTGCTACGCCCCAGTTGACAGTGAGCCGCGAGAAGTCAAAGACGCCTTCAGGGACACTTTAAATGACACAATAAGTACTTGCGATCAAGGTGAAAGAATAATTCTGCTAGGAGATATGAACGGATGGGTCGGCGTCCAACGCCAGGATACAGATACAGAAAGGGTGCTAGGTAATTTTGGGGATCCAACAAGAAAAAATTATAACGGGGAAAAATTAGTTAGCTTATGCTTAGAAAAGGGCCTATTTATTACCAATACTTGGTTTCGACATAAAATGATCCACACTTACACTTGGTGTAAAGGAAATAACCGCAGTGTAATTGACTTCGTTATTGCGGATGAAAGACTAAGAGAACTAGTCAAAGATACAAGAGTCATGAGGGGTTCCGAATGCAATACTGATCATTACCTTTTAATCTCTAAAATAAACTTAGGCCGGGGATGGAAAAGAAAGAGAACAGAAAAAACGAAACAAACTCGAATAAAGATTGAAAATTTACAGAAACCGGAAGTGCGAATAGAGTTTCAAAATAAGTTAAGCGAACGCATAGATAGGGCAACTTGGGAAGCGCTTACGAGCATTAAAGATGTAGAGGGCGCGTGGGCTTTATTACGGGATATCATTGTTAAAACTGCAATTGAAGTGTGTGGTACGGCAGTGGTAGGAAGAAAGTCTGGTGATGCGTGGTGGAATGATGAAATTCAAGTAGCCCAGCAAGAAAAGAGAAAGGCGCACAAGAGAACATTAAACATGACAGGTCTTAGCGATGAGGAGAGAAATAGACTCAAAAATAATTACAAAGACAAAAAGAGGAAAATTAAACGACTAGTCAAGGAGAGTAAAGAAAAAATCAGAACAGAAGAAGAGAGGAAAATACAAAACAGCTTTGAAGGCATTATGAAACTATTATATAAACAGTTGAAGGAAAGTAAGAGTACAGAGTTTGCCAGCATGAGAAACAGCAAAGGTGAAATGCTATATGATATATACGAGATAGTAGACGCTTTAAAAGACTCTTTTAAAGAACTATTAGGAGGTGAAGATATAGGACAACAAAACTGCGACATAGAACATAATGCATTAGAAAACCCAATTGAAAAAGTCTGTGTCACTGAGGTCCGAGACATAATTAAGAACTTGAAAAACGGTAAGGCTGCTGGCACATACAGTATTAGTGCTGCAATGCTTAAATACGGTGGCGAGTACATACCTCACAGGTTGTGCGAATTAATAAATTTATGCATCGAGACGGGGAAAGTCCCAGACGATTGGAAAAAAGCAATTATCGTACCAATATACAAAAGAAAGGGAGATAAAAGCAACTGCAGTAATTACAGAGGTATCAGCCTACTAAGTACCGTAAGTAAAATATACTCAAAAATACTTATTCGTAGGGTAATAGAAATCACAGAAGAAAAGATATGGGAAGTACAAAGTGGTTTTATGCCAGGAAGATCATGCACAGATCAGATATTTAGCCTAAGACAGATCACAGAAAAAAGCTTGAGAGTAGGATAGAAAGTTTTCTGTGCATTTATTGACCTAGAAAAAGCATTCGACAAAGTAAATAGAAATAAACTTTGGGAAGTCCTTAAAGAGTACGGAGTAAATGGAGGGCTCCTACAAGCAATAATAACAATATATACAGGTAGTAAAGCGAGTGTAAGGGTAAATGGGAAACTGAGTGACTGGTTCGATATTATGCAAGGCGTGAAACAAGGATGCGTTATTTCCTCGTGGCTATTTATCATATTCATGGATAAGTGTCTAAGAACTGCACTCTTCGACGAAGAAGGTGTAAATCTCGAAACAGTCAAGATACGTGGATTAGCTTTCGCAGATGACAAGATTGTTATGGCAGAATCAATCGAGGACTTGCAAAGAATGTTGAATAAACTTAATACAAGCATGAAAAACATGGACCTCAAAATTAACGTAAATAAAACAAAAATCATGGTGTTTGAAGGAAAAAGTGAGAAAACAATATGCAACATTGTCCTAAATGATGAGAGATTAGAACAAGTTGACAAGTACGTATATCTAGGTAGTCTATTCACTAGCGACGGAAAAAGAGATGGGGAGTTAGATAGGCGCATAAATAAGGGTAAGCAGATTATCGGTAGAGCAGGGTCCATCCTAACAAATAAAAACATATCAAAGAAAGCTAAAATGGCCATACATAATTCTATATTCGTACCGACTGTACTATACGGTAGCGAGACATGGACCTGTCAAGAAAAGGACAGGAGTAAAATCAACGCGATCGGCATGAAACCTCTGCGCATAATATGCGGGAAAACACTGATGGACAAAGTCCGAAACGAGACAATCCTCAAAGAATGTGGTACAGGAGAAACACTAGTTGACATATGGGAAAGAAATCAGTTAAGATGGTTCGGACATCTTGAAAGAATGAAAGATGAACGACTGACCAAACAAGTGTATAAAGGTAAAGTAAATGGCAGAATGCCCAGAGGTAGACCGCCGAAAGAATGGTTAGAATCTGTAAATGAGACATTAATCCGTAGAGACATAAGAAGCCATAGAAACACAAGAGCTTGCATGAAAAAATGCATGGACGTGAAGGAAGCTAGAGTAGTATGCCAGGACAGAAAAGTGTGGCGACAAATAGTTTGCAAACAGAGTGACAGTAGAATGAAGGACGCCTGAAACAAAGACCTTGGATCGTATGGGCCCAAGTGGAGAACCATACATAACAATTTTGTGAGGCTCTTCACTTGGGGTGATCGCTAGAGAGATTGATCAGCAACCTGGGTCGGAGCAGTGTTGCGGAATAAACGTGTCATTTAAATAAATAACACGAGAATTCCAGATCAATCTAAAATATCTATACCTAACACTTATAT